>CM035412.1:71689876-71732376 GCA_020310875.1 Ceratopteris richardii
GTATTTTAGTCACTAGCCATGGCTAAAAGTAGTGATGTATTTCGTATGTTGGCTATTGAGGATAGGTTGGATGGTACCAACTACCCATTGTGGGCTTATACGATGTGGCATGTATTGGTTGCAAAAGGACTGTGGAACATTGTAAAGGGTGTTGAAAAACATCCTATCACACCTGCAACTGTTACAACTACAGGGATTGAAGCGGAAGCAGAAGGTGTCGAAGATGATGATATTCTGCATATTCCTATTCGTGCTACCGTTTTTGCTGCACCTACTGTAGAGAAAATTTGTTGGGATGGCAGAGATGCCTAGGCACATGCATTGATAGCTTTGTCTGTCAAATGTGCCATTATTCCTCACATTCGCTCTTGTAGAACAGCTAAGGATGCTTGGGATACACTTACCACATTGTACCAAGCTAGGAATGAGGCTCGTGTTGCTTACCTCCGAAAACAGTTGGAGAGTGAGCACATGAATGAAGGTGATTCTATGGATAGTTTTCTAACAAAGATCAAAGACTTGAAGGAATAGTTGATTTCTGCTGATGAGGTTATACCAGATAACTCACTTGTGCAGACCGTTCTAAATGGTCTTCCTGATTCATATCAGAGTTTTGCTTCTACTCTTCGGTTGATGATGAAAGGCAATCCAAATGCTTTGTCATTTGAGGAGTTAGTCTTTGTTCTAATTACAGGAGGATCAATCTAGGTAGAACAGGTCCATTATGCATGTTGCAGATCAAGTTTTCTTGGCTAGTCAGAAGGGCAAAGAAAAATGGAGCTCTTCAACTAGTAAGCAAAAATTTGCTAATTTTGCACAATCGAGAGGGAAGAAAAAGATGAAAATAAATAAAAAACATAGAAATTGTTTTGCAAGTACTGTAAAGGAAATGATAATATGATAAGGAACTATCCAAAATTGGCACTTAAAGAGGCAAAGAAGAAAGAGGCTTGAATGGTTGTTGTAGAGGCCTCTACACCAAAACCAGAGTCTACTAATCTTTTCCAGGAAGAAGAATGGGCGTTTACTACTTTTTGCAATTTTGACCCATCTTCTCATGAGCAATGCATGTGTGCAGTAGACTCAGATGTTTGGTACTTTGACAGTGGGACAACCAAACATATTACCTCACAGTGCAGTTTCTTCTCCTCACTCAAGCCTACCCCCATAGGGAATACTATTACATGTGCCAATAATGGGAGTTGGTAAGATCATTTTGACTACTGCTGATGGTAGTTCTTTCACTTTATTAGATGCTTTGTTTGTGCCAAGGATCAAGAAAAATCTGCTTTCAGTTTCTGCATTAGCCAAGATTGGCTTGGTTGTGAAATTTATTGATGACAGATGTATAGTTCATGATCTGTCAAATGACGACGTGATTATTGCTTCTAGCATTTTACGTCGTGGGCTGTATAAGCTCATAGAATATGAAAGATCTGTAAATGATTCGGCATGTGCAGTACATGATTCTCAGGCTATGTCAGATGCAAAGCTTTGGCATGGACGCTTTGGTCATCTGAATCTTGCTAGTTTGCTATGTCTGCAGAAATCTGAAATGGTGTCCTCTTTGCCCAAACGTTGAGGCACTTGGAAAACATGTTTATGAAGGTTGTATTTTGGGCAAAATGCAGTGTTCCTCCTTTCCAAAAGATGGTTCAGTCCGGGCTACTAAAAAATTGCAGCTTGTACATAGTGTCGTCTATGGTCCTATGCAGACACCTTCTTTTGGAAATTATCTTTACTTCGTGACTTGCATTGATGATTTTTCTAGGCATGCATGGGTATATCCATTGAAGGCAAAATCCGAAGTGTTCATGTGTTTCAAAAAGTTTTTGGTTTTGGCTGAAAATTTGTCACCATGTAAAATGGGCACCCTCCGTTCTAATCGAGAGGGGGAATATATGTCTTCTGATTTTAATACATTTCTAGCTAAATGTGGGATAAAACACTAGTGTATATACACCTCAATAGAATGGAGTTGTTGAATGAAAGAATAGGTCACTCATGGAGATGGCGAGGTGTATGGTCAAGATTCAGGCTTTAACACATAGTTTCTGGCTTGAGGTTGTCATGTGTGCAACATATGTACTTAACAGGTGTCCGAGTAAAGCATTGCAATCTATCACTCCATATGAGGCTTGGCATGATTGCAAGCCATCTATTGCTCATCTGCATGTTTTTGGTTGTTTGGCATATGCATTAGTGCCATGAAAAACATTGTAGAAAATTGGATGATAAAGCAATAAAATGTATTTTTGTTGGGTACAGTTCTAAAAGTAAAGGATATCGTCTGTATCATCCATAGACTAAATGCATTCTTGTTAACCATGATGTTGCTTTTGTGGAAGATGCGATTGAGCCATTGCTTTCATGTACTAAGGAGTCATCAGTTAGCTCCAAAGACATGTATGATACTTTGCTGCCTCTTTTTACAGGTTCACAGTCCAATCTGAATATGATGCTATAATGAAGAATGGTACTTGGTCTTTATGTGACTTGCCTCCTGGAAAGATGGCCATTGGCACTAAGTGGGTATACAAGCCGAAGCGTAAACTTGATGGTACAGTTGATAGGTATAAGGCTAGGCTTGTTGCAAATGGTTATGTGCAGGAAAGAGGCATTGATTTTGATGAAACCTTTGCTCCTACTTGCCAAATGACTACTGTTCATAGCATATGTGCACTTGCAACTCATCATGGTTGGAATGTACATCAGTTGGACATTAAAACAACATTTCTGAATGGTGACTTGCATGAAGAAGTGTATGTTTTTCAGCCCCGTGGCTTTGTGCAGAAAGGGCATGAAAACCAGGTGTGCAGGTTAAAGAAGGCATTATATGGTTTAAAGTAAGCACCACGTGCTTGGTATGAAAAGATACATGCCTATATGATTGCACATGGTTTTCAGAATAGTCCAACTGAAAGCACCTTATATGTCAAGCTTGCTAATGATGTACTTCTGATCATTGTGGTGTATGTTGATGACACGCTGCTCACTGGTCCTCATGAGAAGCATATTGCTAATTTCAAGGCTGATTTACATGCCTCATTTGAGATGTCTGATTTGGGGCATTTGCATCATTATTTCGGCATTCAGATTATGCACGTTGATGGTGGAATGGCTTTGTGTCAAATAAAATATATTGACACATTATTGCAGTGTTTTGGCCTTGAAGACTATAAACCTATTGCCACTCTTAGGGAGACAGGTTTACGGCTGAGTCTTCATAACACTGGAGATGCACTTGATTCTGTTCTCTATATATCAATAGGCTGTTGGATGCTTGATTTACTTATGCATTACTCGGCCATATATTTAGTTTGCTATCTCACAAATGAGTAGGTTTATGCATTGCCCAAGAGTGAAGCATTGGCAAGCGGTTAAGCACATCTTTCGCTACTTGAGTGGTACTCGGCTACTTGGGTTGTTTTATCCTAAGGGGGGATCACTACCGCTAGATTTGCATGTTTTTTTTGACTCTGATTGGGCTCGTTGCTATGACACTCATGTGTCCACTAGTGGCTTTTGCTTCATGCTTGGTAGCTCATGTATATCTTGGTTGAGCAAGAAGCAGCATACTATGGCCACTTCTAGTTGTGAGGCTGTGTATAGGGTAGCTTTCACAATGACTCTTGAGTGTGTGTGGCTCAAACACCTTATGGCTGATTTGGGTGTTGGTCAGTCTTCTGCCACCACCATCTTCACTAACAGTCAGAGCGCATTGGCAGTTGCCAGGAACCCTGTGTTCCATGCTTGCACTAAGCACATTGAGGTGCATTATCATTATGTCAGGGAGAGGTTCTCTGCTGGGGAGATCAGCTTGGCATATGTGCCCACGTAGGAGAACATTGCAGACCTTTTCACGAAGGCTCTGCCTAGGGAGAAGTTTGAAGCTTTCCACAAAGCTTTGAGCTTACTTCCTTTCATGGAGTGATTTCCACATAGCTTGGCACTTCCTTATACATGAGTGCCAGCTCCTTGTTCACTGCATCACTCCCAGGGGGGATTTGTTGATATATTTAGGTAGTGATGTGTGTGAACACACTAGGATCGCCGGGGCACTTTTTCCCCTCTTTAGGAGGTTTTTTCCCCCAGCTTGTATACATGCCTATTGCCCTAACGGGATACTTATCTTTGTACATTCTAGTGGTAATACATTCAGTATTGTGTGTTGAGCTCCAAGCTTCTTCTTCTTCCTTGTGCTCTTCGCGTGCTTCCGCAAATGTTTAACTCCAACAAATGGAACTAGCTTTCATGTTTCATTTCCATAAAGTGCAGCCATCACCTCATCCATAGCTTTCTCTCAATTTGCATTTCCAATTGCACCTTCAAAATAAGAAGGTTCAACATCTTGTATTACCTTGGTCATGTAGGCACAATGATGATCCATGCAGCTATTATATGTCAATCGTTTCAATTTTGCATCCTTCTATATCTTCTTGGTCATGAGTCACTTTTCCTTGTATCATCTACATGTAACTTTCAAAACCTATAGATGTTTTACTACCAATAGAAAGATTTTCTTTAACTTTCTTGGATGTAGTCGATGAATTTGTTGGACTAAAATTTCCATGCAATCTTGCACTTCATGGATTTGAGTTGGAGCTATTGCTTGGTGATATATCAGGTCCACTCAGAACTTGAGATTTTGCACTTGATTTTTGAACATTTCCTTTTTCATTTGAATCAAGATTAAGTCCCTCTTTGGCATTTGCATAAAAGCTTTAACTTTCATCAAACAACACATCTATGCTTACGTTTTTCTACTTTTGGATCAAGCTTCATCCTCAACTCATTTGGAACATGTAAATATGCAACAAAACCAAACACTTTCATATGTGATAAGTTTGGCTTTTTACCTGTAAACTTCTCTTCATGTCTAACTTGATGTACAACAATAGTCGGAGTTTTGTCCATGCTGTATACAATAGTGTGCACAACTTCTGCCCAATAACAATGAGGCATATTGTTCTTAGCTAGCAAGGCTCTTTCTATTTTTGTAATATTTCTATTTTTACATTCAACAATGTCATTTTGTTGTGGTATGTACCTGAATGAAAACTATCATCAAATTCCATGACTTTTTAGGAAGCTACTAAACTCATTTGACATGTATTCACCTCCTCCATCAAACCTTAATGTCTGAATATACTTCCTTGTGTTTTTTTCCAACATAGCCTTGAAATTCTAGAAGTGAGTGAACACCGCAATCTTCTCTTTCATGAAATATACCCCATAATTTTTGTGTATGATCATGAATGAAAGTGACATAAAACCTACATCCTCCCATGGATGTGGTCTTGCCAGGATGCCAAACATCTATATGTACTATTTCTAGCACATTCTCACTAACATGATTGCCATGTGAAAATGATGCCCTTGATCTCTTCATGATGTGTACAGTAGTGTGCATAGCTTCTACCCAATAACAATGAGGCATATTCTTCTCAACCATCATGGCTCTTGCTATTTTTGCAATATGTCAATTTTTGCAATATGTCAATTTTTGCATTCAGCAATGCCATTCTGTTATGATGTGTACCTGCATGAAGACTGTCATCTTCTTGATATGGTATTACAGCCAATGTAGCTATAGAGAGCTCGTGGAGAAGGCCGGCAGTGAAGAGTACGCGAGAAGGTGTGGAGAAATCATGATTCACAAATGACCTCAGATTTCTACAAAATTTGGTTTGAAGGTAGAAGGCATCAAAATATTTTCAATAGTTATGCCTTTAAGATCATTAGTTTTGTTTACATTTTTGTTTCAGAGCCATCTTCTCTACTTTTCTTTTGAGCTCGCAAGGTGGGTCCCACAAAAAAACTAGGAAAATTTGCAAAACTGTAACTTGCATCTTGTTAAAAAACATTCAAATATTCTAGATCCATAATTTCAAGCAATTCCATGTGCTATTGATACACAAGAACTGTGTTTTCAGATATCAAACTATCACGTCATAGTGTGACACTGTTCAAGCAGAGGTACTGCTTGTAATGTTTTTTTAGTGTTGTGAATTGCTACAAAAATGGCAAATGCTAATGGAACAGTCAACTTATGAGTGACAAGTTGAACAAAAACAACTTTCATGCTTGGAGATTATGAATGAAGAATTTCTTGATGGGAAAAGGCTAGTCGAAGTACATCGAAGGAGAGAATATAAATGCCCCATAGTTACGAGAGAAGAATCAGACTGCAAACCTGTTAAGAGCATATGAAGAATGGAATCAAAGGGCACAAAAGGTAATGTATTGGTTGTTTTTTAGCATACATGATAGCATGATTAGTCACATATAGGATGCCACGACTTGCAAAGAGGCTTGGAACACTTTGATCACATTGTATGAGACCAATACAAAGGCATGAAAATTGCAACTCAACAACAAGCTGCATACACTGGAGAAAAAGGGCATGTCCATAAGTGATTACACCTTGAAAATAAAAAACATATGTGAGTCACTTGCATCTATTGCCGTGAATGTAGATGATGATGATAAGGTGCAAGTGTTCCTTCATGTTTTAGGAGTTGCATATAAGCATCTCAGAACTTCTATTCAGACTGGAGAAAATATTCCGAATTTCATTAATCTAGTGTCGATGCTGATTACTGAAGAAAAGAAATATTGGTGAGGGCTCAAATCCCAAGAAAAAGCCTAGTTTTGAGCAAGTGTTCTACCCTTGTTCTACTCTAGTAGAGGAAGAGGTAGAGGCTTCAAGAATGGAAGAGGAAATAGTAATCAAGATCGAGGTCAACAACAGAATCATGCAGAAGGTAGAGAACAATTTCAAGGTAGGGGATCCAAAGAGGCCATAGAATTTTTCAAATAAATGATTCACATAATGAAAGTAAAGGATGATAGAATTGTGGTGAACTTGGATACTTTGGATGTGATTGAAGCTTGAAAAGTCAAAATAACAAAAGGTGGCAAAACAACCATGCATCTACAAGTGCAAATGATTCAGAGAAGTTATTCATGGTCCAACATCACATGATGAATACGATGTGAGTTGATGTCTCAAAATCAAATGTTAATGTCTAATATGTTGATCCAAGTTCTTCACATCACATGACCAGTCATGCATAATGGTTTAGTAGTTTGCAGAAATTGTGAGTTCTTAGATATGTTGAAACAAGCCATGCCACATCACATCTTATTGAGCATACGAGAAACATAGAACTCTCTATGGAGTACAGGAAGGTAAAACATCTTGTTGATGTGCTACATGTTCCAAACATAAAAAAGAATCTAGCTTTATGTTGGAAAAATGGTTAACCAAGGATTACAAGTCAGGTTCAATGATGATGGTTTATATGTAGAAGAGTAGAAACAAGATGAAAGATTGATCACCAAAGGAAACAAAGCAGGTAGGATGTTCACCTTAAATGTGAAAAATTCATGAAATGAATGCAGCCATATTTGCAAAAGGTGTAGGTGTTATTGCTGATATAGAGATTTGGCACAAGCAAATTGGACATGCAGATTTGCAGAGGCTGAAATCAATGCAGTCAAAGGAGCTTGTCAATGCGACTACCAAATTTCAAGGTTGCAGAAATGCAGAAGGTACATATGTGCAATGTGTCAATTTGGTAAACAGTCAAGGGCATCATTTTTGCATGACAAGCATGTTAGTGAGAATGTGCTTGAAATAGTACATATAGATGTTTGGGGTCCTACAAAGGCCACATCTATGGGAGGATGCAAGTTTTATGTCACTTTCATTGATGCCCATACATGGAAAGTATAGGTTTACTTCATGAAAGAGACGAGTGAAGTGTTTACTCACTTTTAGAATTTCAAGGCTATGGTGGAAATGTAGACAATGAAGTATATTCATACATTTATATTTGATGGAGGAGGTGAATACATGTCAAATGAGTTCAATATCTTTCTAAAAGTCATGGAATTTAGATGATAAGGAAGAGAACTCGCTCAAAAACTCTCATACATCAAGAGGAGCATACATAGATTGAGGCAAAGAAGAATGATCTTCTTCTTCTATTTTATAAAAAGAATATACAAGAATGACCTAAAACAACAATACAACTAGTGCAATATATAAAGAACAATACATAAGGAAAATCATAATGTCTGTGAATGAGTGAGCTGGCAAGAAGCAAATGTGCCATCACTCTTGATAGATAAATTCATTAAAACTCACTAAAGTATCCCTACATATACTGGCATGACTACTATACATGTTAAAGAAATGAAAAAGTGATACATGTCATCCTCAATCATCACATGTTGAGCTTGATAGCTCAACAATATCCATATACATAGACATGTATCACACACATGCATACATAAATGATTTTTTTCCTCCCAAAGCTATATAGGAAATTATAGGCATACTCCCAAGCTTCATGTTCTAACTTAAAAGAACATGTTTTCATCTTTGTGGTGGGATTCACCTCATATTCCATTTGAATAAAGGGGAATCTACTATCTAATACCCATTTAAATGGTTCAAGTTAATGATCGTTAACTTGGATTAGAAACCTATAGAGCTCTTTGGGAAAAACTTGAGCTCTTTCCTCTAGCATAATGTTCTAACCTACAAGAATATATATCGTCTCTATGGTTGGATTCATTATTTCATATTCCAAGTGAATAGAGGGGGATCTACTATCTAATCTAGTCATGTGTTTTCATTATTACCATAATTTTGTAAGACATCAATATAGTCTCATCTTCATTATCCTTATTGATTTATATTATGAATTCTATTGTTAAATCTATGTTCTCATAAATGACATCATCTATTGATGGACTAATATCCATTTTTGGTAGTTTCTCTTCATCATCTATAGAATCAACACGTAGATTATTATCATTCTAATCAAGTAGATCTCGATGTGGAATTATTACCTTTATACTCTTCTCAAAACTAATCAACCTTTAAAATAACTTATGAAAATATATGAAAACAAAAATTCATTATTATGTGCTAAAAAAATAATAAACTATATCTTAAAAAATATAAAATTTTTTACCTATTTGAAGATATGAAATGATATCTCATAGATACCTACAAGAGTTCCTATGTAGCAAAGCTCGCTATCTATAAGGTTCATATCTTTTGAACTAGCACGTGATGATTTCTTGAAAGAAGCAACAATGCTAGAATCCTCTGTTTTACACAAAGAACCAATAAGTTTGATTTTAATATGCTATACATAAGTCCAGATATTAGTGAACATTCCAGTTGATAATAATAAATAAATTTTTAGAAGAGAAACTAATATACATGTATGTGGAAAACTAGAATATTAGTAGAGTCAAATTATCTTTCTTTCACAACCTATTATTAAATCCCTTTGTTCATCTAAGATTCATTCATTATTTGCATTGAATCATTGCATATGAGTATATTGCCAATCCGTGAAAGAAGATATATATGTATTCTCATTACTATCAAGATTACATCTATATCTTTTGTTTTTGCATCTTTTACTTCAAAGATAGTGGAGGGAGCAATCATATAGCAATTACCCCAAAAGTTAAAAGCCTCTCCATCTAAAGAAGTGGTCCTCTATGCCATACTCCATATTTTCTTCTATCATATGTTTGTACTAGAGAACGATCATGAGTTGGAAATGGATAATCTCCAACCGTTTCAGTATGTAAACTAGGAGGTAGAGGATTTCAAAGAACCTCCGCTTATAATTGATAAACGACATGTACAAGGAATATTAGCATTACTATTAGGAGAATCATCATCATCAAGAAAATATTCCTATATATTAAGTATAATTTTATCTTGTATATGATTTTAAAATAAAATAATGACATTAATTTATGGAATCAATACATACGCAAGCATTATCACGTCGATCAAGTGGTGGCACACACTCCAAAATACCATAATCTACTCATGTTCAATACATTCCAATCTTGATCTTCGATACATGCCATAGCAAAGATTATGCCAACATATAATATGCTCTTGATAGTAAAAATCATCATAATTCCTATCGGATGATACACATGAAGTTGTTGCATGAGTAGGAGGTGGTAAAGTACCCTCCGATTGATTAGAATCTGATTAAAATATAACAATAAAAAAACTATATCAGTCATGTATGTATCTATCAAACATTCATATTAGATGTTTGATATGCTTACACTAAGAAGTCCTTGCACGGTTCGGAGACGGTGATGGAGTTCTTTCTGATTGATCAGAATTCGATTGTGTAGCACATACATAGATATTCACATGTACACATTTACATAGACACATAGATACACATATTCACATATACACAGATACATAATCTGACATATAAATACACATACAAAATCATAAATGTATGACGTGTATGTATGTATATCTGTGTCTATGTGTATGCATGTGTGTCTATGTGTGTGTATATATGTGTATGTGTATGTTGTGTGTGTATGTGTATTTATATCTATGTGTGTATATGTGTATGTATTTGTGTATGTTTATTATATTTTATTATTTTTAATAATATTATAACATAAATGTTTTTATTCATTTTAATTGCACTAAGACCTAAGTATATTCCTACATCTCTTGGTTTAATCTACTGCTCTCTATACATCTCACAACTAAGTATCTTGCTACATCTCTACTCTCATGACTATATTCATGCCCATGTACGTGTGTGTTATATGTATGTGTCAGACTCAAGGGTTCATCCGGTCGATCCAACATTGCTTCAATATTTTCTCTATTTTGTTATTGCAGTCGCTGGTTCTCTTCCTTAGCCATTGCGAGGTGTCATCTTAACAGTCCCATATTTCGAGTGAGCATAGCATTTTTGATTGTTTGAGCCATAAGAGGTTGTCAATATCTGTAATGGCTTCCTTCATCTTCTGTTCGCTTTCTAGTTCGAGGGAGTGATAGGCCTCACGTAGCTCTTGATAGTGTGCATTAAAGGAGGCATTCTCGATGGTTAAAGAGTTCAATTGCACCTGTAACTCTGTAGTTCTTGTCTGCAGTGCTTGGTAGCTAGTCCCAAGAGATACGAATTCATCTCTAACTTGTGTCATGCAAGAAAACATCTGGCGGAAAGCGGTGTAGATCATGGGTGACAATATTAATGGTGTGGTGAGTGAAGATGCTATTGGTGTGGGTGTTGATGCAAGGGGAAGGGTAAAGGGGGATGGGAAGGTTGCAGTGGTGATCATGGAGAAGTGTGACATGCCTAAATGGGGTGGTGAGATAGGTGAGGTCAGTGGTGGTGCGATGGGTGGTGAAATGTCCATGTCACTGGACGTGGTGTTGAGTGCAGTGATGGTGAAGAGTGGTGTGATAGTGGGTGCGTGAATGGGTGTGAAAACGAGATTTACAAAAGTGGTCAAATAAATTACAGATTGAGTTTCGTGGATTGCTTGGTGGAGAGGGGAGGATAGAGGGAACATAGTTGGGTGGGGAGGTGATACTGGTGAGAAGGTCATTAGAGGGGGAAATGGGAATATAGGCCTTGGAGGGATGGGAAAATGAGGAAAGGATGAAGTGAGAAATGGATTGGATGGAATGGTGGGAGGTATAGGGGTAAATTTAGGTGGAATGGGTGTAGGGAGAGTTTGGGAAGTTGAGGCAACAAGGGCTGTTGCTACAGTACTTGCGATAAATGTGGACAATCTAGGAGAGGTGGGGTGTACATGGAAACCTGGATGTACAGGAGGTGAAAGAGGAGTAGGTGGGGTGGTGGGTACTTCCACGATGGTAGTGGGAGTTACAATGGGAGGATGAGGCAGGGAGTTGATGAGTTTCCGAAATAAGTCAAGCTTCCCTAGAATGGTGTGAAGATTGGGTATCTGTTGGTACATGAATATACTGATGTGGCTTGGAGAGTAAATGGATGCGTTGTGGGTCAAACTTTGGTAGTGGTTTCCTCTACAAGTAACATAGAGCCTCATTGGTTCTGACTGATTTGACTAATTCCCTTAAGCCTTGAATGAAAGTTTCTTCCGAACATCTAGTAGCGAGTTCATGCTCGAGAATTTCTTGACTTTTTGCTTCGGATAGTTGTTTGTGTGTCCAGACTGCCTGCATAGTGCGATATAATTTCTGAATCGCCAAAGTGTAGGTGGTAGCTTCGAACGTGTTGTCTTCATGGGTACTTGTGTCACCTTGAGCTTCGGTTTGCTGTTCTTGTTCATCATTCTACACATCCTCTTGAGCATCGTGGCTATCCTGACTGGCTTCATCATCACCATCCTCATCGTCGGTTTCTGTTCTCTCATCTTCTGAGCTGGATACTACTTGCTCTTGTGGTTGATCAGGGGGTGTGGTCGGGTAACTTGGTCATTCATACTCTTGTGAGAAAAATTGCCCTTCTGAAAATTGAAACTCATTGGAGAAAGCATCATGCATTTCAAAATCGAAGGTGGTGTTCGTTGGTTTTGCCTCCAAGTTAGGTATATGAAAAGTAAAGGCTTCCGCACCAATGGTGGTGGGAAGTTCTCTTGCTGTAGATGTAGGTTCCCGAATGGTGGTTGTTTTAGAAGTCATTGCACTGGTAGTACCTTCTGTGATAACAGGTCGTGAAAGGCATATACGGATGGGCTGTACAGGTGCCGAGGGTTCCGTTGGAGATTGTTGTCGAGACGGCTAAGGTGATCGGGACTTTGGAATTTGCAAGCATGGGATAGAACCTCGCATGCGCTTGCCTGCCCATCCTTTGCTAGCTTTTTTGGCCTTCTTGGTGGTTCCTTTGAATGCTTTTAATTCTTCACTAGTCATCGTGCGTTCTATGGGCAAATCATATGACAAACACATGTAGACAATTCTACTAAGGGCGCAACAGCCGTGGATGACATGTTTGCGTTCCCATAGTTGCTGAGCTAAATACAAATGAACAATAATCCAACTAGCCAAATCTATGGTTTGGGGCCTGATGCGTGCAAGATATAATCCAAACCAGATATTTTTATGAGGGATGGTAAAGCGATCCTAGGTTGGAAATGCAAAATGTTGCATACATATGCGTAACGGCTTTGAGAGCTCAGGTGTAATGGCCCAAACATCAGCCCACTTCAAAACATCACCACGTTTCATAGACTCCTGAATAAGCCTTTCGTGCTCTATTGGTGTGTAAGTCCCTTGGATCTTAATCACTGCCCGAATGAGATCTTTTGAAAGATAAAACTTCTTGTAAGGGGGGTCATTTACCAAAGATGGAAGAATGAATGTTCCTGGCAAGTCCTTGTTCTCGGAGGCTTAAAGTGTACTCACCAGGTAGTAGCATCTATAAAAGTTAGGTTTGGGCAATGGATCACTAAAATATTCCGTAAAACCAGCTCTAGCCCAAATGTGCTTTAACTCTTCTTAATTTTGAATCTCTTCAAATTCTCTAGAGAAAAGTTGATACTTGCCCCGCGATATTATCAAAACTCAGCATGACATCAAAGATAAAGTTTGCATCTTCTAAGGGTCGTGTTAAACCTTGGAACCAATGAGAATTGCTATGAAATTTTTCCAGTGTATCCCATAGGAGGATCATCTATGGGCATTGGTCCCGAGAATCCCTTAAACTCTGGCGGTTGTGAGGTAGGGTAAGATTCAGCTAATAGGTTACCAAAGTTGATGATCGGCGCATTGGGACCAACTGGGAAGGGTCCTTCTGCTTGCATGATGACCTGAAGTGAGTGCTTTGGTGATCTGCTACAAAAGATTAACACATTAGTATGGAAATTAATTAGGATCCCAATTAAGTGAGACCACAATCCCTTTCCAGAAACAGAAACTAATGCAAGTCACTAGACACCTACATGCTTTAGATAATGCATACATTGCTTTTGATGAGTCTTGCATTCCAAGTGACGGTGGGTTAGTGTGGGTGAAGTTGTACAAGGTTTAGTTGTGAGTGAATTGTTACAAGGATGAAGGTTAGTTGGGATGGGTGTTATGTTGTACAAAGGATCATGTGGTTGCTCCTGGACGTGTTTCAGAATCCATTTCCTAAGAGTTGATGAGTGGGCAATATTCTTTTGTTGAGGTACAAAAGATGATTTTGGTGCTTTTGGTGTCGATGGTTGAAGAGATTTCAAAGGGGTATATGTTACATGGTTTAAATTTTGAGCTATAATACAATGTTTGGGCACCCATATTTGCATGGGTGTGGGTCTATTGGTTAAGTACTGCTTGGAAATCCAAATATGTCAAATCTTCGTCGATGTAGAAGAAGGATGCTGACTCTGCTTCTGCTTGGACTTCTTCGTATCGTTGTCTGCATTGTTGGAAATTGTTGGCACTTTCTATCCTTTTGGCAGCCATATTTGTCTTGTGTTGCTTGCTTTGTGATGCCGATATTACTGCCTTCTTTGTGTCGTCTAATATGGGTGTCAGCTTGGGTTCCTTAGTCGTGGTTGACTCCTTCGTGGTTGAGGGTGAGAGGTCTGGTTGACACTCTGCTTTGGAAAAGAAGGAAGGTCCAACACTTGCGAGATTTTTCCATTAGGGAGTGAGGCATTCTGTACCACATATCTAGGCCAGTCTGTAGTAACTGTGGAGGAGGGGACACCAGAGGCTATTGTGCCCATCTATTTGCTGATGTAGTCTATCTAATCACTGATGTAACCCACCTGACCGCTGACGGTCCCCATTTGTCCACTAATGGAAGACCGGGGGAAAATCTCCTAACATCCTTCTGTTTGGCAACTATCCATTGCCAAGCTCTCATGGTTTGACTTTGGAAGGAGCGTGCTTAGCCAATAGATTTGACCAAAGATCTTCCTGTCCTTTGTAGAAATAATTTCATAGGGTCTAGGGTTACAAACCTCAGGCGGAGTGTTGTTAGGGAAGTCAAGCGGTATCACTCGCTCCTGGTCCAATGTTCCAATCTACAAGGAGCCTTGTCTAAGATTTAGGTCCACTCAATGATCGTATAGCCAATCTTGGTCAAGGATTAGGGGTTCTATCAGGTCATCGTCATGGCACATTAGGAGCTTCACTATCATAGTGACTTCATGTATGAGGATACTAGGAAGGTCCACCTCACCCATGCAAGGGGTTTCCATGACTCCTAGCCCTATGATGTATGCCTCAATTGGCCGCATTTCTATTCCTAAATCTTGATAGTGGGACCATCTAATGGCACTCGTCCCAGCACCTGAATCAATTAAAGCCCTAAGCTCGTGGCAAGGGTTGTCGTGCTCTAGCCTGACTGTAATGAATGGTCTCCTATCCACTATGCTAGGATGAGTAATTGACTTTGCTTGACACATGGCCATGGGATATCTTGGTGGTTTTTCCAGATGGTTATAATGTTCTCTCCCTAGTCCTTGTCTTCTTAGCTTCATGTGTTTAATGTGTTCTATAGCTTTGGCCTGAGCTTCCATGCATATTCTCTTTTCTTCCTCCTTATGCTTCTTTGCCAATGTGAGTTGTCTATGCATATCCTCAGTTAGAGGTTCTTGATAAAGCTTGACTCTACAATCACTAATGTAATTAGGCATTATTTCTCCTTTTAGGGTGGCTAATTGTACTGCTCCACTTGTCGAGAGTCTGTTAATGATCATAGGTCCATAACCTCTCTTTTCTTATTTCCCTGCATGTTGTTTCAATGTATACACTAGGAACAAGTCACCTTCCTTTAAGCCTTTCTCTTTCAAATGTGCATCGAAATAGGCTTTTTGTCGCTTCTTTGCTGCATATATACCTGCAGCTGCTTTCAATCTGGTTTCTCCTAATCATTCCAAGTCCATTATCCTTAATGATAATTCATGGCCGGTCCACTGATGTTCTTGTGTAACATTAAGGGTGGGTATCAAAAAGTCCAAAGGAAGCACAATGTTTTGGCCAAAAACCATCTGAAAGGGAGTTGCATTGAGTACAGCCTTGTAGGCCACTCGATATGCCCAAACATCGTGGTGTAATTGTTTGTCCCAATCTGAACGTTTGTTGTTCATGAGTTTTGTCAGTACGTTACAAAGGATCTTGTTAGTGCTTTCAGCTTGACCATTGGCCTGAGGATGATATGGTGTGGATTTCTTGTGAATCACCATAAAATCCTGTAACAAATAATCAATGACCTGGTTTAGAAAGTGAGTTCCTCGATTGCTCACTAGCTCTATAGGCAATCCATATCTTGTAAAGACATTTTCAAATAAGAATTTTGCAATCGTGTGTGCATCATTCTTTTTTGTGGCCTTAGCCTCTACCCATTTGGTAAGATAATCTATTGCAACTATGATGTATTCCGCATGAGTACCTTTTGCAAGAGGGTTAATGGGTCCTACAAAATCTATATCCCACTTAGAAGATGCACGTCCTCCCATCATGGGTTTCACTGGCATTTCATCTCTGCGAGTAGGAAACTGAGTTCTTTGGCACACATCACATCTCTTAACATAGGTGTGTGCATCCATGTGAAAAGTGAGCCACCATAATCTTGCAAATAGTATGGCCTTGATTATCTGATCGGGTCCAAAATGACCTCCTGCAACACCTTGGTGTGCAATCTCTAATACGCTCAAATAATCGCTCTCATGAACACATTGTCGTAGGTATCCATCTCTTCCTCTTTTGTATAGTTTGTCTCCAATAAGTGAGTAGTCTTGAGCTTCCTACTCTAGACTTTGTTGTCTTGCTAAAGTCATTCCTTGAGGGAATGTTTTCGTCCTCAACTATGTCACTAAAGGTTGACTCCATTCTGGTGTGAGAGACATATGATATAACGTGGCAAGTTCTACCGGTGGTTTTTCACAACAGATAGGACATTCATTACACAACTTATGGACATATGCTTCCATAGAAGGCCAATATACGCCTAGTCTATGCAGAGTCTGCAATGTACGATGTTTTGAATGATGTTGCTTTAATGCACCTACATGTGCTAATTGCAACCAATTCACGTATTCTGATTCGTCAACACAGCAAGCAAGAATCTTCTGATTATCTTGTTTATATATACTTCCTGCTATTATTTGATATCTTTGTGACTTGGTGATTTCTCCTTCTTTGATCCTAATCCTTGGATTCTTGGGTCCACATGTGAGAATAGGGACAATCAGCTTAGCCCATTTAGGTACTATTTTGAATTGAACAGGTATGCGTCCGGTAATTCAACCACTATTCCTTGAGGAGCTTCTCTCGAAGTTAATCTTGAGAGGTGGTCAGCTCTAAGGTGGGTCTTTCCCTTCCTGACTAGTACTTCAAAGTCGTACTCCATCTATAATAGAAACCATCGTATCACTCTCCGGTATTACAAGGCTCATTGACTAAGTATAGCAATGCCTGATGATCCATGAAGAGCTTGAACTTATTTGCCAACAAGTAATGCTTGAATTTCTTTACCGTGTAGATCATTCATAATCCTTCGCGTTCCGTAGTGGTAATTTCTTTCTACTGCATTCAATTGCCTACTCGTGTAAGCTATCGGGAGATCTATATTGCCTTCATTTGCAGGTTGTGCCAACACACATCCTATGGTGTAGTTGGATGCATCCACATGTACATGGAATGGCTTACTCCAATCTGGGGTTGTTAATATAGGTGTTGAGCACAAACGTAGTTTAAGTTCATTGAATGAATTTTCACATTCATGTGTCTCTTTGAAGTTGGTAAAAAGAGAGTACAAAGGCTTTGCTATGATTGCGTACATGTGTATAAATCGTTGATAATATCCATAATGACCCATGAAAGCCTGTACCTCTTTTACATTTTTTGGCCTTAGTAGGTCTGCAATTACTTTCACCTTTTCTTCATCTGTCAAAATTCCATTCTTTGACACAATGTGTCCTAGAATTTTTCCTTGCCTGACCCTAAAAGCACACTTTTTTGGGTTCAGACAAACCTGATATTCTTGACATTTGTCAAATACTTGCCTTAATTTTGGGATATGAGTCTGCCTCATATTAGAATGAGTACATATGTCATCCACATTTTCGGAAGAATTCCTTAAAAACATGACACATGAGTTTTTGGAAAGTGGTGGGTGCATTTGTCAGCCCAAATGACATTACACGAAATGCAAAGATGCCCCATTCTGTGGAAAAAGTCATCTTATGCTCATCTTCAAGAGCAAAGGCTCTTGATTATAGCGTGAGAAACCATCAAGAAAGCTATAGACTTCCTTGCCCGCAACTCTTTCTAATAAGTGTTCCGTGATAGGAAGAGGATAACTGTGGTGGCATTAACTTTTTTTAGGTCAATACACACGCATAATTTTCCATTCTTCTTGGGCACAACCACAATGGGGGATACCCATTCGGTATGCTCAATTTCGTAAATGAATCCTGCTTCCATCAAACGATCTATCTCTTCTTTAATCTTAACAGCAGAGTTGTCATTGTATGTGTATGGTTTCTGTTTTGTAGGCTTCGCGTCTGTGGAGTCATAGGGATTCTATGGGAGCATATATTTGGGTCTACTCCTTTCAAATCTTTGTAACTCCAAGCAAACACATCTCTATATTCACGCAATAGGGCAATTAACTCTTGTTCTTCTTCATTAGTCAAATCATGCCCTATGTATGTACATTTTCCTTCTCCTTCTTCTATGGTAACTATGATTTTTTTGGTTTTCTCTTGATTTTCATATACCTCTCCAACATCAACTTTTCTTTTAGGCATTCGTACCATGATTCTTCTATCTTCTATTTCGTATGCCTTGAAGTTCTCAGGTACTTCCATGAATGGTTCTTCTTCTTCTTATGTCTTAGGTGATTTCTTTCTCTTCTTTTTCTTACTTTATGTATCCTTTATGGATGGCTCATGTCGTTCCATTTGAATTCCCTTTTCCTCTTCAGGGGTTTTGGCTTCTACAAAATAAAGATATTCCTCTTCTATCAAACAAAAGGGTTCCATGATGATGGATTCTAGGTCCTCATCACTACTCTCGTCCAGTTCTTGGGTCACTTCTGTAGATTCTTCTAGGATAAAAGCTTCCACAACAGGTTCAACCATAAAGATGGAAATTTGATATCCATCCTCATCACAATGAGGGGTCCATTGTCTTCGTCTACTGCTACGTGCATCGTAGCTAAGATTTCTACCCAACCATGAGGCTCGAATTCCTCATCTGGAAATAGTATAGGTGCATAAGCTGGGTCTTGAAGAGTTTTTGGATGTTGTTCTAAACCTAAAGTCCTGGCTTCTAACTGTTCTTCCTCTTGTTTGGCTACTTTACACATCCATAGATGAGTATCCTCGTGCAACCATGAGGGGTCTGATTCCAATGAGTGTACCAACTCTGTTTCTTCTTGTCTCTTATGGATATTGTTCCATTATATTGGGGGTACATCACGATGGGAATAGTCTTTAAGATTGACTTTAGTACTTACTCCTAAATGTTGCAAGTACAAAGAATTAGTTCCCCAATCTTGTACGATTTGCAACTGACACATGAATGGTCTTCCTAGTATCATCTCGTAAGCATGATTCTTCCCAAAATAACAAATGGAGAAAGTATGTTCAAACTCCATGCCACAAGTGGTGAGAGATATGCCTTCTAGAGAGCCTAATGGCATTTCAATGTGTTAGCTGGCCATTTGTAGCTTTATCCTTATGGGTCTTAATGCTGGCTTACCCCAATGTTTCCATAAAGTAGTGGTAGCGATGGCTACTCCAGCTCCTGAATCTAAGATGGCTTTGGTGGTGTAGCCCTTGTGGGTTATCAGAAGATAAGTATTACCTTCCTCTCCCTCGCTCACATCTTCAATTCTTTCCACAGGTATCTTTGGTACCTTCTTGTGTGATCCTATCTAGGAGGGAGCAGTAGCGAGCTCGGGGAATTGGTTTGCTACATGCTTCCACAATTCTTGTTTAATCTTTAGCAACTCCTCTAGAGTGAGATGACATTGTACTTTGGTATTCTTGATCACTTCCGTGTTTCTAGGGATTAATGATTCTTCACTCCTCACTATTATAGTGGGTGCTCTCATGCTAATCGACTTGGCCTCCCAAGGTCCTGTGAGCTGAGGTAATTCTTGCAAAGAATTGGATTTAGAACCCGTTTGTTCACTCAATTGCTCTTCCTCTACATCGTCATAGATATAGGGGATGTCTTGGGGAAATTGTTCTTGCAAGTCATCTATTTCTTGAATAGGAGGATGGGTTTCTTGCTCTTGTCTCCACTTCTCTTCTTGGATTGCTCTCAGAAATCCTCGTGAATACTTGTGTATGGAACACTAGTTGTCTTCTGCCTCGGTATTTGGCACATGAGACAGGGATGGTGAATTCCTTTCTTGTGTCTTAGAGTTCTTCTGTAGATTCCTCTTCTCGTTGCTATTGATCAAGTATTCTAACCTCTCCAGTAATCCTTGAAAGTGTAATTCAGGTTTTGCCATGTTACTCCAATTAATATAACGAGAGGCGTCAAACATAGCTTGTGCTAATTCTACCATCTTCATGCAAAGTTTAGTTCTCTCAATTTCTAAGTCTGCTCTTGGGTAGTTCTTACTCAACTCACTTTGCTACCTGGGGCCCCTCTTTTAATCTCGCCTGATATGCACGAAACATCATATCTAGATTTTTGGGTATTGGTTCCACTAGAACTGATCCTAATCTTTTAGCTAGGTTCTCCCGATTAGATTCTTGCGAAGTCAATTCTAGAATTTTGGTTCTAGATTCCTTTAGAGTTCCTTCTAGTTCGTTTATTTTCTTGCTCCACTTTCTCTTGATTCTTTCTGGGGAATCCTTCCAAGATTTGGTCTTTCTACTACTAGAGTCTCCAACTTCACTAGTTCCAGCTACTTTTTTAGGATTCGACTATTGATTTTGTAGCAACACTTGAGCTCTTGTTATAGCTTGAATAGGCACATATATAGGGTTGGATCCATCTGAGTTGTGTACAATACCTATCACGTTAATGGGTGTCACTTTTGAAGCACTAGTAGGGTTCTTAGGACAGTCTCTTATAACATGCTCTTTACCACACTCGACACATTAACGTTGAATGTTATAGTATTGCGACTATCCTATTATCGGAGGATGTGGGCGATCCTTAATGAAATGATCTCCTTGGCACCTAAAGCATGGTCCTCTAGGGCCCTGTGGTCTTTGCTGTCTCAGCTGGGGTCACAGGTTAGGGTTGGCATACATCACATTAGCATAATCGGGCTCCCAACTGGGTTCAAATGGTGGACTATCGTATTGATATGTTTCCACATGTTCTGGTGACTTTGTGTAATATGCAGGTTGGCTATCCACATGGGTAGAGTCAAAGCTGTTAGAATTGGATCACTATTGAGGTTTTCTTCTGCAGCGACGTATTTGACTGAGATGAAATTCTGGGGGTGGCTGTTGAGCTAAAACAGGTTGTGGTCTCTGTTGAGCCTGATAAGGATAGTTCTGAGGAGGCATATAGTTGTGACATTTAGCATTGTATTGACCTTGATATCTACCTGGTTGGGGTATGCTTGTGGGTAGTTCTGTTGCACTACTTGTTTATTGTATGGGTAGTCTTGGGCCGTGTGATTTGTATATCATCTCTAAATTGTATAGTATTGGCCACTAGGGTTGGCTTGCAGTTGTGTTACATTGGGACACACATTTGCCATATGATCACCACCACGTGTAACAATGTTTGTTTGTTGTTAACCTAGGCATCTGTTTGCTAGAAACTCCACTTTTTCTTGTAGGTCCTCTATCGACCTAGAAAGTTTTGAGGATGATTGAGATGAACAATCAAAGTCCTTATTGACCTTTGAGAGTTCCAATTCATCTCCTAGATTGTCCTCAATGTCTATACATATCCTCACACATTGCTATAGTGTTCTGGGTTCCTTCAAGTATACATAGGAGTGTAGTTTAGAGCTCAAGAGACCATCTAAAAACAACGACACTTGCTTGGCCTAGGGTCAACAGGATTGTCAAGATGGTTAGTGATCGTCGCGATGGTTCAAGTGAACCATCACAATGGTGTGAGACCGTCACGATGGTCCAATCAAGCCATCGTGATGGTCCAACTGAGCCATAGCGATGGTCCAACCGAGCCATTGTGATGGTCCAACCGAGCCATCACGATGGCATGAGCCAATCATGATGGTGTGACACAATCGTGATGGCGTGAGCCTATTGTGATGGGCCACCAAAATGCAATTTTCAAGAATGCGTGTGTGGATTCATGTGTGCACAAGGATCACCTACACCGTGGTCTACTCACTTACCAGAAAAGTCAACTGTGTCAGACCATCACAATGGTCTGACACCTACAACAGATTTCACAGAAAGTTGATTTTCTCACCTTTTGGAAGCTTTCGTGCTGTTTTGGAGCATTGTACCTACAAGAAAACTCAAAAACACACGTGCACAAACAAGCACAAAAGATCTCTCTCTCTCTCTCTCTCTCTTTCTCTCTCTCTTACAGGCGCAAATGAGGGAAATGTGGGGAATAGGTGGATATGGTGAAAGTTTTGATTTTTTTGGAGCGGAAGAAGATGACGAGGTGGTGAAGGAGGAGTGTAGAGGAGATGAAAAACACAAAAAAACTACTAAACACCAACAACAAAAACTGAAATTTTTACCTTCCAACGCCACTTCTTGCTATACTCTTACCATCACTCATTCGTCCTACAACTCGATCCCCGACAACGACACCAAATTTGGTGTTGCTCTAGCACAATGGTAAGCACCACATTAAGAAGCTCCACCTCCTTAATGTCAATCTGCGGAAGAGATAGGAGTGATATGAAGATCATGAACGCGAGATGTAGTGAGCGTGAAGGTGAGAAGCATGGAGATGCACACACACATACACACACATATGTAAGAGATAAGCAAGACACAATGGAAGATAGGAAATAGACTCTATTGCTCAAGATCACTATTACAAGCTCAAAATAGTTCAAAGCTCACACTAACCAACCTCAAAAATAAGCTCTCTAGCTCTTTTTATAGATTCTAGACTAGTTTTGACTGGTTTCA
The DNA here is from genome assembly GCA_020310875.1 of Ceratopteris richardii. Taxonomy (NCBI): domain Eukaryota; kingdom Viridiplantae; phylum Streptophyta; class Polypodiopsida; order Polypodiales; family Pteridaceae; genus Ceratopteris; species Ceratopteris richardii. The sequence goes on from CM035412.1 coordinate 71,712,713, forward strand.
CATCTAGTGTTCGGCATAGTTAAAAAATAGGTTCTAGGCACTATTTGAGGGTCTAAACGAGATCTAAAAATAGCCAAAATTGGTATGCTTGTTCTACCTAAGCTCCTCAAACTCGAGGGTTGACTCCTCGGCTTGCACAAAATGGAGCTACAAATTACAAAAGTGGGTGTTTCTATGATACATATTGTACAAAAGTGATGAAAATCATTGTTTGAGGTTTTGATCAAGTAATGTAAAACATGTTTCTTTGGAGAAAACAAACTGCATGGCTCCCCACGACTCTTTATAGTCCACCTTCACATGCTTCCTCATCATCTATGCCTTTGGCTACTGCCAACACATATGTTGTAGGTCATAGCTTTGGCTAGAAGATTCTTATGGGGAGGTGACACAAATAGCTCCAAAATTCCTAAAGGTGCCTAGAAAATTTGTTGTATGAACAAAGAGGAAGGTGTATTAGGAATTTTCTATACTATCAAAAAGGCCAAAAATTTGTCAGCAAAATGGATTAAGAGAGCAATTAACTATGGAGCAAGAGTCATATAGTGAGTGTGCAGTGCAGAGAAGTGAAGTGCAAGGTGTGCAAGAAGTGTCCCTTAGGTGTGCGCAGAGGAGTGCTAAGCAAGGTAATCAAAGGCCACAGGGTCCCATTGAAGCTGTGTGCACATTGTCAGAAGGTGTCCATACCTCCCCCTATTAGAAGCTTGAGTGCAAGGTGTGCACAAGTGAAAACTCTTGGAAAAGGTGGAGGTCTGGTGCAGAGAAGGTTAGCGGCAACAAGAAGCTTGTGTACTCTTTGGGATTTTGCACAGAGAGCATTGGGATTGTATTGTACATCATCATTGTACTTTTCTCCTTATAATCAATCTACAGAAGCTTTCAGTGTCTGGATCTTTCTTCCTTCTCCTACAAACACTCAAGTCCCTTTCTGCACAAGAATCCCCCAAAAAAATTTGGCACACCTGGTGGGACTACAAGGAGGCTTGAGCAAGGAGAAGCAATTTGCAAAGTGTACAAGACTTTAAGGGTACCGACAATACTGTATTGGCTTAAGAGGTAATCTTTCTTCCATTGGAATTGTCTTAACCTAAGAGGAGTATGAATAGCTCATGACCGCAACCCGGTCTCAAAGCTTGAGGGTCCCTTGCAAAACAACAAGAAGGAAGGTTATTCGAAGATCAACCAGTGCATTGTCATCGACATCATCAGTAAAGCCAGGTACATTTGGAAACTTTACTTTCTAGATTTAATTTCAAATTTCCATCCTTCAGAGGATTAGCACAAGAAGACCCAGATGAGCACATTAGGAGATTCTTAGCCTTATGTAAGACAAGGGGTCTAATGGGAAGAGAAGACACATGTTTTATTCTTTTCCCTGCAACATTAGAAGGGAAAGCAGACAAATTATTTAGTCAGTTTGCCGACAACCATTTCACCACATGGGATTAGATGAAGGAAGCATTTAGGACACAGTTCTAATAAGGGAACACAACTGAAAACATTATTGAAGAATTAGAAAATTTAAGACTAGGTCCTGGGGAGACCTTCCTAGAATTTGTTACCAGAGCCAAGGCATTAATGGCTAAACTGCTTTACCCTCCCCATGGCTTTTTTATCAAGAAGTGGTTGGCCAAACCACTTCCCATATCAACACAATGTAAAATAAAGGAGTTAGTTTTACCGATAGCAAGAATAGAAGAATTTATCAATACAGCTACAAGATTGGAGGAAATTAGACAACAGTATGGGGCAAGCTCTTTCAATTTATCATATCCTACAGAACCTGAAGACCCAATAATTCAGCGAAGGAAAGAGCTAGCGAGCTTAAAAAGGAATAAGCCACACAAAGAGAACGAGAGTGCAGTAGCTCAGTTGAGGCAAGAAATCGAAGCATTGAAGCTACAAAAGGAAGAGGAAGCACAAGCAGAAGAGCTGGCTCAACTTTGACAGGAGTTGTAGGAACTCAGGGAAGGTGGCATCAAAAGTGGATTATGGTGCACCATGTGTAGGAAGCAGGGTCATGGGGTAAGTGAGTGTCCCCTTTTAAGTGTAACTTGCCAGCTATGCAGGAAAGCTGGATATGAGGCTCAAGATTGCGAGTCAAGAGGTATGCTTGCAACAACATATTGGACACAAGGAGGAGCTCTACCACCAACCAATGTGATGGTAGTAGCACCCAATCTAGGTAACAATTACAACCCTAGACATAGGGATAACTTTGGAAATGGTTCAAGGAGGCCAATTATTTGTCTATTTAAAAAAAAAACCCCTCCCCCCTTTCCCCCCTCCAAGTGGACCCCCCTCCCCCCCAAGTGGACGCTCGTCCCCCTCCCCCCCTCCAAAACCCAAGTGGATCCCCCTCCCCCCCAAGTGGACCCCTTGTCCCCCTCCCCCCCCAAGTGGACCCCCTACCCCCCCCAAGAGGACCCCCCCAAGTGGATCCCTGCTCCCCTCTTTTTTTTCTTTTTTTTTTAATTTTATTTTTCTTATTTCTATTTACTTTATTTTATTTTTTTAATTTTTTAAATTTTTGTCAAACCCCCATAGATGGCTTATATATATATATATATATATATATATATATATATATATATATATATATATATATATATATATATTTTCTTGGTCCAATGCTTTTGGCTTTAGATTGCACCTCAGATGGCCATTTTTTTTAAACTCGGGCTCATTTTCATGTCTTTAGGCACCTTTAAATTCATTTTTTGACGTAGTTTCCTCAAAATCCCGGCTTTTCTGTGACTTTTGGTCAAAATCCACATGTTTTGAGCACATTTATCTCATGTTTTTTATTATGCACATGGTTCACATGGCCTATTCTCACTTTATTTTACCATATGTTTCACATTTTTCATTACGCCCCCTCTGTAGCTTTACTGTTTTATCACTTTGGCCCTCTCCAAAGCCCATAATCCTACTCCTTACCTCCCTTTCCCCTTATAAACAACCCACTCTTAGCCCTCCTTAAACTATCCCTCTCAGCCCCCTCAACCCGCCCTACCCTTTCCCTCCTATCCTCCATTCTCCATCATCAGCCCTTCAATGCACAATTCCAACTTTTGGTTCTTCAATGGTGCTTTTTATTTACTGCTCCTAGTGGTCTTGGTGGCTGCTCAAGTGTTCTTTTGAAGATTTTGCAGGACAGTATTAGGGTGAAACCTCTGTTACGAGTTTTAGCTATTAGCTCTCTAGGATGGAGAGCCCATTAGGTGGTAGGCAACTATTGAGCCCATCAAAGTCATATTGGTCAAAGTCAACATTCTCAAAGTCAAAAGTTCAAAGTCAAAGTGGTCAAAGTCAACATGGTCAAGGTCAAAGTCAAGATTGTTAGGGCCAAAGCATTCAAAGTTCAATTGTCAAAGTGCACAGGCAGTGCACAATCAATTGTTCACAAAGATTACATTTTGTAAAAAGTTGGATGTAGGTTGCACGGTGTCTTTCTGTAATTTCTCTAAGGTTCAAAAGTGTTTTTAAAGTGTTTGGAAGGCTTAGGTGAACCCTCCCTTAGGTACATATATTCAAGAATTGAAGGAAAAAGTGGAAGTATATGAAGTGGAAGCATACGCAAAAGTGAAAGTATGGCCCCCCCAATTAAAGTTTTTGTTTTAGTCTAAAGTCACTACACGACAAAACAGGGATTCATTGGATGCCCACATTTGGAGACAATCTTGGGACATCAAAGTGAGAACCAAGATATGCTATCAGTTAGGAGCGTAGGTGAATCGACACTCAACACAAGGCAAGGTATTATTCTTGGTTAGTCTAAGCAAGGTGAGTATAGTCTACACTAGGAGAGAGAAGAGCAAGAGACATACAGTGAGTGTGCGATGTAGAGAAGTGATGTGCAAGGTGTGCAAGAAGTGTGCGTTAGGTGTGTGCAAAGGAATTCTAAGCAAGGCGATCAAAGGCCACAATTTCCCATTGAAGATCTGTGCGCATTGATAGAAGGTGTCCATACCTCCCCCTATTGGAAGCTTGAGTGCAAGGTGTGCACAAGTGCAAGCTCTTGGAGAAGGTGGATGTTTGGTGCAGAGAAGGTTGACGGCAGCAAGAACCTTGGTTATTAACTTTGTTTGATTGTGTACTCTTTGGGATTTCGCACAGAGAGCATTGGGATTGTACTGTACATCATCATTGTACTTTTCTCCTTATAATCAATCTATAGAAGCTTCCAGTGTCTATATCTTTCTTCTTATCTTTCTTCCTTCTCCTACAAACACTCAAGTCCCTTTTGGCATAAGAATCCCTCAACAAACTTGATTAGAAAATTCTTCAAATACCTTTCTTGAGTTACATATACTCCATGTTGAGTGTATGGAATCTCCATTCCCAAGAAATATGACAAATCTCCCAAGTCACTGATCTTGAATTCTTTCTCCATCTGCTTCTTAAGCATTTGTATGCCTTTGTCATTTGTACCTGTAAGTATTATGTCATCAGCATAAATACAAACATAGATAAATCCATCTTCACTTGCTTTGACTAATAAGCTACTATCTGCCTTTGATGCTTGGAACCCAAGTTCCTTCAAGAACTTCACAAGCCTGTAATTCCATACCCTTGGGGCATGCTTCAAACCATACAAAGCTCTCTTGAGCTTACAAACATGATCTGGATAAAATTGATCTTTAAAACCATCTGATTGTTCCATGTAAACTTCATCTGAAATATAACCATTTAAAAATGCATTCTTCACATCTAACTGAGACAATTTCCAACCTTTGCATGCAACAATAGCTATGAGAGTTCTTATGATTGTCATCTTTGCAATAGGACTATGTTTCATCATAGTCCACACCATGTGTCTGTGCATATCCTTTTACAACAAGTCTAGCTTTGTACCTAGACACACTTCCATCTGCATACCTCTTTGTTTTGTAAACCCATTGGCATCCTATCACTTTCTAATTATTTGGTTTGGGCACTAAGTCCCAAGTCTCATTCTCGATGAGTGCATCATACTCTTCCTTCATAGCTTTCTCCCAATTCTCCTTTCCTTCTGCCTCATCATATGTAGAAGGATCTTCATCAATTTTTATCATGTAAGCATAATCTTTATTAGTCAAGAATGAAGTATCATAGCTATACCTTATGGGTTGCCTTTTGTTCCTTGATGATCTCCTGAGTTCTCCACTCCTTGAAGTTTCCGATTCATCATATTCTCGATCAAACCTTGGCAATTCTTCATCATCAATTGGAGCCTCAACATTCTCTTCTTCATTAGAGATTTGAACCTTTGCTTTACCCTTCTTTCGACTCAATACTTATTCAAGTCATGCATAAGCACTATTTGTACTTGTATACCAAGTACCTTGCTCATCAAATGTCACATCCTTTGACACAAGAAATTGCTTTGTAGATGGACTTCACAACCTGTATCCCATTTGCTTGTCATCATAACCAATGAACACATATTTTGCCTTTGGTTCCAATTTATGCCTTAATTGGGAAGGAACATAAGCATAGGCTAAACAACTAAATACTTTGCAATGATCTAATGTAGGTCTCTTACCCCACCAAGCTTCATATGGTGTCATACCCTACAAAGCTTTACATGGTAGCCTATTAACCAAATATGTAACTGTATTTAGAGCCTCAGTCCACAAATAGTTAGGGCAATTCTTCTCTTTCAACATTGACCTTGCAAATTCAACAAGAGTTCTGTTTCTCCTTTCTGCTACACCATTTTGTTGAGGAGAATACTTGCCAGTAGCTTCTCTCTTTATACCTGCATTCCACAAATAATCACTGAATTCATTTGAGAAATACTCTCCCCCTGCATCTGACCTCAATCTCTTCAACTTTTGTCCTTTAACTCTCTCTACATATACATGATAGTGTTTAAATGTGCTAAACACTTCTGACTTATCTTTGATCACATAAATAGTGATCCACCTGGTAGCATCATCAACATAAATGACATAATATCTTGAACCATTTATGCTAAAGTCCTTTGAAGGACCCACACATCTGTATGCACCAATTCAAGTCTTTCTAAATACATGAAACCTTGTTTGTTATATGATTTCTTATGAGCTTTACCTAATTGACATGCTTCACATGTGTATGTCATGTGTTGACCTGCAACATTAGGTAATCCAAGTACTGAACCATTGTTAATCATTTCTTTAATACCTCTTTCATTGAAGTGTCCAAGCCTTTTGTGCCAAAGATCTAACTCAGATATCTTTAGCTCTCCATATGTGAACAAAGCATGTCCAACATTACCTTGTACCTTCAATGTGAAGAGCCTTCCTTCTTTCTTTCCTATAACAATTTGCTTATACCATTGGTTAGGGTCTTCAATGTAAACTCCATCATTATTGAACCTCACCTCATATCCTTTTTCTACAATTTGTCCTACACTAATCAAATTCTTTGGAATTATAGGAACATACAAAACCTTAGTCAAAAGAGTACTTCCATCTTTGGCCTTCACTGACCCAATAGACTTCACCTTGTGCTTTGTATTATCACCTATTTGAACTGTATGATTAACTACTTTATTCTCCAAATCAGTCATTAAAGCAATGTTACCACTCAGATGATAGCTACATCCCGAATCAATATAAAACACTCTTTGGTCTTCACTTGGGACTTCACATGTTGCATTCATGATTGGGGTTGAATCTTCCTTCTGATCTGATGCATAATTGTAGTATGTATTGTTGTAGGACTGGTCTTGAAATTTTCTTTCACCATTCCTTCCAAAGAAGCCTCTACAACCTCTACCTCTGAAGCTTCCTCTCTAATTTCTTCCACCTCTACCTCTTTGATTATAATTCTAATTAAAGCTACTTACACTTTGATTATTATGCCAATGTTCATGAGCTAGATGATTAGTCTTACCACATATTCAAGAAGTTTTGACATTATCCTTGTTGTTTCTACCTCTTCCTCTACTTCTGCCACTTCCTCTTCCTCTTAGGAAGTTTGCTTTACATGAAGTACCTTCATCTTCAACTGATTGTTGCTTTCCTTTGCTAGCCTTCTTCTTACCCTTGGAATACATTTCTTGACATGCACTCTTATCAATGTCTCCTTTGATATCATGCTCAAAAGTTAGCATATGTCCTAAACAATTGATTCAAATTAGGAGTGAAATGATCTAATGAAAGTTCAATTGACAGCATGAAAGGCTTCCACTTCTCATCTCCTCTTAGACCTGTGAGAAATTGTCTTACCAATTTATCTTCTTCAATGTCTTCATCAACTGCACCTAAAGAATCAGCAATGTCTTCCATCTTTGTCACATAATCAAATATTGATTGTGAGGCTTTCTTCTTGAATGTGGTAAATTCAACCCATAGTGATGCCTTTCTTTATTTGTTTGTATTTTGAAAATGCTCCTCCAAATCATTCCATATATCACTTGCACTTTCAAATCCTTTGATGTGAGGAAGCAAGTAATCATTCACTGCCATATAGATAATGCTCCTTGTTTGAGCATCCTTCTTCATCCAAACCTTCAAGTCTGCAAGCTCCTCCCTAGTTGGAACACTAGGATCTTTAAATTCTCGTGTCTCTTCTTCTGTATAATTTATCCCATCAGATCTTTGCTCATAAGATGAACTTCCATCCTCATATACCAAGCTGTATAGTTCTCTCTCTCCAATTTCTCAATTTGGAGATTATCTCCCATTCCGTTTTCACCTGTACTAAAAACTCTTCAACCTTATGAGTAATGAATATATAACTTTGCTTCAAAATTGACTCCTTCTGATCCTTTTGATTGTTCTCGTGTGTCTCCCTTTAGCTTTTCCTTCACACTTTGTCCTTTTGAATCTTCGGATGTTGAATTTTGTATGTCTGCAACAATTGGGGACTTCCTTTCCTTCAATTGTGAGAAAGTCTGCTTTGATACCACTGATGGAGATGATTAATCTCCAAAAGACAAGCTATACTTGAATTTAGAACACCTCTATATCAAGTATAACTCAAAAACTTCTTCAATTTTGGAAAACTTTGCCAAATTATGAACAATCAACACTTTTGTGAACTATGGCTATACTCACGAAAGTCTGCTTCACAAAACTCACTCATTGGCTTATGAAATGATTAAATTTTTCTATGGAACCTTTGATACAACACTCTCCTAATGGTTACACAACTATTCCAATTGAAATTTCTTCGAAGGAACTTCATATTTACTTCAATAAGTAAACATATGTATGAAACAAGCTTTCTTTGCAAGTGACTTTTACATATGCAACTTTAAAGACATGGTTCTCACAATCTAGATGCCTTTTAATCAAATGCTTTTAGACATAAGTTTCTTGCCTACCAACTTAAATTTTAAATGCTTATTTGTGCAAAACTTTACACTATAGACTGAGATCTAATCAAATTTTTGACCAACAAGATTGCACCTCTTTTAGGAGTCACTCATCACCTGTTACAAATATAAATGTTCCTATACAAAATTCTCTCAGCCTGATTACAATTGGACTCTCAAAAATTGACCATAGATGCATTAACTATAGAATTAGACACACACAAAATAATTTTGCACTTGATTAAGCACAGAAGGAGAGAGAAGGAAAACATCAAGGTGCAGCTTCTTGAAAACGTCTCCTATTGTGATAAGAAGTTCATCTAATGGATATTACACACTTAACTTATGATCTAATCATCTATTTTTAAACTATTCCTCATCTTTCCTATGTATCACATCCATATACAAGTGTATACATATACATATGAGTGTGGATTTGAATGTGAAGTATTTACAAGATTAATGTACATATGTATAAAGATCATCTCTTCTTGAACCTCCACTTCACTTCATACTTCAAGCTTCAACCTTTTCTTCATTTCTTCACTCCTAAGTTTCATGTAATCATTAATTCATGATTTTATTGCTCCAACATTCACTGATCCTTTAAGGTATCTAAGTACCCTTTTGGTTGCAACAAGATGAGGTACTCTTGGTGCCTATAAAAATTGAGATAACACTCCAACTACATGTGCAATATCTGGTCTTGTCATAGTAGCATACAAGAGAGAACCAATTATTGACCTATACATGGTCACATCCTTCAGCTCTTCACTTTCATGAGCACTTAGTTTAACATTTAATTCTAATGGATTTGAAATGGGCTTGCAATCACACATGCCAAACTTCTTCAAGAGATCTAGAATGTATTTCCATTGCATCAAGTATATACCTTCCTCTTTATATAGTACTTCAATCCCAAGGAAGTACCTTAAAATCCCTAAAACAGAGATTTTAAACTCACATCCAAGATTCCTCTTTATGTCCTTGATGTTTGCTCATGATCCCCTATAATGATCAAATCATCAACATATATACAAATGAAAACAATTCTGCTACCTCCCTTCTTCACAAAGAGTGATGGGTCTGCATGACTGTGATTGTATCCATATTTTACCAAGTAGTACACAAGTCTTTGGTTCCAATCCCTTGGGGCTTGCTTGAATCCATAAAGAGCCTTCTTAAGACTACATACATGATGTGGAAACTTCTCATCTTCAAAGCCTTGGGGCTATTCCATGAAGACTACCTCTTCAAGATCTCCATTTAGGAAAGCATTCTTCACATTCAATTGGTACATGTTCCAACCTTTTGAGGCTGAAATTCCAATCAAGCTTCTTATGGTGGACATCTTAGCTATTGGATTAAAGGTTTTCTCAAAGTCTATGCCATAGATTTGAGCAAAACCTTTGGCAACCAGCCTTGCTTTATACCTAGAGATGCTCCCATCTGCATGCCTCTTTACCTTGTACACACATTTGTTGTCAATGCCTTTCATGTCGTTTGTTCTTGGCACCAATGACCAAGTATCATTTTCTTCAAGTGCCTTGAGTTCCTCCTCCATGGCTTCAATCCATTCCCTATGCTTATTTGCTTCTTCAAAAAAGTTAGGTTCTTCACAAGCTATAACTTGACTCATGTAGACATAGTGTCTTGCAATGAATGAATCATAAGTTAACCTTTGAATAGGTTATTTAAACCTATTGGATGACCTTAATTCACCATTAGGTGGTATGAATCTCTTCCTCCTTGGTTTAGATGCTTTAAATCCTAGAGTTTATATTTTTTTCCATCTCTTCATCACTTATAGATTCCATGTCTACCCATCGATGGTCTTCATCATTTGCCTTTTACTTTCCTTTGCTACTTCCTTAACTTGAATGAGCTTCATTCCCTGTCCTTCCATGCCAAGCTGGTGTAGTAATCTCCTCTGATGATGTGCCTGAAGTGGTTGGACCACTCATCTCCATGCTTTGTTGTTGCTCTTTGAACTTCTTCTCGGCTTCATATGCATCATCAACCTGTAACACATCTTTGCTACCATACCAAGGCAACAACTCATCAAATAGTACATCCCTAGATACCTTAAGCTCCTTGGTGCAAGGGTTATATCATCTAAATCCCTTTTGTTCTGAAGAATAGCCAAGAAATATACACCTATCTGCCTTCGGGTCTAACTTGTGTCTCAATTCTTGAGGTATGTGAACATAACACATACAACTAAATACTTTGAGATGTGAAAGGTTGGGTTTCTTACCACACCAAGCTTCATACTCCATGTAATCCTGAGGTTGGAAACAGGAAAAAAAAATAAGATCCCTCCTTAACTTGGAAGTATATAAATATGGGCAAAATGCCAACATATATTTCATGAAAAGTATAAAATATATGGTGAATCTTTATGATACTTCTCATTGAAAATATAGAAGTTCAAGCCTCTTCAAACTCAAGCTCTACATATTGTGTGACTTTGCACTTCTAAAAGGAAGCGTAACTTGGGAATTCATAACACAATGAGGGAGCATAAGTTGCTCCCCTTTATCCCATATGCAAGGCATTGAAATACCCTGTATGGATTCCTCTCTCGAAAGTGCAAAAATGCCGCCTCCTCAGTCCTCTATGCATGGTTGCAAGCGAATCAAACAATGTAGAGGCTTGTCTCATGCAACAATGCAAATGAAAAATCCTTCCTCAATGAGAAATCATTGATAGAAGGATAGAGTTGGTTTTGTTAATTTCATCCTCTTCTTGCATGCAGAAAAGGAAGGGAGGAGCTCTCCCGTGAGAGAGCTCGCTTGCTTTGTGAAGAAGAGATGGGGAGGCGCCTTGAGGAGCTCTCCTATGAGAGAGCTCGCTTGCTTTGTGAAGAAGAGATGGGGAGGTGACTTTTTATAGGTGAGCTCAAAATTGCATACTATGTGGGATAAATGGAGATACAATGCAGCCATTGCGTGAGCTCCACAAATCGAGAAGAAGGGAGAGGGAGGGAGGAGAAGACTTTTTCTATAAATGCATATGCATGCAGATCATATTTGGTGAAAATTCATCATAAAAAATATCTCTAATTTATATAAGTGGGCGAGTATACCCACTTTTTTCCCTTCCTCTATATAGTTTATTGGGCTAAATTTTGATCCTTCTACATTCTTTAGATTAGCCACTTTTCTCTAAAAAACTTGAAAATTCGGCATTGGGCTATAAATCACCCTTAATACTTTCCTTGGTTGGAAACCTATTCATAATGTATATGGCTGTATTCATTGCATCCGCCCAATAAGAGTTAGGAACATTCATTTCATTTAACAAAGTTCTAGCCACTTTTGCTATGTATCTATTCTTCCTTTCTGCCACGACATTTTGTTGAGGTGTATACCTGCAAGTGAATTGCCTTTTGATTCCATGGTCATGTAGAAAATCTAAAAATTCATTTGAAAAATACTCTCCTCCTCCATCCGATCTGAGAGACTTTATATACTTCCCTGTTTCCTTCTCCACTAGGTTTTTGAACCTCTTGAAGTGGTAAAACACCTTTGATTTGACTTCATGCAATACATCCAAAAAAACCTTGAATGATCATCTATAAATGTGATAAAATATCTATTACCTATAATGGATGGCTCCCTTGTAGGTCCCCATACCTCTGTGTGTATGAGATTCAACAATTCATTGCTCACATGTGCTCCCTTCTTGAATGGCAGTTTGCTTTGTTTCCTTAATTGACAAGCATGGGACAAATGTTGCATATTCTGAGATGTAAGATCAGGAAGACCACTCAGCAAGCCCTTCCCTTCCATGTCCTTCATCCTTTGTAAGTTTATGTGTCCAATTCTTTTATGCCATATGTCCATTTCTGCAATCTGTTTATTTCCAATTGAGAGGTAGACAGTGTGAGGGGTTGATGACTTTACCTCCATGGTGAAGAGCCTTCCTTGCTTATTTCGTTTTGTTGTGAGCTTGTAGTCCTACAAAACATCTTTCATCATTGAACCTCACCTCATAACCTCTTTCAACCATTTGACTTACCAAAACCAAGTTCTTTGTGATGGTTGGCACATGCAACACACCCTTTAACACCTTGGAGCTTTGAGATCCATTCAATGCAACATCTTCCACATATCTAATCTTGTGCTCAGTGTCGTCCCTTGTCTCTACATGTCCTTGAGTGATGGGTGAATGTAAATTAAAGAAAACATCTTTATTGCAACTCATATGGTTGTTACAACCACTATCAATGTACCATGTAAAATGTAAATTGACTCTTTCACTTGACCCATACATCATAAGCAAGTTCTTATTTTCTGAATTTGTTGAAGTACTAGCATAGTTACCTTGGTTCCTTTTGTATCCTTTATTGCCTCCTCCTTTGGATCAACAATCTCTTGCATAATGGCCCGTTTTTCCACAATTGTAGCATTCTCCATTGGATGCTTCTCTTCCATGTAATCTTCCTTCTCTTCCTCTACTCCTTCCTCTTCCTCTTGATCCATAGCTTTGGTTGGAGCCTTCTTGGTTGCATGAGCTTGATTTTGACCTTCCTCTCCCTCTAGCTTGGGATTTTTGTCCACCTCTTTTGCCTTTACCTCCACGTGCATAGAAAACTTGGGCTTGGCTTCCCTTTGATTGTGAACCTCCTTGGTTCATCTCCTCGCTCACCATCAATGTGACTAATTGGTCAAATTATGGTAGCGAATCCCTCACATAAACTGATGTGGTGAATGCTTTCCACCTTTCATCTTCTCTCAAGCCATCGAGAGTGTGCGTGACAAGATTGTCATCTTCAATTGGGCTCCCAAGTGAGCCTAGGGCATCTGCAAGCCCTTTAACCTTGAAAATGTACTCATTTATGTTAGTACTTGGTGCTCTCCTATGATTATTTAGCTCATTCTTGAGCTGAAACTTCCTTGTCTTGGTTGATGAAGAGTTCAATCTCTTCAAGGTCTCCCAAACCTTCTTGGATGTGTCCAAGTCTTGTATATGCCCTATCATGCTATTCTTAGGTGTTGGGATAGAATGAATATGACTCTCCTATCCTTTTCTATCCATTCATTAAGTGCCTTGACCTGACCTTGAAGTGTTGGATCATGTACATGAAGCATTGGCTCCATGCCACCTCACTAATCCCCATAATCCTTTGCCCATAAGGTAGTTGCTAACTCTAAATTTCAATGGTTGACAATTGCCTCTCTCTAACTTCTCTATTTGTGCATTATACTCATCCATATTGAGCTCTAAGATGATATTCTAGCTTCCCCTCAAGTGTTTCTATGCTTTAGAAGGTGTGGATATTACCTCTTGATAGCTTTTCCCTTGCAAACCTTTGACTAGTTGAGATATTGATCGATGTAGCCCCCTTTCAATGTCTTCTTGCTTTGATAAATCCTCCTTGTGCTTCCACGAGTTGTCTTGATACCTTCAAGTCTTCAATATGTTGCCGATTGATGTTTCTAAGCCTCCAAAATGGTTCTGATGCCACTGATGGGGGATGATTCTAACACCCCAATGCAACAATGGAAGATGGCTGCCCTCCACTAGGTCCACAAGCAGTGATATATGCTTACTATTCTACACTTTTCTTTGCACTTGTATAGAGACTTAGAATGTAACTTTGCAAGCATATAGTGTACTAAAACAACTACCCAACAAGATTTAAATAATCCCAAACGGATATTCCAGCTAGGAGAACCGCTCTCTGCAAAACAGTTTACCTGTTTGCAACACTCTCAACCTATGTGCAGAGATATACCTTCACAAAGTTAGCAATTTATCACAACTCACTCTATCAAGGAACTTGAAACTTTGGAAAACTTTAGGGCACTATATGAAAGACAAAATGAAGCTTTAAATCAATCAAAATTAGCATGATAAGAAAGCAAACAATGCTTTGCAATCTGGTACAAATAGATTTGAAAAAGCCTAACTACACCTCTAGATAAAGGGGAGCAAAATCATACAAAATGAGGTAAGCAAGCAAGGGGGATGCTTGCTGGAGTTTATAACTTAACTAAACTAAGTAAGAAACTCATGGAATGCATACAAATCAAGAAACAAAGGCACCTTGATGCTTATATAGAGTTTCTGTTTTCCTACAATCTAGCTAATCACCCAACAACCAATGTAGGTGCACTTTCTAATGGTTGATTGATGAGATTTGAATTTAATTGAGTTTGGTGGAGCTTCTAACCTGATTCCACGACTTTCGGACCTCCTTTTGATTGGTGCACTTGCAAAACTTGTGGTTGAGCTCTTTTGCATGATTGAGACTTGATTTTCATCAATACATACATACACATACACATACACATACACATACACATACACATACACATACACATACACATACACATACACATACACATACACATACACATACACATACACATACACATACACATACACATACACATACACATACACATACACATACACATACACATACACATACACATACACATACACATACACATACACATACACATACACATACACATACACATACACATACACATACACACACATACACACACATACACATACACACACATACACACATATATGTGCACACACATACACATACACAGACATAAACAAACACACATGTACATACACACACACATACAATCATATATACACACACACATAGACAAACACATACACATGCACACATATACATGTACACACATATACACCTATAGACACACACACATAAAAATACATACACATATACACACATACACACATACACACATACACACATGCATACACATACACACACATACACACACATACATACACTCATACACTCAAATATACACATGCATAGACACATACACACACATACACATACACACACATACACATACACATTCACACACATATACATTTATACAGATACACGTAAACACACATACACACACATACACATACACACACATACACATGTACACACATACACACACAAACATAACACACACATAAACACATATACACATACACATACACATACACATACACATACACATGCACACATATATACATGCACATACACATACACATGCACATACACATACACATGCACATACACATACACATACACATACACATACACATACACATACACATACACATACACATACACATACACATACACATACACATACACATACACATACACATACACATACACATACACATACACATACACATACACATACACATACACATACACATACACATACACATACACATACACATACACATACACATACACATACACATACACATACACATACACATACACATACACATACACATACACATACACATACACATACACATACACATACACATACACATACACATACACATACACATACACATACACATACACATACACATACACATACACATACACATACACATACACATACACATACACATACACATACACATACACATACACATACACATACACATACACATACACCTACACATACACATACACATACACCTACAAATACAAATACACATACACATACACATACACATACACATACACATACACATACACATACACATACACATACACATACACATACACATACACATACACATACACATACACATACACATACACATACACATACACATACACATACACATACACATACACATACACATACACATACACATACACATACACATACACATACACATACACATACACATACATACACATACATACACATACACATACACATACACATACCATACACATACACATACACATACACATACACATACACATACACATACACATACACATACACATACACATACACATACACATACACATACACATACACATACACATACACATACACATACACATACACATACACATACACATACACATACACATACACATACACATACACATACACATACACATACACATACACATACACATCACATACACATACACATACACATACACATACACATACACATACACATACACATACACATACACATACCACACATACACATACACATACACATACACATACACATACACATACACATACACATACACATACACATACACATACACATACACATACACATACACATACACATACACATACACATACACATACACATACACATACACATACACATACACATACACATACACATACACATACACATACACATACACATACACATACACATACACATACACATACACATACACATACACATACACATACACATACACATACACATACACATACACATACACATACACATACACATACACATACACATACACATACACATACACATACCTATAGACACACACACATAAAAATACATACACATATACACATACATACACACATACACACATGCATACACATACACACACATACACACACATACATACACTCATACACTCAAATATACACATGCATAGACACATACACACACATACACATACACACACATACACATACACATTCACACACATATACATTTATACAGATACACGTAAACACACATACACACACATACACATACACACACATACACATGTACACACATACACACACAAACATAACACACACATAAACACATATACACATACACATACACATACACATACACATACACATACACATGCACACATATATACATGCACATACACATACACATACACATACACATACACATACACATACACATACACATACACATACACATACACATACACATACACATACACATACACATAAACATACACATACACATACACATACACATACACATACACATACACATACACATACACATACACATACACATACACATACACATACACATACACATACACATACACATACACATACACATACACATACACATACACATACACATACACATACACATACACATACACATACACATACACATACACATACACATACACATACACATACACATACACATACACATACACATACACATACACATACACATACACATACACATACACATACATACACATACACATACACATACACATACATAGCACACTACACATTACACATTACACTACACATATACACATACACATACACATACATACACATACCATCACATACACATACACATACACATACACATACACATACACTACACTACACATACACATACACATACACATACACATACACATACACATACACATACACATACACATACACATACACATACACATACACATACACATACCTACACATACACATACACATACACTACACATACACATACACATACACATACACCAGACACATACACATAACACATACACATACCATACACATACACATACACATACCATACACATACACATACACATCCACATACACATACACATACACATACACATACACATACACATACACATACACATACAATACACATACACATACACATACACATACACATACACATACACATACACATACACATACACATACACATACACATACACATACACATACACATACACATACACTACACATACACATACACATACATACACATACACATACACATACACATACACATACACATACACATACACATACACATACACATACACATACACATACACATACACATACACATACACATACACATACACATACACATACACATACACATACACATACACATACACATACACATACACATACACATACACATACACATACACATACACATACACATACACATACACATACACATACACATACACATACACATACACATACACATACACATACACATACACATACACATACACATACACATACACATACACATACACATACACATACACATACACATACACATACACATACACATACACATACACATACACATACACATACACATACACATACACATACACATACACATACACATACACATACACATACACATACACATACACATACACATACACATACACATACACATACACATACACATACACATACACATACACATACACATACACATACACATACACATACACATACACATACACATACACATACACATACACATACACATACACATACACATACACATACACATACACATACATACACATACACATACACATACACATACACATACACATACACATACACATACACATACACATACACATACACATACCATACACATACACATACACATACACATACACATACACATACACATACACATACACATACACATACACATACACATACACATACACATACACATACACATACACATACACATACACATACACATACACATACACATACACATACACATACACATACACATAACACATACACATACACATACACATACACATACACATACACATACACATACACATACACATACACATACACATACACATACACATACACATACACATACACATACACATACACATACACATACACATACACATACACATACACATACACATACACATACACATACACATACACATACACATACACATACACATACACATACACATACACATACACATACACATACACATACACATACACATACACATACACATACACATACACATACACATACACATACACATACACAGACACATACACATACACATACACATACACATACACATACACATACACATACACATACACATACACATACACATACACATACACATACACATACACATACACAACACCTACACATACACATACACATACACATACACATACACATACACATACACATACACATACACATACACATACACATACACATACACATACACATACACATACACATACACATACACATACACAACATACACATACACAATACACATACACATACACATACACATACACATACACATACACATACACATACACATACACATACACATACACATACAACATACACACACATACACATACACTACATACACATACACATACACATACACATACACATACCATACACATACACATACACATACACATACACATACAATACACATACACATACACATCACATACACATACACATACACATAACATACACATACACATAACATACACATACACATACACATACACATACACATACACATACACATACACACATACTACATACAACAGACACATACACATAACACATAACACATACACATACACATACACATACACATACACTACACATAAACATACACATACTACATACACATACACATACACATACACATAGCACATACACATTACACTACACATAC
>CM035412.1:73537376-73822376 GCA_020310875.1 Ceratopteris richardii
GCGTTACGGAGGATCTGGAATGGTTGAAAGCAAGTAAGAATGTAACTGAGGATCCGTCCAAACATGTGTACTGTACTAAGTGTAAGAATCCCGGTCATACCAGTTCCACATGTGCTCTCAATCAAATGTATTGTGCCATCTATAACATGACAGGGCACTCAACAGAAACCTGTGCATACAATGCAAAGGTGCAGGGTAGAACGGAAGTAAACGCCATAATACAGGAGCCAAGTCAGCCACCAACACATTATGTGTTGCCACAGTTGCAAACCAACCAGCAGCAAGGATATAGGAACTAGCGGGGTCAGCGTAACAACAATTTCAATCCAAATCGATGGCAGGCAGGTACAACGACGGAAGGTACCTCTCTCCCATCCCCTCAATGTCATTTTTGCTGCGAGGTTGGCCATATTTGTAGATTTTGTAAAGAGGCCGCAGAATACGACAAAAGAAATAAGGAAAGACAAAATCCGATGAAAAATATGGTGTATATTTCCCCAGTTGAGTCACAAGCAGCTGTAGTTCAAACAAGATCAGGTAAACAGTTGCAACCAGCAGCTGAAGTTTTCGAGCCCGGAATTCGTGAGCAACAGTGGATGTTTGCAAAGGCTAGTCAATGGGCAACTAAGGAGCCAACGGTGTTCCCTGATCGAGTTCCGGTAACACAGGTTCCTCTGCCAAATACAAGATCGAATGCATACAATTCGGCCCCGACTACATCAGAATCACCATCAGAGTTCGTTATAACCACAACACAAATAGACTAGGTATGGGAGGTGATCTCTAAGGCTTCAATCACACTTCCATTGGGATAGTTTCTCACCCTAGTTCCTAGTGTACAACAGCAATTCCAACAGCAGGTCAGGCCTGGACCTTCTTGTACTCCGGCAACGGCGACTATACAACCTGAGATGGATCCTACGGTGGATCATACAGTAGCGTTGATTACAGTTTGGTATAAAAACCACAAGATCGCCCAAGTTTTAATTGATGGAGGGTCGGGTGTGAATATTGCAACAGCTGCCCTCTGTAAGAAACTGGGTTGGACCCAAATTGAACCAGTGCAGTTCTTTGTGCGGATGGCAGACCAATTCAGAGTCCATCTGGTGGAGCTAGTATGTAATATTCCTATTACCTTGTAGGGAACTACATTTAAAATGACCTTTGTAGTCCTGGAGGTACCCGAATCTAGCCTCGACTACAACTTACTCTTCGGTCGACATGGCTAAAGCAAGCCAAAGTCGTATAGGATATGTGAGCTCAAGAGTTAATTTTTAAAGACAATCACCGGAAATATGTAGTTACATTGGATGCTATGCAACCCTGTGATCTACACGCACGACCATATGTAGCAGAGCCAATCCATATGTTGGACGGGCTATCTGATGATGAGGAGGAGGCTTTCCTCAAGACTAACAAGGACCTTATCCCATTAGGTACTGTAGACTTACAAGCAGTAGCAGATAAGTGGAGTCCGGCAGCTTGTACAATCATACCAATGACTGGGGACGCAGAAGCAGATGATGACATACCTATGGATGAAGCGACCTTACAACAACTGTTGCAGCCAGCTGATGACTTGGCCAAGCCTCGACAGTTTTATGTACCGGAGGATCAATTGGTAACATACAACTTGGGTGACACGGTCAACCCAAGACCAGTTAAAATTAAGGCAGGATTAGCAAACAAATTCCAAGATGATTTGGTACAACTCCTGTGTGAGTTCTCAGATGTCTTCGCTTGGGATTACAAAGACATGAAAGGTCTTGACCCACGAATTTATCAACACTGGGTGGTGCTGAAGCCAGATGCGCGACCCTTCAAGCAAGCCAACTACCGGATGAATCCGCATTATGCAGCCCAGGTAAAAGCAGAGTTAGATGACTTGTTGAAGGTTGGATTCATTGTTCCCATTGAACATGTAGAGTGGATCTCACCAATTGTGATAGTGCCAAAGAAAAATAAATATTTACGCATTTGTGTCGATTACCGGAAGCTTAACGCAGCCAGCGTACTGGATCCATTCCCTCTTCCTTTTCTGGATACAATGCTTGATAGGGTAGCATGTCACGAAATGTATTCCTTCCTGAATCGCTACAATGGCTACAATCAAGTACGGATGGCGGAAGAAGATATACGAAAGACAACATTCATCACCAACTGGGGTGTTTATGCATGCACCACAATGTGGTTCGGGCTATGGAATGCCCCAAGTACATTCCAAAGATGTATGCAGGAAGTGTTCTCACCTTACCTAACAACGTTTATGCAAGTTTATTTGGATGATTTTTCATTGTTTGGCGACACTTCAGCACACCTGTATCATTTATGGTGTTGCTTTGAAAAGTGCCGGGAGTATCGATTATGTTTAAATCCTACCAAATCAGTTTTTGCGGTCTCCTGTGGAAAGCTGCTCGGTCATATCATCTATAAACAAGGAATACAGGTAGATCTTGATAAAGTAGCAGCCGTCTTGGAGGCACCGGTCCCAAAGACACTGAAAGAAGTTATGCGATTCCTGGGCCAAATCCGGTGGCATGGAAGACATTTACGGTGGTTAACTCATCTAGCGACGCCACTTAACAGACTTATGACTTGTACCCCACGGAAGTATGAATGGACTAACGAGTGTCAAATGGCATTTGATCGTTTGAAGGTCTTATTGACACAGGCTCCAATTCTGCAACCGCCTGATTGGGAACGTCCATTCCATGTCTTTATGGATGCTTTAGACATAGCGATTGGCAGTGTGCTAATGCAACAATTTGACAAATGGTTTCGGCTTGTGTACTATGCGAGCTGCAGATTAGCTCCTGCAGAAAGGAATTACTCCGTAACAGAATGCGAGTGTCTTGGTTTGGTATACTCTGTTAAGAAATTTCGGCATTACTTGCTGGGACGAAAATTCACTTTCCATGTGGATCACGCTGCACTCGTGTATTTGGTTCGGCAACAACATTTAGGTGGCAGATTGGCAAGATGGGTTTTATTACTATAGGAGTTTTATTATGAAGTTATTCACCGACCCGGTACGACACATGTCTTAGCAGACTTTTTATCTCGACTCGATTCCGATGAGTCTCCGGTAGGTGTTGATGGCACTACGCCGGCTATTTATGTCACCGAGGCAACTCTCGAAGAATTTGCAGACCTTCTTGTTGCCCCTACATACTATGATACGTTAATGATTTTTCTCACTGAGGGTTGACTACCTCCTAATACTCCCGTTGCTCTGCACCAGAAAATTGCAGTTTACAGTCGACGATTCCGGTTGATTGTGGGACAATTGTATTACATCGATCATACTGGTGTCTTGCTCAGATGTATCCCTCCACATGAATCAGCATCAGTTATTGTCATGGCTCACTCAGCACCCACTGGAGGACACTTCGCCGCTGATCTCACTCATCGCAAAATCCTGCAAAGCGAGCTCTGGTGGCCTACCATGTACCGAGATGTTGTTCAATTTGTGTAGTAGTGTGATGTCTGTCAACGGTCTGGATAGCCCTTGCAGTGCCATTTCTTTCCCCTCCAACCCGTCTTACCATTGGAGCCCTTTCAGAAGTGGGGTTTAGATTTCATTGGTCCAATTTCACCCCCAGCTACCCTCACCAACAATCGATATATTTTGACCTGTACAGATTATGCCACTAGGTGGGCGGAAGTCTGGGCTTTACGTTTTGCCACAGCTGTTTTGGTGGCCAAATGTTTGATGAAGGATGTCTTCCCTCGATATGGATTACCTCTGGAGATAGTGATGGATCAAGGTACACATTTTGCAAACACCTTAATGCATGTATTGACTCAAACTTTCCAGATTCTACATAAGTTCAGCTCACCTTACTATCCTCGCACGAATGGTTTGGCTTAGAGTACCAATAAGACCCTGTTTAATATTCTCCAAAAACTGATCCTAGAGTGTTCGGAACGATGGGACTAGCTCTTACCTGCAGTTTTGTGGGCTTACCGGACCACGTACAAAGTAGCTACCGAAATGACTCTGTTTAAACTCCCTTATGGCCTCGAAGCTATTGCTCCAATGGAAGTAGTGGTGTCGAGTCTACGAGTAGCCTTATCTCAGAAATTGCTGCCCGAAGAATCTTTTCCATTCCGGTTGGATGTGCTCCGATCATTGGATGAACAACACTGGGAAAGCTTCATGACTCTTCAAGAAGTTCAGCTCCGTCAAGCCCGTACTCATGATCGTTTCCTCAAAACCCCTGTCTTTACGGTTGACCAACTCGTTTTATTTTATAATGCTAAAGTCAATCGCGCTGCCGAAAAATTTAAGTTACGGTGGTTTGGTCCATACCGGATTGATAAGAAAGTGGGAACCCCCACTTTTCGGTTGGCAACCTTAACAGGTGTTTTCCTTCCAAAAGTAATTAATGGCTCTAAGCTCCACCCCTATCACCAGCCGTCTAGTAACTCGTGAGGTGTATTCGGTCCTTTTTCTTTTGCTTTCGCTTTTTCTGCTCCCTGTATTTCGGTTGACCATTTGCCGTAATCCTGCCATTTTGCTGAACTAATCATCATTAATAGCCCCCGCTGTGTCACTGCTTCTGTTCATGCATGCATGCGGCAATTATGAAGGATATCTCTCCAATGCTGCGTTATGATTAGGGTTCTTGCCGCCTAATGTTTCTCGTGCTCTTACTTAATCTTGTTCTTTCCACTGATAATTGCTATTGTGTTTGTGTGTTTGCGAGCTCTGTGTACCCTGTGTTTTCGTGTCTACTTGTGCGCGCCATGGAAGCTTTGGCTAATATAGCAACTTTTCGTGTGGGACTCACTCGAGATATGAGTGAGTACTTGCACACTCGGGGATTGTTGACCTTCACTGAATTGCCTTGGCATTCAGTGGAATGTCACCCCTTTCATGCACATATTATTTCTTCCATTGCCGCCACACCTGCTACAGAGCAGTGTTGGCCGGTTACATGTTTAAACCCCCGTACTATAGTTACGCTCAATACGTTTGCTGAGGGATTCCGCCTCCCTCACGAAGGATTGGAGCATGGACCGCTCCTTCCTCTTGCCATCATGAAGGAACTATTTCCCCAGCACTCATCTAATGAGTTTGCCATCCTTTTTCGCCCCGAACCAGAGTGCACTGCTCTACAATTCCTTGTCGCCATGCTGAATTTGCAAAAGCGTACCTATGGTATATCCGGACCATTTTATTCCATGATAGATATGGCTTCCCGGGAACTTGTAAATTTCGTAGCCTTTTTCTTCCGGCATATTCACCGTGAATGTGTGAGGGTTACAAAGCAAATCGCAAAGAACGACATTCCTCACACCCGCTTACCCCATATTCTAACTTTCCTTTTTCTAGTGATCCAAGCCGCACAACCACCTCCTCCTACCATGTTGCGATATGAAGAAGCTTCCCAGATGATTGAAGATGATGACAATGAAGATTTTCTTCAACTATTTTGCCGTAAACGCAGATGCATTAGCCCCTCCGCAAGCCAGGTGCAGGGCTTCACTGCCGGACATGAAGCTGACGTCTTCCACAACACCGCCACCTCTCTCCAGGTCGAATTCTCCGTCCCATCTTCTCCTATTAAGCAGCTGGAACAAGATGCACGCATGGAGGATGTCGAGGAAGTCTCTTCAAGGGAAGAATATCATCAGCCGGATGAGGACGCTGTGAAGGAGATCGTAGACGATATCATCAAGGAAGTGATTGCCATTGTTGAGGCCGTGATCAAAACTACTGAGGCAAAAAATCCGAATGAGACCAGAATTGTGTTGGTACCAAACGTTCTTCTCCCCCTATCATTCTTGATGCTACTGAAATTCTTTCCGGTGAACCCTCCAATGCTGGTCGCACGGCCTTAACACCTCAATTATCTTCTCCCAATTACTCTCCACCCCCCTCCCCTCATCTACTCTCTGCTTCGTCATCCCAACCCCCTCCTTCCCTTCCTCCTCCGCCAGAAATGTTCACCGAATTGGAATCTATGGGTCGCCTCCTTATACAGTTTTCCCAGCAATTACCCCTCCAGATGAAGCTGGCAACTGAGAATATTCAGCAAGAATTGCAAGGCAAAGTGGATTTGCTCGAAGCGGATATTGCCCTGCTACAGGAAGAAACAAATGCAGTCAAAGCAGAGAACCATGCCCTGCACATTCAGATTCAGCAACTCCAAGCACGGTTAGCAAAGCAAGATAATCTGATTGCCCAACGTGACCACACACTAGCTGAGTTGAAGGAGAAAACCGTTCTCCTCGCATCTCGCGATGAAGAAATAAAGCAATTGGAACAAATGGTGCAGGATAAAGACGATGCTCGGGTTGCTTTCGGCAATCTATTGGAAGAAACTCGTGCGGATCTTGAGCTAGTGACACACAAGGGACAAGAAATGGCTGACTTGGCCATGCAGAACACTGAAGAGCTCAAGACAGTTACTACCAAACTCTTTCAGAAGAGTCGTGAATTGGAAGCAGAGACGGGCCGGACGCTTCAGATAAAGAAGGAGATGGAAGGCATTATGAAAAAAAGAGATGCCTATTATAAAACCATCCGGTATCAAGCTCAGGAACTGGAACGAAGAGAGAAACAGTTGGGATTTCAAGCCGAGAGATTGTCTAGAATTGATGCAGAAATCGCCGAAATAAAGCTGAGGAGAGATGCGGCCATCGCCAACGATTTTTATCTTCAAGAAGCATTTTTGCAGACGCAGACCGAATTGCTGATGAGTTAGGTAGTTGCTACTAGTTCGGTTTGAACTGATGCACAATTGGTCGAGCCGGACATTTTGAAAACTATGCTGGACTCATTGAAGCAGAAAATTACTCGCACTTTTAAATTAGCTAGAACCCTTTATATACAAGGCATTATTGATGAGCCTTGACTGTATTTTCCATTTTGGGTTCGAGTCTATCGTGCGTGCCAGTGTTAGGCCACCGGATTGGAATATGTAATTTCATTTTTCAAAGTCGCACGCACTGAAAAGGCGTAGCGAACAGATGTACCTTTTTATTCATTAATGTAAAGGCAATCACGGTGTTCGGCAGAGAGAGAGGGGGATCGCCAGACTGTCTATCAAGGCGATCGCACTGGATGCTGTGGTATTGCAGATTCGTCCAAATCCTGAGTACTGTGTCTTATTCTTAAAGTTACAATAGTTAATCATTAACACACTATTCCTCCGATTAATATTAATAATTCTGTGCAAAGTCGTGGTTGTTAATTCGTGTGATAAGCATACTGCGTTGTAATAATCTTGAGTTGGAAGACAATTAACTGTTTAGTTGAATGTTAAACTAGGAAAATTAAATAAAGGGCCTCTGCACTATCAGACCCTAATCCATTCCCAAGAACCCCGAAAGAGATTAAAAGTCGCTTACGACAGCGCTTTTAACAAGAACTACATATTAACATATGCTTGTCAATCTCATTGTATTTATCTTGGATAAAGGTAAATTTAGCAAAGAAGAAAGAATATCATGAAGTTAGGAAGCTTAACCCACGACTCATGTGGTACGAAGAACCAAGTTAAGTCATCCCTAAAGTAGAGGGTTACTTTTAGGTGAGAAGATTCAAAATTCAAATTCAAGCAATGTGTATAAATACACATGATTTTAATCATGGGAGAACATAGCACTTAAGAGAGGATTTGAGCTAGTTTAGTGAGCATACATTGGGCTCACATCATCTATATGTAGTCCTCTACACTCCCTCTATACAATATGTGCAATAGAGTTCATATTTTGATACATCTTAGTCTACTGTCTGCTCTATCATCTTCATCATTATAGTGAACTTGTGGAATTAGTCAAAGAAGTTGATTGTGCTTGCACATCTTCTAGATCCTAAAAATTCGAGTGAGTCCCCCTAAGTTGCGAAATTCATTTCTCCTTGTATGGTTCAGTTAAATTCATGAAATAAATTGATTTAGTTAGATATGCACTTTAATTAGATTTGTGCAAAAGCTCTCTAGTGAATCCATACCAAGTTATGAGCTCTCAGCATAACGATGAGACCTTCTATTCCCAAAATAGAAGGTTCTTCTCATTTCTTGCTTATAGAAGTTATCTATTTTGATGCAAACATTTGAGAGTGATGATCCAAAGGACTTGGTGGCACCATTGTGAAGCTAATGAATCATACTAAGTATATTTGAATCTAGATTGGTAGGTATATAGAATGTTTCTAATAGCACTACCTCATCTTTGGAATCTACTCACCATCTAGATCCTCAGAGTGGTATCTGAGCAACTAATCAACATGGGAGATGGATTTCCTTCATCCATAGAAAAATTGGATCAAGGCAGCTACTTAGATTGGTCACTAAGAATGGAATCTTATCTTCAAGGGAGAAACCTCTATGGTTACGTATTTGGAGATGAGATGATACAATCCTTAGAAGCAAAGGCCAAACAACACAAGAAGAACAAGAGAGGTTGAATGCATGGTGCTCAAAGCATGCTCTAGCAAGGTCATATATTCTTAACTCAATCTCTCATTTTTTTACTTCCACACATCAAGAGTTGCAAGACTTCACAAGAAACTTGGAGTGCTCTTGAAGCATTCTTCTCATCAAGTACCAAGGCAAGGAAGAATTAACTGTGGATGGAATTCATCACACTCAAGAAGATGAACAAACAAAGTGTGACTAATTTTATCACCAAAACGGACATAGAATACCAACTTGGAAGCATTGGAGAAATCATTGACAAAGATCAAATAGTAAGGCAAGTAATCAATGGATTAAAGGCAGATGACAAATGGGAAGCTTTCACCACAACCATGGACCTTTACATGGTCATGCAAGTTCTTAATTTCATCACTCTCCTTGCAAAACTGTTCACACATGAGGCAAAGTTTATGAAGAATGGAGACAACTCAAGAGGTAATCAATTCTCTGCTCTTTATATAGATAAGAAAAAAAGATATCAAATGCAAAGGTAAGAAGTTTGATTAAGAAGGTAGCAACTCTCAAGCAAACTTTTTAGGTAGAGGTAGAAGCTCAAGTGAAAGAGGTAGAGGAAGAAGACAAGGCAAGGGGAGAGCTCAAAGCTCATCCCCATGTGCCATATGTGGCCTAAATAATCATATCACACAAAATTGTCTTAGGAGTCCTAGGAACCAAAGAGGTAGAGGTTACAACAGAGGAAGCTATGGAAGTTCAAGAGGTTGATTCAACAACTTCAATGGATACAATAACAACTCATAGAACAACAACAACTACCAAGGAAGATATAGAGGAAGGAGAGACTACAACAACTATATAGATGACCAAACCCAAGAGGATCCACTCCTTCTAATGAACATGACCATGAAGGAAGGTAAAGAATATGAACATGTGTTCTATATAGACTCAGGTTGCTCAAATTATGTAGCAAGAAATGTAGCTCTACTCTCAGACTTGGAGGATCCAAGGAATGGACATGAAGTCCAAACAAGAGATGACACAAGACATCAAGTTAAGAAGATAGGCTGTTGGCAGCGGTCAGGGAATCGAAGGAGCCACAAGACGAAGAGAGTCAGAGCGAAGGGACAGCACAAGCAGACATGGCAGTCAAAGAAGATCTGGCAAGTAGGCCATCTAATTTTTCAGACATCAAGGAGTTGAGCACACAAGAAGAAAGAGCAAGTAGGGAGCTCAAAGAGGTGTATGAAAAATCAACAGAGAAAATCCCTACACAAATAGTGATTTTCATCACTAAAAACCATTGTAAATATCATTTCGTATTTTTGTAGCTCCATTTTGTGCAAGCCAAGGAGTCCTTGAGCTTGAGGAGCTTTAGAAGTATCTACCTGCCAATTTTCATATTTTTTAGATCTCGTTTGAGCCCTCTAATAAGCCCTGGAACCTAATTTTTAACTAGGCCGGACACTAGGTCTGGACAGGGCCAAAGCTAGTCAAAAACTATAAAAGGAGCTAGAGAGCTCATTTTTGAGGTTAGATTGTAATTGAAACGAACTTGTAAGAGCTTTTTGAAAGTAAACTAAGAACTCCATTGCTTCTCACTCTTTGTCTTGCCGTGTGTGTGCGTGTGTGTGTATGTGTGTGCATGTTTGTGTGCTTCTCACTCACGCACTTGTGCCTCCACTTGCTCGAGGTCTTCATACCATCCTCACGTCTTCCCGGATTGACATTAAAGGAGGTGCTAGTCATCACTGAGCTACACCAAATTTTGGCGCCGTTGCCGGGGAACAAGCTTTGAGGACGAGCGTGTGATGGTAAGACGTAGATTGGAGACGTTGGCGTTGTAGGTAATTTCTTTACTTTTCCTATTTTTCTCTTTCTTACCTTACCACCATCATCACCATCATCATCATCACCATCTCCCACCTCCATTTCCATCATCGCAAAAATTTCAGTTTTTTGATCATATCACCATCTCCACCTCATTTCCCTCATTCTACTTGTGAGAGAGAGCGAGAGAGCGATATTGCGTGCGTTGTTTTTTGCATGTTTTTTGAGCATTCTGCAGGTTCTTGCTGTATCACCATCCCCAGCACTCTGCGCAGGTACGGAACTGTACGGTCTTGTCTCTGTGTCGCCGGGCTCTGTCAATCGCGACCGACAGAAAAGTTACTCTATTTGCTAAACAAAGTGCATATCCATGACCTACAAGCCTAGAGCTTCCCAAAAATGTGTTTAGTTTTTTGAAACTCATTAGATTTCTGTCAATCGCGATCGCTCTGTCAATCGCGATCGACAAACCACGACGGACAGACCTGTCAATCGCGATCGACCAGTCAATCGCGATCGACAGCCCACGACGGCTCTGTCAATCGCGACCGACAGAGTCAACGACCGATTGACCACGACCGACGGACCATACGTGTGACACGTGTCAATCGCGATCGAGCCATCAATCGCGACTGACAGCCCACGACGGCTCTGTCAATCGCGACCGACACAGTCAACGACTGTTTGACCACGACGGACAGACCCTCGCGACCGACCTGTCAATCGCGATCGACGCATCAATCGCGATCGACAGAGTCAACAACTGTTTGACCACGATTGACTGAATTTTCGGCCACGTGTCAATCGCGACTGACCAGTCAATCGCGACTCACAGCCACGACGGACCTGTCAATCGCGATCGACACGTCGATCAAGACTGACCTGTCAATCGCGACCGACAGACTTTGCGAACACGTTAGAAGGGCAAATTAGGTCAAATTTTTAAGGCAAAAATATTGGTCTAAATTTTGGCCAAGTGTGGGACAAACACTAGAGTGTAGTATTGCATTACGTGGGCATGACCCAAGTAAACCGAGAATTCTTGTTTGCCTGTTAACCTAGTTTAATCCTGTTTTAGCCCCAAAACCCTGAACTGGCATAACTTCCTCATACAAAATCCGTTTGCTGTGATTTCTGTTTTGTTGGAAAGCTCGCTGGGAGTACAACAAAAACATCGACTGGTTATGGTTAAATTAAGATCAGGAATATTAGACCATACGCAGGGGGAACAAAATTCAGGGATCTCTAGAGTTGAGTCCAAAAAAAATTCATAGTGCAAATTGGTGAAGTATTACATGAATGAAAGTGATTGGTTCTGTCTTTTGAATTTAAGTCTTGAGCTAACGGTGGGCCTTTTACAGGTCCTTTGAGAGCATCGAAGGGTACGCAAAGCAAGAGTAAGTGCAGGCTTGGGAACGCGCGTCCTGGGCACACCAGGGCAACAACACAAGGAAAGGAACTCAAGGTTGGAAAACCCGCAACACCCTCTGTCAATTCTTAGTTCAGGCTAAGTGCGGGTAGTGTTAGAAGTAATTCCAGGCAACGATAGGCACGAGATAAATCAAAGACTATCTAAGAAACCAAGTTCAAGTCAAGAGATAACCTGTGTGTGTGGACGACAACCTTAAAGGAAAAGAACCTAACGTGAAACGACCAAACTAAAGTGCGAAATTAAACTCAAGTATTCCTAACGACGTGATATCAGACAAGAGTATAAACACGATAATCAACATAAAAAGGGAATTAAGTAATTGATACAAAGAACTCACAAACGTGGTTGTACCTGGGACAAATTGGGTTAATCAGTCAGGCATATGAACCTTAGATCAGGACGACACCTAGTAAGAGATAGACAAAGCCTTAGGTCTTTAGAGGCTAGTGTCAACCACACTGCTAGGTCGTGGGCCCAGCAGTTGAGCCACCCTCATACTACTCAAGTTCTGAGACTAGTGAATCAGAGATGTCTCAAGGCATGGATAGACCTACGGGAAGTTCAGGAGTGCCATACTTGCACAGGGTAGAAGGCCCATACAAAACGCAGTTGGAATACCTTAGGACCAACCGATTAGGTGCCAGCATCTATGAGGACGGCCTAGGAAGATCTGTGGTACAGATTAAGAATCCTGATCAATCCATTGGACTAGAGCACCCAGCTGTCAAGTTTGAAAACGACGCATACTTGGACAAAGAAGGAACCATATACGTAGTCACCAATCACCCAGATAGGACGGACGAATTTGGAAATGTGATCCCAGAAGCGGACTTAGGGGACCTAGAGCAAGGAAACATGGGTACAGAACCTAGAACCCCTCGAGGCAAATCGGTTCTCACTAGGATCATCACACCAGAGTGGATTCCCCAGGATAATAAGAGCATAGATTTGCTCCTCAATCGAGAAATTGACGAAGCCTTTTGGAGGTATAAAGCTGATCAGCCAACTGATATAGGAACAATCATGATCTATGAGTTTAAGGATCCTGATAGCCCAAGCAGAGTGACCTACCTAGATCACGCCTCAGAGAGGATCTTTGTGGTCACAGAAAATGATAGGCATGCTTACACTTGGAAGGGTGAATTCGTTTTCCCCCAACCAAGATCGAACGTGTCCTTTGGTCACCCAGGTGCTGGAACCTCCCATGCTCACGGAACTCAAAGAGACAGACATAGAGAAAGGCCGGAGGTGAGCTTTGCCAACTCAGGGGGCAGAGAAAGAACAAGGATGGAAACAAATAGAGTAGAGCCTGAGGTGCTGAGAGCTCATAGGAATCAAAGAAATGCAGATGAGTTCCCTCTACCACGACCTAGAGAGCACACAAGGACCTTGAGACCAACTCAGCTAGTTAAGTCCATGAAGAACTACTTCGATGGCACTGGAGATCCATACGATCATGTGGCTGAGTTTAGACAAGTCCTGAGAGTTGAACAAGTGGAGGATCTATTCACGCAGTACAATGCCTTTGGTCTAACCCTTAGGAACACTGCCCTGACATGGTTTCAGCCACTAAACGAGAGACAGTTCAGGAGCATAGACCAACTCCTAGAGGCTTTCATTATTGAATTCTCTAAAAGTGGCATAAGACATAATACCTCCTCACTGATTCACAGCTTCAAGCAAACCCCTCAAGAGACCGTGAGACTTGCAGGAAGGAGATTT
Organism: Ceratopteris richardii; assembly: GCA_020310875.1. Classification (NCBI taxonomy): domain Eukaryota; kingdom Viridiplantae; phylum Streptophyta; class Polypodiopsida; order Polypodiales; family Pteridaceae; genus Ceratopteris; species Ceratopteris richardii. The sequence continues at coordinate 73,550,745 of CM035412.1, forward strand.
AGGCAATATCTTGAAAGATGCCCTGTCCCTGAGCTACCCACTCCAGCTAAGCAAGTGGCTTTATTCTTGGATGGATTGCTAAGTACTTAATTAAGATCATATGTGTACTTGAAGGACCCTAGAACCATAGAAGAGTGTGTACGCATGTGTATTGACATTGAGGATAACCTAGGGGAGGAGTTAGAGCTTTCCAAGATATACAAAGATTCAGATAGTGCCTCTAGCCTCTCTTCCACGCAATCCACATCGATTGAGGAACTTGCAGAGAAAGTTGCTCAAAAACTAGGTGTCTCTAGCAAACAAATTCCGAGATTTGCCCCTGTAAAAAGATGTTATAATTGTGGAGGCGACCATATGGCAAATGTCTGTCCCATTATGGCTCAACCCCAAGTAAATTCTTGTAGCCAGTACTGCACCATAGAACGGAGGTACACCAATCACACCGCGCAAGATTGCCCATACAACAAGCAGGCGGTTAGGCAACCCTACCCTCAGCCATACCCTCAGCAGGGAAGATACCAGAACCTGTACCCTCAACAACCATATGGCAGGCCACAACAACCTTATCAGCAACCATACCAAAACCAACAAAGGCCTCAGCCTGTGTTAGCTCAACAACCCCCTGCCCCAGCTAATGCGATCCCAGTAAAATATGTAGCAGCAGAAGAAAACCTGAATAGAGCTATAGTCCCTGTAACACCATTGCTTTCTGAAAGTGATCCCAGTGACCATAGCTTTGATTCTACACATGTCGATAGTCCCCAGGCTTACTACATGCAATCTCCTGAACATGCTGAGTCCTACTACAGTGAGGAACCGAGTGAACCTAGTTGGGAGTCAGATTACACAAACGTCATGTATACGAACCCCAATCCTAAGCCTCAACCTAGGCAGGTAAGACCCCCATTCCCTAGAGGACCATGCTACAGATGTCAAGGAGATCACCTCATTCGTGATTGTCCCTTACCTCCACCTATGCAACCCCAGTCAGTAACAATTCAAGGTTTTTGCCAAGAGTGTGGAAAGGAGCATCTTTTACGAGATTGCCCTAAGAATCCCAATAATATGCCAAAAATCACTCCTATTAACGTTATTGAGTTGGTGGTAGACTCCACAGGAAGTGTGACATCCACCGTACCAGTACACGTAGTGACTAGAGCTCAGGCATTGCAACAGAACCAAGGAGTAAACCAGGATAAGAACCCAGGGGCTAGTGAAACCGAGAGCGTGACAAAGAAAAGGACTAGAGCATGGAAAGATAGTATGGAAAGAATGAAAAGACAATGGGCTAAAAAGATGGGTGAACTTGAGGAAAGCATAAGAGAAACCAAAGCCAGGATAACTGAACTCACATCTCAAACTCCCTCTCACACTACCCCACCACCACCATTCCCATCGCCATCCGACCCGCCATCTTCCAACCCACCTCATACGATTCCACCACCCCCTAGAGTAGGATCAGTATTAGCTGACCCCACTCCTGAAGATATAGACATGATGCGTAAAGCATATCAGGCCAGAATCCAAGAAGGGCCAAATGTCACGGATGCTACCCTAGAGCCGACCTAGAGATAGAAAGAACCAAGCTTTGCGCGAAAATGGTCGCATTGGCTCAGACTATGTTTGAAGCCAGTCGCCTTTTCAATTACTCAGGCTCAGCCAAGACGCAATTACACTTGGATGGACTTCTAGAGAAGTTAGAGGGCATAATTGCAAGATCTGCCAAGGAAGAAAAAAATCAAGAAAGAGATAAAGCAAGCAAAAACATGACCCATCCCCCATCGGAAGTTTATGTGCCCAATTCCACTGAACCAGACAACCCCCCTTCCCTAGGAAGAATAGAGAATCTAATGGCACAATCACAAAAGGAACTCGCCTCTCAACACAAGGGCAAGGCAAGTGAAAGAGTAAGCATTCCTGCTCAGGAAGCCTATGTGCCTGAAGCCTATGTGCCTAACTCTACAGAGCCAGACACATCATCTTCTATGAATCGGTTCACGCCAGAATTCCTACGCGAGATTCAAGAAGACAAATGGGCTAAAGAAAGTGAAGTCCCTCCTCCCATTGAACTTGTGGATGATGCACATGACCAATTCCCACAAGACATCCCATCCATTTATGGGGAGCAGGAGAGCACCCAATCTCAAGAAAGATTAGACTTCGAGTCTAATTCTTTACAAGAACTACCCCATTTCACAGGCCCATGGGAAGCAAAGTCCACTTGTATGAGAGCACCCACAGTCATGGTAAGAAACGAAGATTCGGTCATACCTAGGAACACAGAGGTAGTGAAGAACACTAAAGTGCAGTGCAATCTCAAGTTAGTAGAGCTACTCAAGGTTAGACCTGAATTATGGAAACATGTCGCCAAACAAGTACCAGAGATAGCAAAACCTCGTTCCCAGGTAGGATCCCAAAGGACAGTGCCAGAAATACCCTTGGATAAGATAGGAGATATGTGTGAAGGTGAAGAAGGGAACACCTATCTTCCCATTACCTACCAGGAGTACACCACCAAGGCAATTTTGGACTCAGGCGCAGGAGTTGCAATTGCCACCACTTCCCTATGGAAGCGTTGGGGCAAGCCTGCACTCAGGCCAACGAGAATGAAATTGCAGATGGCCGATGGTCATATTGAGAGACCCTTAGGATTGCTAGAAGGAATAACTCTCACCACTTGTGGTGTCGAGTTTGAGCATACATTTGCTATATGTGACTTCAGCAAAAATCATGCCTATGAGATGATTTTGGGAAGACCATTTATGCGACAGTTGCAAGTGGTACAGGATTGGGGAACCAATTCTTTGTACCTGCAACACTTAGGTGTTACAACCAAAGTAAATCTCAAAGATTACTCTCATAGAGATGTACCTCCTATCCAATGGAATCCCATCCATAGAGCCAAAGATGATACAGAGTTTGTGCATTCCATAGATTCCGGATCCTCGTGGATGCATGAAGACACCCACTTATGGATGTGCAAAGTAGCAGTAGACGAAGAGAAGAGAGAAAAAGCCAGAGAGGTAGGTGCAAAAGAAACCCATAGATCAATCCAAGACCTAGCCTATGCACCTGTAGTTTTGCCAGACAAAGAATTTGAACCTCACGGCTGGGCAGAAATTTTAGCAACCATGGATATAGCCATCAATGAGGAACAATGGACACCTCACTGTGATGAGGATGGCTATGACATTTCAGTCTTCTCCATACAGCCAATCATGGGAGAGGCAGTTCTAGAAGAATGCGAACCTAGCCCTGATGCATTTGAGGATGCAAGTGACTCCGATCTAGAGTCAATCATTATGGACCCACCTTTTGCATCAGATGAAGAATACTTCCATGAAGTAGAGTTTCAACCCCAGAGGCATGGAGAGCTTACAAACGATGTAAGATTAGCCACACATGTGACCCCGAAGGAAGAAGGAAAGAAACGAAAGAAGAAAGAAGTCTCACCAGAAGAGGAAGAATCCTTGTTTGAGGTCCCAAAAAATTTTAAGAAGTATGAGATAGACGACAGGAGAGTCATGATAAGAATGCCTAAACGAGAGGCATAATCAGGAGAGGCCTATGATAACAAAGAAACCACCAAGAAAATAGTAGTGGCCCTAGAAGAAGGAGAGGAGAGATGCACATACATAGGCCATGACCTAACAGAGGAAGAAGAGCATGCATTAATAGCCTTGCTAAGAGAATACAGAGATGTATTCGCTTGGAGTTACAAGGATTTGAAAGGTGTTGACCCGGACATATGCTCACACACCATCCCCATGACCTCAGATGCTAAACCCTCTAAGCAAAAGCCCTATACATATAATGATAATTATGCTGCTAAGATTAAAGAGGAGATAGATAGACTGGTTGAAGCTGGATTTATCTATGAAATTGAGCACACTGAGTGGGTATCCCCCATTGTAGTGGTGCCCAAGAAGAATGGCAAGCTACGTGTGTGCATTAACTTGAAGAAGGTCAATGCAGCCACAATTCGAGACAACTATCCGCTTCCCATCACAGAACATCTCTTAGAAAGAGTGGCAGGCAAGGAAGTGTACAGCTTCCTTGATGGATTTTCGGGTTACAATCAAGTAGCCATAGCTCCAGAGGATCAGCATAAGACAGCCTTTGCCACAGAATGGGGCATTTTTGCTTTTAGAGTAATGCCATTTGGGCTTACCAACGCACCAGCTACCTTCCAAAGACTAATGTGCCATGTGTTTAAGGAGTTCCTGAGGAAGAACTTAGAAGTCTATGTTGATGACCTTTGTGCTCATTCCAACATTAGGCAAACCCATATTCCCGAACTCAGACAAATCTTTGACAAATGTAGAGAATATCAAGTCTGCCTGAACCCAGAAAAGTGCGTTTTTATGGTCAGGCAAGGCAAGATTCTAGGACACATAGTGTCAAAGAACGGCGTATCTACTGACGAAGAGAAAGTGAGAGCTATAGCAGAGCTACCTAGGCCAAGGAATGTCAAGGAAGTACAAGCTTTCATGGGACATTGTGGTTACTACCGTCGGTTCATTCACATGTATGCTGTCATTGCAAAGCCCATGTACGGACTTCTGACAAACTTTGAGTGGACTGAGGAATGTGAGAATTCCTTCAATGAGCTTAAACGGTGATTATGTTCAGCACTTATCTTAACCACACCGGATTGGAATAAGCCTTTCCATGTTCATGTGGATGCATCCAATTATGCTATTGGGTGTGTGCTTGCTCAACCTACTGGTGAAGGTAATATGGATCTTCCAATTGCCTACGCTAGTCGACAATTGAATGCAGCTGAACGAAATTACACCACTACTGAGAGAGAAGGCTTAGGCATGGTGTATGCGGTTAAAAAGTTTAGACATTATTTGCTTGCAAATAAGTTTAAATTTTTTACTGACCACCAAGCATTGTTATATCTAGTGAACAAGCCATGTAATACAGGAAGATTAGTAAGATGGTTTCTCTTACTAATGGAATATGATTTTGAGGTGGTGGTAAGGAAAGGTAGGACCCACTTGAGAGCAGACCATCTCTCTAGGCTCACATCTGGAGAAGCCCCACAAGGAGTATCAGATGACCTTCCTGATGCTTACTTGTTTAATTTGGAAGTTGTACCGCAGTGGGCTAAGCCATTGGTACCAGTATTGACATACGGGCCTAACCATCCAGTAGTAAACACACGGAATAGAGAGGTTGTGAAAGCCCAAAAGTACCACATCATGGCAGGAAGCATGTACAAGCACACGGATCAAGGAATCTTGGCCTATTGTGTGGAAGAGGATGAGTACGCTAAATGGTTGCAATTAACACATGTAGGTGCATTAGAGCAACACTATTCAAAGCAACGAACCCTACAGACACTAAGGAGACTCGGAGTACATTGGCCAACTATGGAAGCTGATGTCCAAAGGTTGTGCAAGGAATGCTCAATCTGTTGCACTAAACCACCTATGGAACACGCCACTCTTTATCAAGTGTCCATAGTGCCCGATTGGAGTGAACCACTAGTATCCTTCCTGAGGACGAAAACATTCCCTCCAGACATGACTCTGGCTAGGAAAAGGAGTTTAGAACAAGAAGCCCAGGATTACTCACTCATTGGTGATAATCTATACAAGCGTGGTAAAGATGGTTACCTGAGGCTATGTGTCCATGAAAGTGAATATCTCAAGATCTTGGAAACTGCTCACCAAGGTGTAGCAGGAGGACACTTTGGACCAGATCGGGTGATCAAGGCAATACTATTTGCGGGCTTCTGGTGGCCTACCCTTCACATGGATGCACATACCTATGTGAAACGATGTGATGTCTGTCAAAGAACTCAGTATCCTATACGTAAAGATGAGATGCCACTGAAACCTATGATGTGTGGACGTGCATTCTCTAAGTGGGGAATAGACTTCGTAGGTCCTATTAATCCCCCAGCTAAGGGTTCCCATGCGGAATATACTATTGTTGCCACAGACTATCTAACAAAGTGGGTAGAGGTAAAAGCCACAACGAAGAACGATGCTCAAACAACTGCTAAATTCTTGTTTGAGAATGTATTCACAAGATATGGGCTACCTATAGAGTTAGTAAGTGATAGAGGCACTCACTTCTTGAATGAAGTGATTGAAAATCTGCTCCAAGAATTCTTGGTAATACATAAGAAGTCTGCCCCCTATCACCCTCAAGCAAATGGCCAGGCTGAGAGCACCAAAAAGATCTTATGCAATGTACTGACGAAATTAGTGAACAATAAACACTCTGATTGGGATAAACAGCTACACCATGTTGTTTGGGCATACCGAGTTGCCTACAAAACGGTACTCCAAGCCACTCCCTTTCAAATGGTGTTTGGTCAAAATGCTGTGCTACCTTTAGACTTTTTGATACCTACATTGAAAGTAGCACAAGAGCACGAATGGACCGGTCATGAACTCTCCTCTAGACTTTTTGACCTTGAACGATTAGGAGAAACAAGACTGAAAGCAGCTGCAGGGATATATGCAGCTAAGAAGAGACAGAAGGCATACTTTGATGCCCATGTGAAGGATAAGGGTTTAAAGGCAGGCGACTTAGTTTTAGTCTACACACTGAAGCAACATGCGAGGAAACTGGAGAAGAGAGGCTACGGACCCATGATCATTAACAGAATCTCAACAAGTGGAGCAGTACAACTAGCCACATTAGAGGGTGATGTTCTCCCAAGTTATATCAGCGGATGCAGAGTCAAGTTGTATTAGGAACCTCTCATAGAGGAAATGCTAAGTCGACTCAATACTGCTAAGAAACGCAAAGAGGAAGAAAAGCGAATTCGAGAAGAAGCTCAAGCAGAAGCCCTAGAGCGCATACGGAGAATGAAATTAAGAAGACAAGGTAGAGAGCACCATAGGCAAGATGCATATGCAGATCAAGGATATGACGTGGCTATGTGTGAAGTTTCAGGTATTAGCTCACATAGAATAACTGACCGACGTCCTTTCATAACCTTAGATATAGGACAAGGAAAGAGTGCAAGAACTGTAAGAGCCATGATTGACTCAGGTGCAGCCACTAGTGTGTTAAATCGTCTTACTGTCAAGAGTTGCAATTAACTGTCAATCCTGTGGAAGCATATCTCATAGGATTGGGAGGCGTGGAAACCCCTTGCATGGGCGAGGTGGAACTTCCCCTCTATATTCATGATGAGGCAATGACAGTTAAAGTACTAGTATGTCAAGATGAGGACCTCACTGAACCCCTTGTCTTGGGTCAAGACTGGATCTATGACCAAGCAGTCAACTTAAACCTAAGAAGTGGACTTCTTCAGGTATGGGTGAATCAAACTAGAATTACAATTGAGTTAAATAATGGAGCACTCAAGGAACTAGAAAAGACACGGACTCTTGGTCCCTCCAGGGGTGCACATGAAGTTGACCATGCTGTTCTTGTCCAAAGCTATGTGATGCAGAAGAATGAAGATCTCAAAAAAGGAGTCAGAACCACAATGGAACTCCCTTCTTTTCCAAAGGCCAGAAGGAGGCAGCAACTAAGGGCAGATCAATCACTGAAGACTCTCCAGGCGAGAGACCAAAAGAACGTGCGAAGCAGAACAACTCAGCCGATGAAACAAATGTGGGTGCCGAAAGACGAGCTGCCGGCCGTAACTAAGCGGCAACAACGGTCTCAACTTCCTATTAGTAATCAACGACTTGATGCTAATAAGAGGACTCCTAAAACCTCTGTTGAGAAAGTGAAATCCATTTGGGTACCCAAGAAGTCGATGAAGGCTGACCCGCAATCAAGACAAATTTGGGTGCCTAAGGCTTGCTTGCGGGCTCAACTAACCCCACACAATTCACATCATACACGATAGGGTTCACTCGGTCAAGCAGTCGCTACCCACTCTTGTCTGATACACTCGAACACACTGCCACCTAGAAGCACGCAGAGACTCACTTGTAGATGGGTCCCAATGACACAACAACTCCCAACAGAATTACTCATGCAACCCTCCCGAGTCTCCACAAAACCAAGACCAAAAGCCATCCATGGTGTTTGGCAACCGAAGACTTGTAATAAACCCCCCGACCCCAATCTGTGAATTCATCTCCACTTACTAACTGCATTAGTCAGACAGTGCATCTTTCCATCTAGCTCCTAGGACTATCCAGGCATTAACTACACACACTGTCATCGTACACTTACTGACCACTGACTCATCATCTACCTCACATTAAAATTGTAACGGGGACAACAACGGGTTTATTCTGTCCATTACGATGTTAACACCTGGTTCTATATTCTCACAGAACCAACAAGCAAGCAAGGCCATGGCAGAAGCCGGAGGTGCCAGTTCTCAAGCCGGATCCAGCGCACAGATTGTGGATATAGAAACAATCCTCCTCGAACCACATCTCACCGAAAGACCGCAAGAACTTCAAGCTGTGCATGTACTCCCAGTTCAGGATCCTCCCCAGGGACACACCTCTCAGGTGGGCAAACACGCTCATTGGTTCAGTGATGTTGCAAGACCATTGGGTGATGGAACCTATTTTTGGGAAGCTGAATTGGAGTTTAATGGTAAATGGGGACGCTACCATTTTTTCACGTGCGAATTTGAGAGCTATCAGAATGCCGAAGTCATGCGTTCAGTATGGACCAAAGCTGGCCTGGACAGTTATTTCAGGGCCCACTTACCGAAGCCAGATTTCTTACGTTGTTCTTATCTTATCAGTACCATCACTCCTAGCAGGGCCAAGGGTGGCGATAGCACCTTTGTGTTACCCTCACTGTTGTCGGGGCACGAACTTAAAAGATTCAAACTGACCCTCAACCTGGTACGAGAAGCATTGGGCATGTATGGTATGCACATTCCTACTCAAAAGGAAACAATGGTTCCAGGCAGAATGAAACATAAAGATCTCAATAAGCTGAAGGATATGGTAGCGATGACACCGACCATCGCTCTTCACCTACGGACTGCCATGCAGCATTTTGCTTTCTTTGCCCAGGAAAGATTCACCATGCCCCCAAAGAAGATATGGTTTAGCTTGTATTTGGCAGAGACAGAAAGCCTCCCTATCAACGTACCACATTGGATCATAGATCAGATTCACCTAGCCCATCAACGGTGGAACAAGAAGCAGAAAAATGTACTTCACGGATGTTGTGCTCTGACCAAGATAATCTATCAATGTCTAGCCTATGACATGCCTATTCAGCGGGCACTCGTATGGTCCCGGGCCCAGGAATTCCAGAGAAGGCTATCAGCTGCAGGTCCTCCATCAAAGAAGATGAGAGGGGGAGTCCAATTACCCTGCACTTAACCAAGGGGAGCCACCACTACACCAGAAATTACCCCTCCCCAAACACGACGCATTAGACCATTCACCATTCGGCTACCAAGACCAAGTACAGAGGGACCCAATCTGGTGTTTCCACCCGTCCCATCAGATTTGGAATTTCCACAGGGCTTTACTCTCAATGATCTCACTGATGAAGAAGTGGCTAGACTAATCTATGACTCTAATCTCGAAACGGAAACAGAGCGAGCTCAGGAACCACAAACCCATACAACAACGTCAGCCCCCACCCAACCGCAAGTTGTAGAAGTCGACGTCGAGGAACAAGAGACCGAACAAGAGGAAGAAGCCTACGAGGAACAAGAGTATGACAAACTTTCAGAGTTAGCAAGTGCCCCCGCGTATTCGGCTCAAATAAAAAGACTATATCGAACCATGCAGCTAGTTCAAGAACAACATAAAATGTCACTGGAAGCAGGCAAGAAACTCATGAACCAATTGCTGGCAGAGGAAGGCGTGGATGACATGTTCATCGAGTCCATAAACCTACACGCCGATGCAGTAGGATTGGATGAGGCCATTCATGAGGCAATGGCCTACATTCACCGATTTGAGAAAAGAGTTCCCGCCCATCCCATGAGGTCCGGGAAACAAATTCATATCAACGTATCAGCACCAGGAGATACAACGCAAGCAGACGAACATCAGGAAGCACCACTGTCACCACCATCCCCACCTCTCACTACACAACTCACTCCACCACATGACACTATCACCACCACGTCCACTACCACCACAATCGTTATGGGAATTCCACTCTCTCCGGGAATCCAATTCAGGGGAGTCACCATGCCCACTTTCACCACTCTCTTCACTAACGTCACATCCACCCCACCCACGATCCCCATCTACACGGTCACTCAAACATTTGACACTATGGAAACATCTTCTGCCACTGCACCGCTCCCTCCCCCCATGCCACCTCCATCTCCCATACCCCCTCCACCCACATCTCCACTTGCATCCACATCATTCACAACTCCCTTTCCCGCCCCCATTCCCCCTGCATCTTCACCCCTCCCTGCATCATTCAATGTAAATAGTATATTTCTAGCATTAAATCAATGTGTATATCAGCTTCAAAATGAGTACAGAGCTCTGGACGGCCGGTATCAACAACTGACAACAAATCACCAGAACTTACAAAGGCAATTTAAAATGCTGGAAGAGGAAAATGCAGATGTGAATCAACGTTATACAACGCTTGAGCAGGCTCACCAAACACTATTGGAGGCACCCCAACCATCGACAGAATCAGGCGTCAAACAACTAGAAGCTTTGCTCGAAGTATACCAGGCCGATAACCTACGAGTCAGACGTAACTTGGCGCTACTCAGGAAACATATGGCCACAGCACTTGAAGAGAACAAGAGACTGCAGAAACAAAATGAAGAGAATCTGGAAGCGGCAATGGAAGGCTCTCCCCACGAGATAGATCCAGAGCAGTTCAAAGAAGTTCCCTCGGAGACGATGAAAACCATTTTGGAAAGCTATGCAGATCTTCTGGAAGCCCATGATGACTTGGAAATAGAACGTGACACACTACTGAGCAGACTTAAGGAACAGGAAGAACAACCGAAGAGTGTCCCATCAACCTCTACCTCAGACGAGGTAAAGGCCTTAACTGAGCAGGTGGCAGAATTACAAAAGAGGTTACTGACATACGAGAGACAGCCCTCTCTAGTAGTAGAACCAGAGCCAGAAGAGTTGGTCCCTATTGAGGTAGATGATTCGTACGAAGAACCGTATATTCCTATGCCGATGCTAGGAGGGCAACGAACCTCAGAGGGACTAGAAACCTTGGAAGTGGAAGCACCCGAGTGGCTTCACACACTGGAAAGGACAGCGAACACCCACGAAGAACGGGTGGCCATTCAGATCCAATCACTAGCGAACCTAGAAGAAACTGTCATAAAATCAGAATATTTCAGAAGCATGTCTCATCATAGATGGATCAGCACCAATAATGACCAATATGTGCCTTACTGCATACTTTTGGCCGATTACAACGCCGAGATTCAACGACGATGCGGCAAGCCTCCCACATTTGCTACACAATTTGGTCCAGATGATATATCGGAAAGTGCTAAGCGTGGGTCCATCCATCAACCCACCTGGAGGATCAGGCTTTTGGAAACATATCCTGAAATGGTCCGAACCTGGAATAATATGCCGTTGTTTATTAAATATAATCCTTGTTACGTTCCAGTTCTTCGAAGACGCACCTGGCCTGAATTCACTATTGCCGTCAGAGACATCAAAGCCTGCACAAAATGGTTAAATTACATTTATCTGGCACCTCCACGAGGACCCCCATGGTAAACTACATGATTTCTACAGTCCGTCACTGGAGCATTCGGCTACGCAATAATCCCGATGTGATGGCCCAGATGTGTATGAAAATATTTGAATTAATGCTGATCACTTTCAGGACGTTTAAGAACATTAAGGACCCCCACTTCTCAGGAGCAGGCTTCGTGACAGGAAACCAGGATCTGGTGTACGATATGAGTACCACCCCATCAATTGAAGTAATATATGCTTGGCACGCCAGAATCAAGTACCTCCCAGCCTGCTTTAAACAGACATTTGAGGAGATGTTCATCACAGGATTCTGGGAATATCACTCTGAAATCTTTATACCCAGACCATCACATCTCCTCCAATTATTTGCTATGGAGAGAACTATTCACTCAGAACAATTGAGGGTGCCTCATCCAGATGTTCCCGGACCTGTGAATTGGGATGATTTGCTCACAGATCTAGCACGCGGCTTACGACTTGAAGAACACCACCTAGCCTCCGATGTCGTCCAATATTATGTTCAAAAATCCTCTAGACAAGGGTCTTTCAGGGGTGACAGACGCGAGAGTGGGGGGGGTGTTGGCAGCAGTCAGGGAACCGAAGGAGCCACAAGACGAAGAGAGTCAGAGCGAAGGGACAGCACAAGCAGACATGGCAGTCAAAGAAGATCTGGCAAGTAGGCCATCTAATTTTTCAGACATCAAGGAGTTGAGCACACAAGAAGAAAGAGCAAGTAGGGAGCTCAAAGAGGTGTATGACAAATCAACAGAGAAAATCCCTACACAAATAGTGATTTTCATCACTAAAAACCATTGTAAATATCATTTCGTATTTTTGTAGCTCCATTTTGTGCAAGCCAAGGAGTCCTTGAGCTTGAGGAGCTTTAGAAGTATCTACCTGCCAATTTTCATATTTTTTAGATCTCGTTTGAGCCCTCTAATAAGCCCTGGAACCTAATTTTTAACTAGGCCGGACACTAGGTCTGGACAGGGCCAAAGCTAGTCAAAAACTATAAAAGGAGCTAGAGAGCTCATTTTTGAGGTTAGATTGTAATTGAAACGAACTTGTAAGAGCTTTTTGAAAGTAATCTAAGAACTCCATTGCTTCTCACTCTTTGTCTTGCCGTGTGTGTGCGTGTGTGTGTATGTGTGTGCATGTTTGTGTGCTTCTCACTCACGCACTTGTGCCTCCACTTGCTCGAGGTCTTCCTACCATCCTCACGTCTTCCCGGATTGACATTAAAGGAGGTGCTACTCATCACTGAGCTACATAGGCACTGGGAAGACTTCACATGGTAATATGAACATGTTGAGCAAGGTATTATATGTGCCAACTATCACCAAGAATCTCATAAGTATAGGACAAATCATTGAGAAGGGATCGCAAGTCAGATTCACAAATCATGGAGCATTTGTTGAGGATCCACATTAGGGGTTTAAGAGGATAGAAAGAGGAGAAAAATCAAGTAGATTATTTACATTTGAACTCCAAGATACAAGAAATATTGCATTGTTCAACTATGGTAGCCAAACTTTGTTAGAGTTGGAAACTTGGCACAAGAGATTAGCTCACATAGGTGAGAGAGATCTTAAAGAAATCAATAGGGATCAGAGTGTAATTGGTCTACCAAATATATCCAAACAATACATGATCTATAAATGTAGTGCTTATCAATTTGGTAAATCACACAGGCAACCATTCAGAAAGAAAGGATACATTCATGGAGATCTATTGGAGCTAATCCATATAGATGTATGGGGGCCAAACAAGGAACCTTCAATCTCTAGATCTAGGTACTATGTGTCATTCATTGATGATTTTAGTAGATGGAAAATATTATAATTTATGAAGCATAAAGATGCAGTGTTCATGTTTCAAGAAATACCTAGCTCTTGTAGAAAACCAAACAGGTAAAAATTTGAAGAGACTAAGGTTAGATGGAGGGGGAGAATGTTTTTCCCATGACTTTGATTCATATCTCCAAGAGAGAGGAACTAAAATAGAGATCACATCAGGTATACACTAGAGCAAAATGGAGTGGCAGAGAGAAGAAATAGAACAATTGTGGAGGCTATAAGGTCAATGCTAAATGAGAAAAAACTATCAAATTACTTGTCGGTAGAGGTTGTATCTACAGTCAAATACATGATCAATATACTCCCATCAAAAGCATTGAAAGGCATGACATCATGTGAAGCATGGAATTGTAGAAGGCCTAGCCTCGATCATTGTAGAATCTTTGGGTGCATACCATTTGCACACATACCTTCACAAATTAGAGTTGAATTGTATCCAACGGTAGAGAAATGCATCTTTATTGGCTATGAGCTTAATCAAAAAGGTTATAGGCTATACAATCCAAGCAATAAAGGGTTCATTCTAAGTAGAGATGTTGTATTTGATGAAAGAAATCTGGTTTTGAAGATGATTGAAGAAAAAACAAACTTCCCTATGACCTAGAGAAAGAATTTCCAACATTATCAAGGAAGAATGAGCTTACACTTGAAGCATCAAGTGATTCTCATGATGATCAGAAGACTCCAAGAAAAGAAATTAGTTCTTGGAACTACAAAGGCAAGGCAAAAATGCAAGAGTTGAGAGATGTGACAGAATCATCTCAACAAACTATAAGAATGTCTACTAGACAAAAAGGAAGCCAGAAACGTATGGATATGATACTTCTTTGGTCACTAAACATTCAATATATATAGCACAAGAATCAAACTTTGAAGAACCTTCTACATATGAAGAAGCCAAGAAGAAGAAAAAATGGAGAAGTGCCATGGAAGAAGAAATAGAAGCTTTACATGATAATCAAACTTGGGAATTGGTACCCAAGACCCCATCTATGAAGTTCATTGGATCAAGGTGTATATACAAGGTAAAGAATAATTTTAGTGGTTCAATTAATAGGTAAAAACAAGACTTGTAGCCAAAGGGTTTCCACAAACTCAAGGAATTTATTATCAAGAAACATTTTCACCCATTGCATAAATGAACACTATTAGAGTACTCATGAGTACTGCATCTTTCAAGAATCAAAAGATATATCAAATTGATGTTAAAAATGCTTTCTTACATGGTTGGATATCAAAGGAGTTTGATTATTCTAAGAGGAAGCCACTACCAAAGTTTGATCCTTGACGCATCCATTTAATGACCAATCCAAGCCAGTACATCCGCATACCCACGAATGCACAGTCTTTGTAGCAAGAAAAGGAAGCTCGACTCATCCCTAAAACCACGACAGAAACCCAACACAAAGAAGGACCATCGTCATTGACTCCCCGCCTCATCCTTCCCTTGTAACATCCACAACCACAATCGAAATCCCCACCACATCACCTGCCCCTCTTTCACCTCTCGTACATCGAGTCTCCCTAGTACACCCCACCTCACCTCAACCATCCATCTTTACAGCAAGTATCATTGCAGAAGCCCTCACTGCCTCAACACCCCAAACCCTTCTTGAAACTACTCCACCTACCCTTCCCCCTATAGCTACCACGATTCCAATCAATCCTTTCCTGACTCCATCATTCCCTTCATTTCCCATCCCTCTAAGGCCTATGTTCCCATTTTCTCCTCGAATGACCTTCTCACCTCCCTGCCCAACTATATTCCCTTCATCCTCCTCTCTCCACCAAGAAATCCACGAGACTCAATCTGTAATTTATTCGTCCACCTTTGTAAATCATGTATTCACACCCACTCATGTGCCCACCATCATACCACTCTTTATCGTCACTGCACTCAACACCACATCGAGTGATATGGACATTTCACCCCCCATCGCACCACCACTCACCTCATCTATTTCACCACCCCATTTAGGTATATCACACCTCCACGGTCACCACTACATCCACCCTCCCATCCCCCTTTCCCCTTCCCACTACATCCACACCCACACTCACTACACCATTGCTACTGTCACCCACGATCAACACTGCTTTCCAACAAATGTTCTCTTGCATGACACAAGTTAGAGAGGAATTCCCATTTCTTGGAAGCAACTACCAAGCATTGGAGCACACCACTACACAGTTGCAGGTGCAGTTGAACTCTTTAATCATCGAGAAAGCTTCCCTCAATGCACGACATCAAGTGTTGCAAGAAGCATACCACTCCCTCGAGCTATAAAGTGAACAGAAGACTAAGGAAGCACTTACGGAGATTGAAAATCTTTTACACGCTCAGATAATAAGAAACGCTACACTCACTAGAAATATGGGACTCTTAAGTTGCCACCTCATAGTGGCTAAGGAAAAGAATCAGCGACTATAGGAACAGAATCGAGAGAATCTAGAAGTAGCTTTGGATAAACCCGATGAACCCCTCAATCCCAGCCGATTTAAAGAAGTACCCTCTGAATCCATGCAAATACTCTTAGAAGATCATGCACGACTACTCGAGGACTACGATAAGATCAATGAGGAATATCAAAAGCTCCAACATGATCATACACTTCTATTGTTACAGACACCTACCCAAGAACCACAACATTCTTGGAAGTCACCCCCAGCACTTCTCGAGGAACTCAATACTTTACATGTGCAGGTACTTGATCTTCAAGCACATATTACATCTCACTTCAAACCTCCCACGCCAGATTCCCCACAAAAAATTCTGGCTCAAGAAGAAACTATTTTTATACCGATGGAGAAAACATATGAAGAGGCCTATGAACCACAACCAATACTAGGCGAACATGTCACGACAGAAGGCCAAGACACTTTTGAACTTCCTACACCCGCTTTGCTTAAGTCAGTGGAAGAACTTGGCAAAACACACTCTACATGTGTCGAAGCACAACTACATGCCATGGCCATGATCGAGGAATGAATATTACAATCACCTTATTTCGCTCACTTGGCCCCTAGAAGGTACATCTCCAGCCATGAGCTTCAATATAAACCATACTTCATGTTGATGGCAGAATATTAATTGGCAATTGAAAAAGAGATGGGAAAGAAACCAACCCATGCAACTCAGTTCGGCTTGATGACCTACCATCAGAAGCATAGAAAGGTAAAATTTTTCAACCGAATTGGAAAAAGGAGTTGCTACAGGAACATCGAAAGATGATGCACACATGGGTCAAGGCACCATTGCATTTGAAGTACAACCCATGTAGGGGTCCTATGCCACGACGCCACTCTTGGAAGGCATTCACCATCAAGGTACAAAATAATAAGCAGTGCTAGGATTGGCTTAATTATCCCAACTTCACTCCACCCTACATGCCCCCTATAGTGGTATATATGATGGCTACAATTCACCATTGGCTTCCCCGATTACACCGCATTGATGACATTGTAGCACACATGATAGTCAAGATATTTGATATGATGTAGATAGTTGTTAAAATATTTCATCGCATCAAAGCACCACATGTCAACACCCCAGGCTTTGAGCATGGCAACCAAGACTTGGCATATGATATGAGCACTACGCTATCGCTTCGGATGTGTTATGTTTGGCATTGCCATATAAAGTACTTGACTGCATGTTATAAGATGACCTTTGAAGATATGTTCATGACAGGCTTCTCGAAGTACCACTCCGAAGTTTTTATCAGTAGGCCTACTCATCTACTTGAATTATTTTCTTGCAAACAACTGGTCTATTCAACACACTAGCGACTTCCACCTCCCGATGGACCTTAGGCCATAGATTGGGAAAAACTAGAAATTGATCTCACACGAGGCATTTGCATCACGGAGCACCCTTGCACACGACCTCTTGCAAAACTATATCACACAGACCCCACAACAAGGATCTGTCAGGGATGACAGACGCGAGAGGGAGGGGGTGTTGGCAGTAGCCAAAAGCATAGACACAGAGGTAGCATATGAAGACGGACTACAAAGATTCTTGGGGAGCCATGTAGTCCATTTTTTCCAAAGAAATATTTTTTACATTACTTGTTGGAAACCTGAAACAGTGATTTTCATAACTCTTGTACCATATGTAGCATAGAAACACCCACTTTTGTAACTATTGACTGCATTTTGTGAAAGCAGAGGAGTCCTTAGCTTGAGGAGCTTAGGTAGACACCAATTTTGGCTATTTTTAGATCTCGTTTAGACCTCCAAATAGTGCTATTGGAAGCAGCCAGAGGCACAGATGACACGGAAGTATGTAACGACAGAGCAGGGAGTCAGTCGGATCAATTTCTCAAACAAATATGTTTTTTATCACTTTTCAAAACATTCAACAGTGATTTTTATCACTAATTGTAACATATGTAACATAGAAAACCCATTTTGTAATCCATAGCTCCATTTTGTGCAAGCCGAGGAGTCCTCGAGCTTGAGGAGCTTAGGTAGAATGCGCGTACCAAATTTCGTTATTTTTAGATACCGTTTACCCTTCCAAATAGCATCTAGGACCTATTTTTTAACTATGCCGATCACTAGATGTGAAACCGGTCAAAACTAGTCTAGAAACTATAAAAAGAGCTAGAGAGCTCATTTTTGAGGTTAGCTTGTTTGAGGTTAGAGTTCTTTTGAGCTTGTAATAGTGATCTTGAGTAATAGAGCTAATTTCTCACCTTCCATTGTGTCTTGCTTGTCTCTTCGTAGTGTGTGTGTATGTGTGTGTGCATTTCTATGCTTCTCACCTTCACTCTCACTTCATCTCACATTCACGATCTTCATATCACTCCTATCTCTTCCGCGGATTGACATTAAGGAGATGGAGCTTCTTAACGTGGTTCTCACCATTGTGCTAGAGCAACACCAAATTTGGCGCCGTTGCCGGGGATCGAGTCTAGGACGAATGTGTGATGGTAAGAGTATAGCAAGAAGTGGCGTTGGAAGGTAAAAATTTCAGTTTTTGTTGTTGTTTTTACTTAGTTTTTAGTGTTTTTCACCTCCCCCACACTCCATCTTCATCACCGCATCATCATCATCTTCATCTCCAAAAAAATCAGAAAATTCACCATATCCACCCATTCTCCTCATTTCCCCTCATTTGTGCATGCGAGAGAGTGAGAGAGAACTTTTGTGCTTGTGTGTACTTTTGTTTTCTTGAGTTTTCTTGCAGGTACAGAGCTCCAGTGCATCAGGAAAGCTGCAAAAAGGTAAAATTTTCAGTTTCTGTCAGAAATTGTCGACTATGTCAGACCATCGCGATGGTCTGCAAACTTCGGAATTCGGAGAAGGCGACCACACCAGCGTGTAGGCGACCCCTGCGTGTGTAGGAATCCATAGCTGCATTGCAAAAAATCACTGTTTGGTGGACCATCGTGACGGTCTCTGACCATCACGATTGTGTCACGCCATCGCGCCGACGGTGCCACGTGGCAATCTAGACCATCGCGACGGTGCACTTCAGACCATCGCGACACTTCAAAAAATTCAGACCATCGCGATTGGCTCACGCCATCGCGCCCAGACCATCGCGATTGGCTCACGCCATCGCGCCCAGACCATCGCGACGATTCATTTTGGACCATCGCGATTGTCCACATTGACCGTTGACTGACGCCATCGCGATTGTGCAATCTCACGCCATCGCGACGGTCCCATTTCACGCCATCGCGATTGTGCAAGTTCAGACCATCGCGATTGTGCATTTTCACGCCATCGCGACGGTGCACTTTCAGACCATCGCGATCGTGCAAATTAAGACCATCGCGATTGTGCAATCTTACGCCATCGCGACGGTCCCATTTTCACGCCATCGCGATGGTCCAAGTTCACGCCATCGCGATTGTGCAAGTTCACGCCATCGCGACGGTGCACCCTCACGCCATCGCGACGGTCCCAGACCATCGCGATCATCTCAGACCATCGCGATTGTGCACCCCCATCGCAAATTTTAGGGTTTCATTTTTTGGCCAATTTTGGGGCTATTTTTGGGAAATTTTTGGGTGATTAGACTCATAGGAGACCCCTTAGCTCATATTTGGAGAAAACCTGTTTGTCAGTTTTTACCCCCCAGGACCTGAACGGTCATAACTTTTTCATCCGAAGTCCGTTTTTTGAGCTTAATAGCTCGTTAGAAAGCTTTCTACGAGTACTACGTGATAAGCTATTTTGAGGTTGACCTAGTTTGGGACTAGAAAGCCAGGGGGCAAACATTGAAAAATTGGGCAAAAGGGAAAGGACTTAAAAAGTGTATATACTTAAGTGCTTGATCATCCAACTGTGAATTGGTCTAATATCGAATTTTTTCAGGTCTAGCAAGGGCAATCGAAGGCAACCAAAGCAAGGCAGTGAAGGGCATAAAGCTTGGGAAGCGCGGCTTCTTGGGCATCAGAGCAACCAGAAAAGCTGACTCCAGGTTGGAAGATTACTCAACCCCCTCAGTCAATTCTTAGCTTAGGCTAAACGGTAGCTCTTGTGGATTAAGACGATAGGAACGCCTCAAGTTCAAGAGAGTTAAAATTATCAAGTCTGAGACTAAAGTAAAAGTGTGTGGCACGAAAACCTAAAGGAAAGAACATAAGTCTGACGGAACGAGAACTCAAAATTGTAACGGAAAGTCGAATTCCTGACGCATACATTAAGACAAGAATCTAAAGAAGTCTAAAAAGAATCAAGACAGTAATAACAAAGAATCACTGACGATCTGAGCGTGTACTGAGTGTGCAAGGAAGAAAATTAATGAACCTTAGATCGGGCAAACATATAGGTAAGTCAGACCGACGAAGCCTTAGATCATCAGAGGCAAGTGTAAGAACTACTGCACGATCGTGGGCTAAGCAATTGAATAGTAATCATCCCTACGAGAGCTCAGATACTAGCGAATCAGAGATGGCATTTAGCACAGAAAGACCAGAAGGAGGGTCAAATGTAGCATACTTAGAAAAACCTGAAGGACCCTAGAGTTTCTCCGAACCAACCGATTAGGTGCTCGCATCTATGAGGATGGTTTGCGAAGGCAAGTGGTGCAAATGCACAACCCGACCAACCCATTGGATTGGAACATCCAGTGGTGAAATTCGAGAGAGACGCGTACATAGACAAGGAAGGAACGATGTACATCTTAAGTACGCAGCCAAACAATACCAACGAGTTTGGCGTGATTCAACCAGAGACGAAAACAAAATCTCAAGGAAAAGAACCATTAGAAGAGCCTAGAACACCTAGAGGGAAATCTATACTGACACGATTACTAATCCCGGATTGGATCCCTCAGGACAACAGAAGCATAGAGTTGTTTGTAAATAAAGAAACTGATGAAGCCTTTTGGAGATACAAGACCGAAATACTTAGTGAGGTAGGTATCATCACTATATACGAGTTCAAGGACCCGGATACACCTGGAAAGGTTGTATACCTGGATGAGACTTCAGAAAGAGTCTTTGTGGTACCTGACCGCGCTAAAAACACATACACATGGAGAGGTGAATTGGTATTCCCTCCATCTAGAACAAACATGAATACAAGTCAACAAGGGGCAGGAACATCATCAGCCCATGGAAATCAAAGAGAGGGAAATAAAGAGAGACCGGAAGTAAGCTTTAATCACCCCATAGGGAGAGATAGAACAACCACGAACACTAATAGAGCGGATAGACAAAGAGATCATGGAGTACTAGGTGGTAGAGATGATTTTCCTCTACCTAGACCACGCGAACACGCAAGAACATTGAGACCCACACAATTAGTAAAATCAATGAAGAATTACTTTGATGGGACAGGAGATCCCTATGACCACGTCACAGAATTCAAGCAAGTACTAAGAGCCGAACAAGTTGAAGACATGTTCACGCAATACAATGCATTTGGACTAACGTTAAAGAATACCGCTTTAACTTGGTTCCAACCCCTACAACAAAGGCAATTTAGAGACATCCATCACTTTTTAGAGTCATTCATCACCGAATTCTCTAAAAGTGGGATTAGACATGACACGTCTTCGTTGATTCATAGCTTTAAACAGACCCCTCAGGAAACCGTAAGACTGGCAGGACGTAGGTTTAGACAATATGTTGAACGATGTCCAATGCAAGAGCTACCCTCACAAGCCAAGCAAGTGTCATTGTTTTTAGATGGCTTGTTGAGCTCTGAACTACGCTCCTACGTGTATCTAAAAGAACCCAGAATGCTAGAGCAATGTGTAAGAATTTGTATAGACATTGAGGACAACTTAGGAGACGAGTTGGAACTCTCAAAGGTCTATAAGGACTCTGACTGTTCATCTCTTGCATCCACAAAATTGTCTAGCTCAATAGAAGACCTAGCAGAAAAAGTGGCCCAGAAACTAGGAGTTTCTAGCAAACCTAGGGTGCTAACAAACAAGCGTTGTTACACCTGTGGTGGTGACCGTATGGCAAATGTGTGTCCCAATGCACCACAACCTCAAGCCAACCCTAGTGGCCAATACTGTACAATTGAGAGAAGATACACGAATCATACGGCT
Source organism: Ceratopteris richardii (assembly GCA_020310875.1). Lineage (NCBI taxonomy): Eukaryota > Viridiplantae > Streptophyta > Polypodiopsida > Polypodiales > Pteridaceae > Ceratopteris > Ceratopteris richardii. The sequence goes on from CM035412.1 coordinate 73,572,746, forward strand.
CAGGACTGCCCATACAACAAACAAACCGTGAGACTGAACTACCCGCAAGCATACCCGCAGCCAGGTAGGTATCAAGGCCAATACGATGCTCAGCCTTATTACAATAGGCCTCCTCAGAACTACCCATACCAGGCTCAACAGAGACCTCAACCTGTCTTAGCTCAGCAGCCACCCCCACCAGCGAATGTCATCTCAGTCAAATACGCTGCGGCAGAAGAGAACCTAAGTAGGGCCTTAGTGCCTTCTTCACCTTTGATCACAGAGAGTGACCCACACTCAAACAGTTTTGACTCTACGCATGTAGATAGTCCACCCGCATATTACACAGAGTCACCAGAACACGTAGAGACATATCATTACGATAGTCCACCAGTGGAACCTAGTTGGGAGCCAGACTATGCTAATGTGATGTACACAAACCCAAATCCACGGCCCCAATTGAGACAACAAAGACCACAGGGCCCTAGAGGACCATGCTTTAGGTGCCAAGGAGATCACTTCATAAAGGATTGCCCACATCCTCCGATAGCAGGGCAATCACAGTACTATAACATCCAAGGCTTTTGTGCGGATTGTGGCAAAGAGCACATAATCAAAGATTGTCCTAAAAATCCAGTTAACGCTTCAAATGTGACACCGATCAATGTGATAGGTATTGTAAGTAATGCAGATGGATCCAACCCTACATACGTGCCTATCCAAGCTATAACAAGAGCCCAGGCGCTCTTACAGAACCAACAGCTTAATCAAGAGAAAGTAGTCGGAACTAGTGAAGTTGCAGAATCTAGTAGTAAAAAGACGAAATCTTGGAAGGATTCTAGAGAAAGGATAAAGAGAAAATGGAGTAAAAAGATAAGTGAGTTGGAAGGAAGTTTGAAGGAATCTAGAGCCAAAATCCAAGAATTGACTTCACAGGAATTGAATCAAGAGAATCCAGCTCAAAAATCAGGATCAGTTTTAGCGGAACCCATACCAGAAAATCTAGACATGATGTTTCGTGCATATCAGGCTAGATTAAAAGAGGGACCTCAGGTAGTTGAAATGAGCAAAAACTACCCTCGAGCTGATCTAGAAATTGAGAGAACTAAACTTTGCATGAAAATGGTAGAACTAGCACAAGCTTTGTTTGAAGCCTCTAGATATCTCAATTGGAATAACATGGCAAAACCGGAATTACACTTTCAAGGACTAATGGAGAGGCTAGAATATTTGATTGAAAGCAAAGAGAAAAAGGATCAGCCTAGGAACCCTATTGTCCCAGAGACACAGGAAAGGAATGCACCATCCCTGTCTCAAGTACCCAACTCAGAAAGTCAAGACAATTTGTCTTCCATACATAAATATTCACATGAATTTTTGAGAGAAATCCAAGAAGAGAAATGGAGAAAAGAACAAGGAACTCATCCTCCTATTCAAGAAATAGATGACTTGCAGGAACAATTTCCCCAAGACATTCCCTCTATTTACGATGATGTAGAGGAAGAACAACTGAGTGAACACAGAAGATTTGAATCTAATTCTTTACAAGAATTACCTCAGTTCACAGGACCTTGGGAAGCAAAGTCTATTAGTATGAGAGCACCCACGATAATAGTAAGGAATGAAGAATCATTAATCCCTAGAAATACGGAAGTGATCAAGAACACTAAAGTACAATGTAATCTCACTCTAGAGGAGTTGCTGAAGATAAAACCAGAATTGTGGAAACATGTAGCAAATCAATTCCCCGAGCTTGCTACTACTCCCTCACAAATAGGATCACAAAATAAGGTACCAGAGATACCCGTAGAAAAGATTGGAGATGTAAGCGAAGGAGAGGAAGGTAACACTTACCTTTCGATAACCCATCAGGGCTACACCACGAAAGCCATCTTAGATTCAGGAGCCGGAGTAGCCATAGCTACCACCGCTTTATGGAAACGTTGGGGTAAGCCAGCATTAAGACCCACCAGGATGAAGCTACAAATGGTTGATGGACACATAGAAAAACCATTAGGCTTACTAGAAGGCATATCACTCACCACTTGTGGTGTGGAATTTGAGCATACCTTTGCCATTTGTGACTTTGCAAAAAACCATGCTTATGAAATGATATTGGGACGACCATTCATGCGTCAGTTGCAAATTGTACAAGATTGGGGAACCAATTCTTTGTACTTGCAACATGTAGGGGTGACTACCAAAGTCAATCTTAAAGACTATTCACATAGAGATGTACCCCTAATACAATGGAATACCATCCATAAGACACCAGTAGAGACGGAATCCGTGCACTCATTAGAATCAGATCCTTCTTGGTTGCATGAGGATACCCATTTATGGATGTGTAAAGTAGCCAAACAAGAGGAAGAAAGATTAGAAGCAAGGACCTTAGGTGCAGAACAACGTCCACGAACCCTTCAAGATCCAGCCTATGCGCCTGTAGTATTCCCAGACGAAGATTTTGAACCCCATGGTTGGGCAGAAATCCTAGCAACCATGGATGTAGCCATCAATGAGGAACAATGGACACCCCACTGTGACGAGGATGGCTATGACATTTCAGTTTTCACGATAGAGCCAATCATGTGCGATGCGATTTTAGAAGAGTGTGAACCTAACACTGATGCTTTTGAGGATGCAAGCAATTTTGATTTAGAATCAATTATCATGGACCCACCCTTTGCATCAGAGGAAGAATATTTTTTCGAAGTAGAGACTCACACTCAGAGACACGAGGAAATTACGAATGAGGTGAGGTTAACCACACAAGTGACTAGCAAGAGTGAAGGCAAGAAAAGAAAGAAGAAAGAAAACATGTCAGAAAAAGAAGAATCTTTGTTTGAAGTACCCAAGAACTTCAAGAAATATGAAATCAAAGATAGAAGAATCATGGTACAAATGCCTAATCGAAAGGCGAATGACGGTCAAGTATAGGATAACCGAGAGAAAACCAAGAAAGTAATAGTAGCCATAGAAGGAGAAGAAGAAAAATGTACATACATAGGGCATGATTTGACAACTGAAGAAGAAGAAGAGCTAGTTGCCCTATTGCGCGAATATAGAGATGTTTTTGCTTGGAGTTACAAAGATTTGAAAGGAGTAGATCCAGATATATGTTCTCATAGAATCCCTATGACTCCAGAGGCAAAACCGACAAAACAGAAACCATACACGTACAATGATAACTATGCTGCACAGATTAAAGAGGAGATAGATCGCTTGATAGAAGCAGGATTCATTTACGAAATTGAGCATACCGAATGGGTATCCCCCATTGTGGTTGTGCCCAAGAAGAATGGAAAATTGTGTGTGTGTATTAACCTTAGAAAAGTTAATGCCACAACGATTCGGGATAGTTATCCTCTTCCTATCACGGAACATCTATTGGAAAGAGTTGCGGGCAAGGAAGTTTACAGCTTTCTTGATGGATTTTCAGGCTATAATCAAGTAGCCATTGCTCCAGAGGACCAACACAAGACGGCGTTTGCCACTGAATGGGGCATATTTGCATTTTGTGTGATGCCTTTTGGCTTAACAAATGCACCCGCCACTTTCCAGCGACTCATGTGTCATGTTTTTAAGGAATTCTTACGCAAGAGCTTGGAAGTTTATGTCGATGACTTATGTGCTCATTCAAATGTAAGACAGACACATATCCCAGAGTTAAGACAAATATTTGACAAATGTCGAGAATATCAGGTTTGTTTGAACCCAGAAAAATGCGTTTTCATGGTCAGACAAGGCAAAATTCTAGGACACATTGTGTCAAAAAATGGAATCTCTACGGACAAAGAAAAGGTGAAGGTAATTGCAGAATTACCTAGACCAACTAATGTGAAAGAGGTACAGGCATTTATGGGCCATTGCGGATATTATAGGAGATTCATACACATGTATGCAATCATAGCCAAGCCTTTGTACTCTCTTTTAACCAACTTTGAATGGACAGATGAATGTGAAAATTCATTCAATGAACTTAAACGACGCTTGTGCTCAGCACCTATATTGACAACCCCGGATTGGAGTAAGCCATTCCATGTACATGTGGATGCATCCAATTATGCCATAGGATGTGTGTTAGCACAACCCACGAATGAAGGTAACATAGATCTCCCCATAGCTTACGCGAGTAGACAATTGAACGCAGCAGAAAGAAATTTCACCACGACGGAATGAGAAGGATTAGTGATGATCTACACAGTAAAGAAGTTTAGGCATTATTTGTTGGCCAACAAATTCAAGTTCTTTACAGATCATCAAGCCCTATTGTACTTAGTCAACAAACCATGTAACACCGGACGATTGATACGTTGGTTTCTACTACTCATGGAGTATGATTTTGAAGTAGTAGTCAGGAAAGGAAAGACACATCTTAGAGCTGACCACCTTTCCAGATTAACCTCAGGAGAAGCTCCTCAAGGAATAGCGGATGATCTACCAGATGCATACTTGTTCAATCTTGAGATAGCACCAGAATGGGGTAAGCCTATAGTCCCCATTCTCACATATGGACCCAAGAATCCTAGGATAAAGATCAAAGAAGGAGAGATCACCAAGTCTCAGAGATACCAAATAATGGCAGGAAGCATATATAAACAGGATAATCAAAAGATTCTTGCTTGTTGTGTAGATGAATCAAAACATGCGAATTGGTTGCAATTAGCACATGTAGGTGCATTAAAGCAACATCATTCAAAACATCAAACATTACAGACTCTGCATAGATTAGGAGTATATTGGCCTACGATGGAAGCAGATGTCTACAGGTTGTGTAAGGAATGCAATGTTTGTTGCGAAAGACCACCAGTAGAGCATGCTACATTGTATCATGTGTCTCTCACACCAGACTGGAGTGAACAATTAGTGACATACTTGAGGACGAAGACATTCCCTCAAGGAATGACCTTAGCTCGACAACGCAGTCTAGAGCAGGAAGCTCAAGATTATTCACTTATTGGCGATAACCTATACAAAAGAGGACGAGATGGATATCTAAGACAATGTGTTCATGAGAGCGATTATCTGAGCATACTAGAGACTGCACACCAAGGTGTTGCAGGAGGTCATTTTGGACCCGATAGGATAATCAAAGCCATCCTCTTTGCAGGATTATGGTGGCCCACTCTTCACATGGATGCTCATACCTATGTAAAGAGATGTGATGTGTGCCAAAGAACTCAGTTTCCTACTCGCAGAGATGAAATGCCATTGAAACCCATGATGGGCGGACGTGCATTTTCTAAGTGGGGTATCGACTTTGTAGGACCCATTAACCCCCCTGCAAAAGGTACACATGCTGAATACATTATTGTTGCCACAGATTATCTTACGAAATGGGTAGAGGCAAAAGCCACGAAAAAGAATGATGCACACACAACTGCAAAGTTCTTATTTGAAAATGTCTTTACAAGATATGGACTGCCTATAGAGTTAGTGAGCGATCGAGGCACTCACTTTCTAAACCAAGTCATTGAATATTTGTTACAGGATTTTATGGTGATTCACAAGAAATCCGCACCATATCATCCTCAAACGTACTGACGAAACTCGTGAACAACAAACGTTCAGATTGGGACAAACAGTTACACCACGCTGTTTGGGCATATCGAGTGGCCTACAAGACCGTACTCAATGCAACTCCCTTTCAGATGGTTTTTGGTCAGAATGCAGTGCTTCCTTTGGACTTCTTGATACCGACCCTTAAGGTTGCACAAGAACATCAGTGGACCGGCCATGAATTATCAGCGAGAATAATGGACTTGGAACGATTAGGTGAAACCAGGTTAAAGGCAACAGCAGGAATATATGCAGCGAAGAAGCGACAGAAAGCATATTTTGATGCACATGTGAAAGATAAAGGCCTAAAAGAAGGAGATTTAGTTCTAGTATATACACTAAAGCAACACGCACGTAAGTTAGAAAAGCGAGGTTATGGACCTATGATCATTAACAGACTCTCAACAAGTGGAGCAGTACAATTAGCCACTTTAGAAGGAGGTCTAATGCCTAATTATATTAGTGGCTGTAGAGTCAAGCTATATCCGGAACCTCTTACTGAGGATATGCTTAGACGACTCACGTTGGCAAAGAAGCGTAAGGAGGAAGAAAATAGAATACGAGCGGAAGCTCAGGCAGAAGCAATAGAACGTATTAAACGCATGAAGTTAAGAAGACAAGGACTAGGGAGAGAACATTATAACCATCTGGAATCTACACCTAGATATCCCATGGCCATGTGTCAAGTAAAGTCAACCACTCATCCTAGTATAGTGGACAGGAGACCATTCATTACAGTTAGGCTAGAGCACGGCAACCCTTGCCAAGAGCTCAGGGCTCTAATTGACTCAGGTGCTGCGACTAGTGCTATTAGATGGTCCCACTATAAGGATTCAGGAATAGAAATGCGGCCAATTGAGGCATACCTCATAGGCCTAGGAGGCATGGAAACCCCTTGCATGGGTGAGGTGGACCTTCCTATCCTCATTAAGGATGTGACCATGACAGCGAAGTTACTAGTGTGCCATGATGACGACCTGATAGAACCCCTAATCCTTGGCCAAGATTGGCTATACGATCACTCAGTGGACCTAAATCTTAGACAAGGCTCCTTAGAGATTGGAACCTTAGAACAGAAGCGAGTGATACCGCTTGACTTCCCTAACGGCATTCCGATTGAGGTTCGTAACCCTAGACCCTATGAAACGCATGTGACGGAAGACCGGAAGATCTTGGGTCAGACCAGTCACGTTACGTCTACTCCAACCCACTCGGGCTTGGGTAGGGACAATTGTCAATCAGAAGAACGACAGGAGATCTTCCCTGGGGCTTCCTACAAACTAGAAGGGGCAGCTACCCAACCGCTAGGGCAGATGGATACAATCAGCGGTCAGGTGGGTTGCATCAGCGGCCAAATGAGCACAACACCTTGCGGTGCTCATCCTTCCAAACTTGCTGCGGACTGGCCTAGATTAAAGATAAAGAACGGATCACTTCCTAATGGGCAGGTCACGCAAGTGTTGGATCTCCCTTCTTTTCCAAAGCAGAGCGTCCAATGGACCTCTCAAACCCAATCACGAACAAGTCAACCACAACAGAGGAACCCAGACCGACGATATCACCAGACAAGGCAAGGAAAGCAGCAGTATCAACATCACAGAACAAGTGGCACGAAACAAATATGGGTGCCAAAAGGACAGCAACCACAGGCTATTGGCAACACTGCAGACGAGAACAGGATAAAGTTGCAACAGAAGCAGAGTTCGCATCCAAAGTCCCCTCGATCTTCTTCTACACGTACCAGTACTCGACAGATTTGGATCGCCAAGAAATATCTTATCCATAGACCCACACCCATGCAGATTTGGGTACCCAAACAATGTATTATAGCCCAACCCTCTAGCCATGTAACATATGCCCCTCAGAAATCTTTTCATCCTTCAATACCACCGAACCCGATACCACTTTTTGTCCCTCAGCAGAAACATACCACCCACTCAAAGTCTCTTAGGAAATGGATACCGAAACGTATCCAGACGTCTTCTTGTACCCCATTGTCTAACAATTTTCCCACCCCGTTTAAACTCCACTCTTGTACTAATTCACCTTCAACCAAACCTTGTATAAATTCACACACCATAACCCCACATCATGCATAATAACGGCTCATCAAGAAATGTATGCATAATCTGACCATGTAGGTGTCTAGAGACCTGCATTAGTTTTGCAAATAATCATTGCATCAGTCACTTCACGACACTTGGCTACACGGGTTACACATCGGTCATGGAAAGGGATTGTGGTCTCACCTTAATGGGATCATAATTAATTTCCATACTAATGTGTTAATCTTTTGTAGCAGATCTTTTCCATTAGCTCATCAGTCATCATGCAAACCGAAGCAGGACCATCGGAAGCAGGCCCCAGCGTGGCTGCGGTGCCCCTCAATGTTTTACGCGCAGAATCCCACCCGACCGCTCCACCGCCAGAGTTTCAAGGATTTCCGTGACCCATGCCAATCGATAACCCACCTATGGGATACACAGAGAAGATACACCATAACTCTCATTGGTTTCAAGGCCTAGCAGGACCCTTAGCAGACGCTGACTTCATTTTTGAAGCAAATATGACATTTGATGACCGCACATGGGGCAAGTATCAATTCTTCTCAAGAGAATTCGAAGGCCTACAGAACACCCAGGACTTAACTCATGTTTGGGCCAGAGCCGGCTTCACGGAGTATTTCAGTGATCCTCTGCCCAAACCTTACTTTTATAGGTGTTATTATTTAATCACCACTTTGCTGGCCTCGGAGAATAAGGACATCCCAGGAACCTTTATTTTACCTTCTTTAGTGGATGATCCACCTTACAAAAGATTTTATCTTTCGAAGGATTTAATCAGAGCTGCCATCAAAATACATGGAACACACACTCCAACGGAGAAAGAACGGCTAGTCCCAGAGCAGATGAAGCGTGGTGACGTAACTAAGTGGGAGGACATTTCTGCTATAACACCTGAGCTATCTAAGCCATTACGGATATGCGTGCAGCATTTCGCTTTCCCAGCTCAGGATCGTTTTACCATGCCCCACAAGAGAATCTGGTTCGGACTATATTTAGCATGTACTGGACCGCAAACAGTTGATCTAGCCAGCTGGATCATTGATCAGCTCTATTTGGCACAACATCGATGGGAGCGAAAGAAGGTAATCAATGGATGCTGCGCCCTCACCAGGATCATATATATGTGCTTGGCATATGATTTACCCATTGAGCGTGCCATGACTAGTGAGGAACTGAAAGCATTTAAAGGCACCACTCGGAAGGCTAGAAAGTCTAGCAAAGGCAGAGCCGGAAAGCGGATGAGAGGTACTATCCCGTGCCTACAAGTCCGAGAATCACCCTCTCCACAACCATTTCCAGAGCAGTCACCAACAGCAGCCACTCCCACAGTACAACCTATTCGCATAAGGTTATCTAGACGAGTGGTAACGGAGGGCACCACCAGTACGGTCGCACCCCAAGCAGCCACAACCACAGAACCTATCACCACAGCAGCTGAACTTCCCACCACTATCGGTGCAGAAGCTTTCTCTTTTCCAATACCGCATTTAGAACCAGGACAAGCAGAGCCACTGGACCAAACCTTTGATTTTGAGATGCTCGATGCATTACACCCAGGGATCAGCCACAAGGACAGGTCGTGTCCAGCTCTGATGACGAAAGGACAGCAACCGATGACGACGAAGGAGACGACGAAGCTAGCGAGGGAACACATGAATCCCAAGAGCAGGAACAGACAGATGGCCAAGGCCAACAAACCGACACACATGGCGATACAAGTACCCATGAAGATGAAACTTACGAGGCAGCAGCTTACACACTAGCTATCAAGAAGCTGTATAGAACTATGGAAAAAGTTTGGGCACGCAAGAAGCTGACAGAGGAAGAGAGCCAAAAAATAATAGAACAAGAACTTGTCACAGGCGGATTCGAAGACGCATATATCAAAGGATTCAAAGAATTAGTCCAATCAGTAGGCTCCAATGAGGCACTCAGGTACTTGCAACGAAAGCCATTGCCACAGTTTGACCCCCGCAGAGTACGACTACTTTCAAAGCCCGGCGAATACATTCGTGTACCAACTGGAGCACAATCTTCAGAACAAGCCAGGGAGGCACGCCTCGTCCCCGAACGTTCATTGGCCGTAGAAACCATCATTGTAGATTCCCCACCCCGTGCTACAACTGTACCTACCTCACTAGTCACTGAAGTACCGACCACCCCAACCGCTCCTCTCTCACCACCCGTCCATCCAGCCTCCCCTCTTCACCCTCCTTCCCCCAGACCCACATCTTCATTCGCCGGTGGTGTTGCAGAAACCGTCTTTACGACCACTCACCCCACAATTCCCGCGCCCATTAGCCCTAATCTACCCCTTCCCACACCCACCTTTCTATCCAACCCATTCCTTCATCAATCTTTTCCATCTTTCCCCACAACTCCAAGACCCCTTTTCCCATTCCCCCCGCCATTAACCTTCTCCCCCGTCTCACCTCCCCGACCCACTGTAACCCCTCTTTCCCCTTTCCACCAAGCTGCTCCAGCCAGCCCCCCTGTAAATTACCCCTCAACATTTGTAAATCCCGTATTTACACCAGCACGCGCACCCACGATCACACCCATATTCACGGTCACCGCACTAGATACGTCCACTGACATGGACATCTCACCACCCACTGCACCATCACTACCTTCACTCACGGCACAAACATTTTTAGGCACATCACAATTTTCAACAATCACTACATCATCCACCTTCCCATCCCCATTCCCCGTTCCCGTTGCATCTACACCAACTGCATCTTCATTTAGCACCCCATTAATACTATCACCCACTGTAGATAATGCATTCCGACAAATGTTCATGTGTATGACGCAAGTAAGAGATGAGTTCACATCTCTTGGCGATAATTATCAGCAGCTGCAGAGGACAACCAATGACTTACAGTTGCAGCTTAATTTATTGTCTATTGAGAATGCCTCCCTGAACACTAGATACCAGGAATTATGCGAGGCATATCACAAATTGGAGTTAGAAAGCGAAGAAAAGACCAAGGAAGCCACTACTGACCTGGATACCCTATTAAGAGCCCAGACAGTCCGAAATGCAACGCTAACACGAAACATGGGCTTACTAAGAAGACACCTAGCCGCAGCAAAAGAGGAGAACCAGAGACTCCAAGAGCAGAATAGAGAGAATTTGGAAGTGGCATTGGACCATCCAGAACAACCCTTAAGTCCTAGCAGATTCAAGGCAATCCCATCCGAAGCAATGAAGATGTTGCTAGAAGACCATGTTAGACTGCTCGAGGACTATGATCGGATGAACGAAGAGCATCAAAAGTTAAAGGAAGATCACAAGCTACTACAGCTCAGAGAACCGGCAACACAACAAGTACAAGTAGCAGTAGAATTACTAGCACCTGTGGACCCTGAAATTTTCGACGAACTCAACGCATTACGGGCCCAGGTAATCACTCTCCAGTCAAGAATTGACGTATATGAAGCGCCACCACGGCCCGACTCCCCACCGGAGATCCCAGCTGATGACGAGAACATAACTATTCCGGTGGAGGAAACATTTGAAGAGGCGTACGAGCCACAGCCCATCCCAGGCGGACAAGTCACGGTCGAAGGCCAGATGACGTATGAACTTCCAACTCCCGCATGGATGAAGACTGTGGAGGAAATGGGCAGAACCCACTCAGCCAGAGTCGAGGCCCAGCTACATGCTATGGCCATGATCGAAGAAAGAATTTTGCAATCTCCCTACTTTGCTCAATTGGCCCCACGCAGGTACATATCCGGGCATGAGCTTCAATACAAACCTTACTTCATGCTAATGGCCGAATACCAGCTGGCCATAGAGAAGCGAACTGGCAAGAAGCCATCACATGCAACTCAATTCGAGCCTGAAGACTTGCCACTGGATGCGCAACAAGGCACTATTTATCAACCAGATTGGCGTACACGTCTTTTACAGGAGTACCCTGAAATGATGAGCACATGGGTTAAGGCACCGTTACATTTAAAATACAACCCATGTTGGGGACCCGTGCCACGTCGCCGCTCCTGGACTGCCTTCGCTATCAAAGTACAAAACAATAAGCAGTGCCAGGACTGGCTGAACTACCCATATTTCAGGCCACCTACAGGATCACCGACAATTGGCTACATGATGGCAACGATTCGTCACTGGCTCCCTCGCTTGAGATATATGGATGATATCGCAGTGCATATGACTGTCAAGATCTTTGACATGATGCAAATGATATTTAAAGTCTTCCGGCGAGTCAAAGCACCACATGTTAATACCCCGGGCTTTGAGCATGGCAACTTGGATCTCGCATATGACATGAGTACCACGCCATCGCTCCGGGTGTGTTATGCCTGGCATTGCAGAGTCAAGTACTTACCGGCGTGCTACAAGCAAACATTCGAAGAAATGTTCACCACCGGTTTCTGGGAATACCACTCTGAAGTGTTCATCAGCAGGCCGACCCACTTATTGCAATTATTTGCCTGTGAACAGTTGGTGTATTCCACGCATTACAGACTCCCACCATCAGATGAACCACAACCAGTTAATTGGGAGAAGCTCAAGGCAGACCTAGCCCGAGGCATTCGAGTATCTGAGCACACCCTCGCTCACGACCTCCTACAAAACTACATCCGATAGACCGCACAACAAGGTTCTGTCGAGGACGACAGAAGCGAGAGGGAGGGGGGTGTTGGAAGCAGCCAGAGGCACAGACGACACGGAAGTATGTAACGACAGAGCAGGGAGTCAGTCGGATCAATTTCTCAAACAAATATGTTTTTTATCACTTTTCAAAACATTCAACAGTGATTTTTATCACTAATTGTAACATATGTAACATAGAAAACCCATTTTGTAATCCATAGCTCCATTTTGTGCAAGCCGAGGAGTCCTCGAGCTTGACGAGCTTAGGTAGAATGCGCATACCAAATTTCGTTATTTTTAGATACCGTTTACCCTTCCAAATAGCATCTAGGACCTATTTTTTAACTATGCTGGTCACTAGATGTGAAACCGGTCAAAACTAGTCTAGAAACTATAAAAAGAGCTAGAGAGCTCATTTTTGAGGTTAGCTTGTTTGAGGTTAGAGTTCTTTTGAGCTTGTAATAGTGATCTTGAGTAATAGAGCTAATTTCTCACCTTCCATTGTGTCTTGCTTGTCTCTTCGTAGTGTGTGTGTATGTGTGTGTGCATTTCTATGCTTCTCACCTTCACTCTCACTTCATCTCACATTCACGATCTTCATATCACTCCTATCTCTTCCGCGGATTGACATTAAGGAGGTGGAGCTTCTTAACGTGGTTCTCACCATTGTACTAGAGCAACAAGTGCCTAGAACCTAGTTTTTAACTATGTTGGACACTAGATGTGAAACCGATCAAAGCTAGTCAAAAAACTATAAAAAGATCTAGAGAGCTCATTTTTTAGGTTACCTAGTGTAGGATTATATGAGTTAGTGTGAACTTTGAGCAAACTTGAGCTTGTAATAGTGATCTTGAGCAATAGAGTCTATTTCCTATCTTCCATTGTGTCTTGCTTGTCTCTTTCTTGTGTGTGTACGTGTGTGTGCATCTCCATGCTTCTCACCTTCACTCTCACTACTTCTCACGTTCACGATCTTCATATCAATCCTATCTCTTCCACGGATTGACATTAAGAAAGTGCAGCTTCTTAACATGGTGCTTACCATCATGCTAAAGCAACATACCATTAGCATTATGCTTTACCTTGTAAACCCACTTGCAGCCTATGGGTTTCTTTCCTTGCAGCAATGGAACAAACTTCCATGTATCATTTCCATAAAGTGTGGCCATCTCCTCATCCATAGCTTTTTCCCAATCTGCATTTCCAATTGCATCTTCAAAACAAGGAGGTTCCGCATCTTGTATTACCTTTGTCATGTAGGCACAATGACGAGCCATGTAAATATCATATGTCAATCAATGCATTGAGTTCCGCATCCTCCTGAATATTCTTGGTCTTGGGTCACTTCTCCTTGTATCATCTGCATGTGCTTTTCTTACTCATGGAGTCTTCAGAGAGGGCAATCCAAGTTCCTCATCAAGACTCTTTTCTAAACTGCTTGAATGTCCGTCAATGTCTTCAAAACCTGTACATGTTTTACTACTAGCAGAAAGTTTTTCTTTACCTTTCTTGGATGTATTTGATGAATTTGCTGGACGAAAACTTCCATGCAATCTTCCACTCCATGGATTTGATTTGGAACTATTGCTTGGTGATGCATTTGGTCCACTCAAAACTTGAGATTCTGCACTTGCTTTTTCAGCATTTTCTTTGTCATTTGATTTTAGATTAAGTCTATCTTTGGCATCTGCATAGAAGCTTGACTAACATTTATACCCCTTTTGCTCAAGTGAGTATCCAATGAAGATACATTTTTCTGCTTTTGGATCAAGCTTCATCTGAGAAGGTTGTGCACTGATCAACCAGGAGTAGGTGTGTGACCCTAGGCCATGAGGACCTTTGACCCTGGGAGCATGTGCCCCTATGGCCATCTCATATACTAAATCCATATCCATGGTTTGTGCCAAGTACTGACATCTCTCCTTCCTCACTAATGGTCTAATATTTTCTCTCAGTCCCAAGATGAACTTGTGGACCTGGAGAAACTCAGGGATAGTATCAAGCACTTTAATAAGCACCTCTCTATACTTATCCACATACTCTTGAACTATCTGATTCTTCTAACCGATGAAGAACCAAGTGTCTAGCACTCTAGACCTCTCATCAGGTGGTATGAAATTATTCTAGAACAAGATCTTGAACTAGTCCCAAGTTTTGGGCTCTTTCTTATCTTGTTCGATCTTATGTCACCACCTATGGGTGACATCCATAAGGCTATATGTGGCCTGCTAAATCTTGTGCCTATCGTCCATGATATGATACAAGAAAAAGCAATGCTTCCACTTGTTGAGCCACTACTCAATAGCATCAGTATTCCTAGCATTAGTCGAACCATGATGTCTAGGCTGCTTAAGATCCTTAAGCTACCATCTGGCCTCTCTTACTAGGATGCAATCTCTAAGGACTTTTGGAGTTTGATGCTCATATGGAGCATCTATATCCATGCCTAGCAAATAAGGGTCCCGCACATCTTCCTCTTTCTTGGAACCAAGCACGTGTTCCAAGATATCCTGGAGTGTGCTCTTTGGACTAGTAATTCTATTGCTCATGGTCTGAATGAGATCTATGGGTTGCTCTTCCATGAGTGTATCTCTCCTATAAGGTGATGAAGGTCCTGATTCCATACTAAGATATGGGTTTTGTTCAATTTGTGATTTTCTCTTTTATATTTTTTTTGTGTTTTCAAATAGTATGCTCTATGTACGCACAAATAAGTAAGTGGCAATGGAAAAGAAACAAATCACAAGCCTTTGCTCCATGGAAATGGAAGAAACAAGAAACTTTTAGTATGTTTTGTATTCTTTAATGCATATGCATACTAAATTCGAGAAATTTCGATGGCATAAGGACATAAATTTGAAAATCAAAAAAATTATACCAAGTAATCGACAAGCAATTTCTGCAATAACAATGCCGACAGGCACAATCTAACTAGAAATAGATCAAAAGGGATTACACACCCTAAAAAATTTATCTTTCTTTCCTCGCTAACGTGCAAGAGAATACTTACATGTCCCTGCCAAGAAGAATACATGCACCGTACAATATGAGTCCACGTCTTAACTATGTGTATACTCTAGATACTATGCAAAATTGCATGTTCTATATGCAATATGATGCAAAAAAAAAAAGCAACAATGCATATTAATTGACAAAGAAACTTATCTGGAGGTTCAAGAGATAATTTGTAGGTGTGTGCAGGTGCTAGAGATGGTCCACATGCCTTCCAAATAGCTTTCCAACACTCTCCCAATAGTTGATGCTTCACAATGATGCTCAAAAGAGGGTTGTTGATGATGAAAGAGAAAACTCCAAACTCTGAAGATGATGGGAACTAAAGCCAAAGTGCGGCTTTCAATGACTCTCTTGAAAGAGCTCTAAAAGGGCTATCATTATCAAGAAAAATCTCCAGATTTGGAGGTTAGATTCTCAAGTTATGACCAATTATGTGGAGCTAGGTAATACAAAATAGCTGAATTACATGAGCTCGTGACTAGAACTCCAAACTAAAGTTGAAAGTGCTCTCTATAAAAGAGGATCATCATGCGTGATACACAACATTTATCCCACATATCCGAAAATGTAGGTAGAGGCACCTTTAAATAGCTCCACAACTCGTTGTAGCCTTTACTTCCAAGAGAGAAGCAAAAGCTTACTTTCTCACCTCTTGCTTGATCACGAGAACACGTACCTGGCTGAGTGCATACCTAGCAAAGGTGTACCTAGCTAAGGGCGGGAGCATGTATACTTGCTCCAGTAGATAGAGCACATTGAAACCATGGGGGGGGATCATATGGCCTCCCCGCACTCCTTTTTATCTCTTCTTTGCACCCCCAAAAGCAACCAAAAGCTCACGATAGCGACGGAGAGAAAAAATGAAGATGATGATGATGATCTCATGCAAAAAATGCATGTAAATGACTTATCCCCCAAGAAAACTAGTGCTTTGATACCAATTGTAAGCGAAAGACTTCAATGATGTGTGTGTGACTCTCCTCCCATCCATATATACCCTCTTGTATTCTAAAAATAGCAATGATCTAGAATATTCTAGTGCCACCATGTGTACATCATGAACACTTATTCCCATTACTATTGAATACCTTAGGGTATCCCCTAAGCTTGGGACCTTTGCTAGCTAGCCCTTGTCCCTCACACACATGGACTTATCCCTATGGAGCAATGTCATGATCCCTATGGATCAATGTCTGACATAATTGGTCTGTAGTCTGATACCTCTCTGGTAACTATAGAGATGTACTTCTAGTAGCCTTTTCCCATCAAGAAATTTGTCATCCTGAATCTTCAAGCATGGAAGTTGTTCTTATTGAGCTTATCGCTCATAAGCTAACTCATTCAATATGTGTTTTCCATTTCTGCAGCATTTCACAACACTCCAAAACACTACAAGCAGCACTTCTACTTGAACACTATTGAACTATGATGTGACAGTTCGATCTTAGAAAAACATAGTTTTTATGTATCAATAGTACACCGAATCGATTAAAATTTTGGATTTGGAATATATGAGTGTTTTTGAACAAGATACAAGTTAGAATTTTGCAAAGTGACCTGGTTTTTCTATGGGCCCTAGCTTGTAGGCTTGAAACGGAGGTTGAGATGGCTCCAAAATAGAAATATGAAAAAAATGAATGACCCTAAAGGGATAACTCTCGAAAATATTTTGAGGCCTTCTACCTTCACGCCAATTTTTGTAGCAATTTGAGGTTGTTTGTGAATCAAGCTTTCTCCACACCTACTCGCATACTCTTCATCATCACACACACTCTCACAATCAAAGAGAGGCACACCCACAAATTGAGGCAAGGAAGAATGATCTTCTTCTTCTTCTTCTTCTTCTTCCTCTTCTTCTTCTTCTTCTTCTTCTTCTATTGCATAAAAGGAATGTACAAGAATGACCAAAAAAGAACAATACAACAAGTTCAATATATAAAGAATAGTACATAAGGGAAAATCCTAATGTCAGCAAATGAGTGAGCTGGCAAGAAACAAATGTGCCATCACTCTCGGTAGATAAATCTAGTAAATCTCAATGAAGTATCCCTTACATATATTGGCATGACCACTATACATGTCAAAGAAATGGAAAAAGTGATACGTGTCATCCTGGATCATCACATGTTCAGGTGATATCTTAACATCATTGGATTTTCTATGTGTGATGCAGATCCTTCATTATATGCAAGGAAGGGTGATGATGGCATCATGATTGTGGCTATTTATGTTGATGACTTGACTCTAGGATGTGACAATGAAGCAAGCATTAAAGAGGTAAAGGAACTCCTTATGCAAGAATTTGACATGAAAGATCCTGGTGTGCTATGCTACTCCTCGGTATTGAGTTTATACATAGAGAAACAAGTATATGGATGTCACAAAGGAAATATTCCTTGAGTATGCTGCAAAAGTATGGTATGGTTGATTTTAAGCCAATTTCTATGCCATTCGATCAAAATTTGAAGTTGCATACTAGATTAGGTGAAGCATTTGAAAATGCTACTATGTACAAGAAAATTGTGGGAAGTCTGATATATCTCACGATAACAAGGCCTAATCTAAGCTACACTATTGGACTTGAAAGTCAATTTATGTAGGTTCCCAAGAAGCTACATTTAGATGCTTTGAGGTGCACTCTATGTTATGTGAGTGTTACTTTGAATTATGCATTGTTTTATGAATCTTGTGTAGATTTTCAAGTTCATGGATACACCGATGCAAATTGGGTTGGTAGTATTCCAGATAGAAGATCTACTAGTGGCTTTCTGTTCTCACTTGGAAGTGCAGCTAGTACATGAGGCAGCAAGAAGCAACACACTGTTGCTTTGTCAAGTAGGAAGGTTGGGTATAGAGGTGATGTAATGGCAACATGTGAAGCATCTTGATACTTGTAGATTTAGGTGTGGAAGTGCAAAATCCTATCACCATCTATTTTGATAATCTTAGTAGCATACAGTTAGCATGGAACCCTATTTTTCATGCCAAAACAAAACATATCAAGGTATATTATCGCTTCATCAGAGAGAAGGTATTGGTAGGTGATATTGATCTTGTTTCTATGAGAACAGATGACCAGGTTGCTGATATTTTTACTAAAGCACTCGAAGTAGAGAAGCTGAAGAAGTTTTCAAAGATCTTGGATTAGAGGACATGAAGTTGAGCTTTAGGGGGAGTGTTGAGATATCAAGTTCAACATGTGATGATCCAGGATAACATGTATCACTTTTTCATTTTTGTGACATGTATAGTGGTCATGACGGTATATGTCAGGGATACTTCTTTGAGCTTTACTAGATTTATCTATCGAGAGTGATGGCACATTTGTTGCTTGTCAACTCACTTATTCGTGGGCATTACGATTTTCCTTATGTACTGTTCTTTATATATTGAACTTTTTTTATTGTTGTTTTAGGTCATTCTCATACATTCCTTTTATGTAATGGAAGAATAAGAAGAAGATCAATCGTCCTTGCCTCAATCTATTTGTGTGTGCTCCTCTTTGATTGTGAGAGTGTGTGCATGAGCTTTCTTCCTTATCTCCTTCCTTGTGAAAGAAATGCATCATATAGAAGCATACCTCATAGCGAAAGGAGGCATGGAAACCCATTGCATGGGTGAGGTGGACCTTCCTATCACCATAGAAGATGTAACCTTGATGGTGAAGCTCCTAGTGTGTCATGATGATGACCTGATACAACCATAGATTCTCTGGCAAGATTGGTTATATGATCACTCAGTTGACCTAAATCTTAGAAAATGCTCCCTTTAGCTTGGGATAGTAGGCTAGCAATGTGTGATACCACTCGAGTTCCCTAACCATTCCCACCCAAGGGAAAGTAACCCCAACCCCTATATAATGGACATGAAGGAGGACCAGAAGATCTTTGGACAAATCCTCCAACCAACGATGACCCTTTATCGCTCTAGCACAATGGCAAGTATGAACATGAGGAGATCCACCTCATAATTGTCAATCTGGGAATACATGAGGAAGGTTTGATGACCATGATCAAGTGAGAGTATAAGTATGTGAGTGAGAATCACACAAGCATGCACACACATACACACACACGCATACATTGCAAGACAAAGAGTGGAACAATGGAATCCTCTATTAGACAGCTCGTAGAAAGTATACAATGCTCTAGAATCAGTTCACTCTCCAACTAGCTAGCCCCAAAAATGAGCTCTCTGGCTCTTTTTATAGTTTTTCACTAGCTTTTGGCCCTATCCAGACCTAGCGTCCTGCCTAGTTAAAAATTAGGTTCTAGGGCTTATTTGAGGGCTCAAATGGAATCAAAAAAATTATGAAAGTTGATATGTATGTACTTCTAATATTCCTCAAGCTTGAGGAATCCTCGGCTTGAACAAAAAGGAGTTGCAAAAATGTGAAATGATATTTACAATGCTTTTTTGTAATTAACATGAGTATTTAATAGTCGTTTCTTTTGAAACTTTGACATATACTTCTTGGAGCTCCCTACATGCTCCCTCTTCTTGTGTCTCCACTTCTTTGATGCATTCCCACACCTTGTGCTTGACCTTGAGTGTCAACACTCCCCCCCTCTCAAGTCTATCATCCCTGATAGACCCATGTTGGAGTGGTTGTTCCATGTAGTGTTTTGAAAGGTAGTGTCCATCATGTATCAACAAGAGCGGTTTGTCTACCAAATGTAGCAAGGTCCGTTGTCCTCGTCTTCATTTTGTAACTGCTAGAATTTTCAATTTTTAGGCCCTTTGTATGTACATCTTTCTTGGATTCCAACATGACGGTGCATTTGTGAGCTTCCAAAAATTTCTATTTGCTCAAAAGAGTTGTCAATGTTTATTTTGAGTGGTTGTCGGTTGTGAATTGCTTCATAGGTACTGATGTTGTAACCTTGATGTCCTTTGGATATTTCAACTATGAGTTTCATAGTTATCATTCCAAGTACTCATAACCCATAATGAATGATGGGTAAGTGTATTAGTGCATTGGTTGAAGAAAATATGTGCCTTGTGCACGACCTTGTATTGTAGCCCTATGCATGCTTACTTGGGGAATGCATTGTAAGAAGTATGGTGCAAAAAGTTGGGTATTGAGCTAACTACTCAAGGGTATGTTGAAGATGAGGTTTCCTAATCTATCATCGTTAAAATGTTGCCACAGTAAGGGATTCTTACCATGGGGAAGGGTCGGTCGATGTTCATCTTTTTGCGTTGTACTTGTTTGTTATTGGTCTTTGGAGTTGTCCTCTCCAATCATTTAGCATAAAGAATCAACAAGACATCTTTATTTTTTCAATCCTGGAAGTATTCTTGAGACCACAGCCCCTTCAAGATGATAGAATCCAAGAAATAAGAGAATAATGGCTGGATTTCTGAGAATAGTGAAAATGAAGAGGAATTTCTAGGGTTTGGATTATCTTGAGCAAATCTCCACCATTTTCTACAATCTTGGTGTCTATTGCATGCTATTTTATCAGCAGAACACAATTATGAAGTCAAAATAAAAAAATATCACCTGCATTTTACAGACGAGACAATTGCGATTCTGTGCAAACAGACGATTTTCAGCTCCAGCACCATTCTTCATCAACTTATCACTCAACACATCAGTATTCGACTCTCTTCATACACATTCAATAGATTTACACAATAGAAGCTCACAAATCTCCATGGATACACAAGAACTAGACTCACAAATCAATGAAACCACACAAAAGAGGAGAAAACACGATTTTCAACAGAAAACTCCTCTATTCTCTTGGATAGCATGTAAACAAATGATTAACCAACCCCCTCATAATAGAGGAAATTAGCTTATATACATTTTCAAGTGTCCCTTTTCACACTTGAATTTTGGTCCTTTCCTCTATTATTCTAAAAATATGCTATCTAAGAGTTTCCAAAAATTCTAGAAAAATTAAATAAGATTCTATCCTATTTAAGGAAGACTCTTCCTTATTTTTACAACAATTGCATAAATATTTTTACAAATTTCTATCATTTTACAATTATTTTTCTTCAAAAAGGCTTCCAAAAATGCATCTTCTAACATCCTTCCCCTCCTAAACCTTTTGGCTCCTGACGAAAGATTTTCTTGCTCTTCTGCACTGATCACTTTTCTTCATTTCTTCTTTCTTTGATATACTTGGGACAGCAAATCATGACTTTTTCTTTCTGTAATATTTAGATTATTGACCATCTCAAATAATGCCTTTCTCCACTGTACTACAACTTCTGGTTTATCTATGACATCCTTTTTCAAGTACTCTGTATAGGCAGCTTCATATGCTGTAAGTCTGGACTTAGTAACAACTGACAGATTTCCAAAAATCTCTGACTCTCTTTCAAAAAACCCATAATCAAAGGCATCTTCAAAAATTTGTAAGTAATGACTGCCCAAAAATATTACTCTGCTGTAGTATGCCATTAAGCAGATTCTATCAGGTGTTTCGCTCAAATCAAATAATAATGCATCTGTTGGAGAATTAAAGCCGATATAATTTAGAGTTCTGATATCTGTGTCGGTGTATGTTTCTATACAGGCCAAAATTAATCTCATTCTTCTGATAAGTAGAATGCATGCAGGGTCATTTACATCCTTGTATGTAGCTATTACAAACTCAGCAGTATTCACCATGTAACTCTTTGTAGGCCATGTGCCTGCCTTTGGACCTGCTATTTTCGAGAAATTCAACCACTTAGGTGGAATTTGACCTTCTCTTCTTCTTTCCCAAAAAGTTGTCCATTCTCTCCTTCGTGCCACTGGACAGTAAGCTGGATCCCAAAAAGTTGTCCATTCTCTCCTTCGTGCCACTGGACAGTAAGCTGGATTGATTTTTAAATGAAGAGGTGCCTCCTTCCAAATTTTTCTACATTCTTTGTTGGCATCCAACCATTTATTTCTCCACTTTGGATTGGCCCTTTCAAATAGTTCTTTAGTCACATTGATGTCCTCTTCATACTCAAGATATTTGTTTGGAGGTAGCCCTCCTCATTTTTCTCTTGTACCTTCCTCAGTTGCTCTGCCATTTGCTCCTTTTCCCTTTTATGCTCTTTAATAATCATACTGCCTTTCTCAAATTCTGACTCTGCTACCATCCCTGAAATGATCATGTTCCGGCTAGAAGGTCTGAACTGTTCGATGTTATTCATAATGATCTGACATGTTGATCTTATACTCTTTGGTATTCTTTCCAATCCCCCTTCCATTTCCATGTGTTTAGTTTCTAGTTGTTTCTCCTTTTTGCAGTCACTCTCCTCTTCCTCTTCTTCTTCATATTCTATAATTTTGGCCTTACTTTCTTCATTGCTTGGATGAGTGTCCAATGTTTCTGAATTTACCATGTCTTCTTGAACACCTGAATTCTTTTGCTCCAGAACATCTGAAATCAGTTTTATTTCCTGTATCTTTTCCTTCTCCATCACCTGTTGAGTCTCTTCAGAAATTGTATCTCCTTTCCCAAGCTCAAAGTTTCCTCGAACAGGTTATATTCAGTTTTCCCAACAGAGTTTCCCTGACATTCACCTGTTTGTTCTTCCTGCCTTTCCTTTTCCTGGGCTAGAACTGATTCAATTACTTCAAAATATTTGACCTGATCATTACTTCTTTCCTCTTTGTGTTCTTCTTCATGCTCATCAATGTTCATGAGGTCCATTGCTACCTCTTGTTCTTGATCC
Source organism: Ceratopteris richardii (assembly GCA_020310875.1). Classification (NCBI taxonomy): domain Eukaryota; kingdom Viridiplantae; phylum Streptophyta; class Polypodiopsida; order Polypodiales; family Pteridaceae; genus Ceratopteris; species Ceratopteris richardii. Next base: position 73,595,657 of record CM035412.1, read on the forward strand.
TCATTGGATGTGAACTCTTCATTGTTCTTCAGATCATGCAGTACATCCTTTATACTCTGAATGATCTCCTTTTCCACTACTCCCCCTGTGACTCCTTGAATATTGCCTTTCACAACTACTTCCTCTGCTTGCTGAATTGGATCTTGATTTGTACCTTTTTGATTTATGACTTAACTGTTTATCTGTGCCTTCTTGGCTATTTCTTCTATGCTCTCTTCTAGTTTGAAGTAGGTTTGTGAGGGTTTTGTCCATATGGATTTCATCCCAGTATGCACTAGTCCACAACTAACTTCTTCCCGTATCTCACTTGCCTGTTCTATCATAGCTGCTTTTCCCTTCATCAACCTTCTTTCATCTTCCATACTGAGCTGTTTTCCTACCTGTTCCTGAATTGGCTTCTCCTGAGACTTCTTCTTCAATTCCTCAGGTGTTTTCTATTTCTCAGAGGCCTGTGTAATTACATTAGGAGTATTTGGTATTGACAAATTTAGACTTTTTAGCAAAAAGCTCTCAATGTCACTTTCAGAATCAGATGAAAAGTGTGAAGGTCCTCCTCTTTCTGGTTCTGTGGGTCTTGATGCTTCTTCCACAGTGGATGGCTTCTATGTTTCTTCCATTATAACTTCCTCCCTCTCTTTGGTGATAACAGTTTCAACTATGGATTTGCCCTTTCCCTTCTTGGTCAATCTCTTCTTTTGTAATGGTTTCTTTGGAACCTTCTTTTTCACCACAATAGTGGTTCTGGTCTCTGGAGGTCCTTGCAATTCCTTGAAATAAGCCAACAACTCAACTTCTTTCCTGACAAACACTTCCTCTGTTTCAGCTGCCATCATTTGATCATGGAGTGCTTCATAGTGCTCCACCCCTCCTGAACCCAGTCTGTAGCTTTGCATGAGTAGTCTTCCAGCATTTTCTGATATTGTGCCTCATACATAGCTCTTTTGTTGTTTCCTTGGGTTAAATAGGTGTATAATTGCTCTTTGCTTGTTTGGGGTGGGTGAGGTTCACTAGAGGATTGAACCTGTTTCTGTGCCTCCTCATGTTCCTCTTTTGTAGCTTCCTCCATTTCTAGTTCCACCTTCCTTGGGTCCAACCTTCTTTTCTTTACCGGAATTACTTCCTCAGATATCATCTTCCTTTTCATACCTGTTCCTCTCATGCGGGTTTGTCCTTCTATTTCCCTTTCAGTCATTTTCCTTGGAGGACTCTTGATTCCAGCCATAAGACTTCTGAAATACTGTGCCTCTGGAGCCAATTTCAATTGATCTTCCATCCCTAGAACATGATAAATGATTCTTGTTAAGAACTGGGCTCCATTCATGAACTTCTTCTGTTCCCAGTGTTTTGCTGCTTCTTTCAGCTGTTCATGGATGTATGGTGAGACATCCATTACTCCAAAGGGTTTGGTTCTATCCTTGTTGTTGAACATCAATAGTGTCACTGACTTATGTGGCATTGTATACCTTGGTAGTTTTGGAAAGCAAAAGTACTGTAAGAACATCCTTATAGCATATTCTTCATTCTCCCTTCCTTTAAAGTCAGTGAATTTTGCATATCCTGTGTAAGTTTCCTTATTCTTTTTGACAAAGCTTGGGTCAAGTTTGGTTCCCATTGTGTAGAATTGCAGTGCTGCTCTGATATGTTCTGCCTTGATGGTGATACCTACTTCCTGATTATCCTTGTTTTTGACTTTGCATCTGAAATAGGCATCATTCCCTCTTCCTATTTCCATCAAACTGCTCATTACTTGTGATACTCTCTCAAAATCAATGAAAAAGATAGGCTCCTCCAATATTTTGTGCAATCCTACTGCCTTCCATCTTTTCATATTGACAACAACTCTTTGGAACCTGTAGAATTCCTGGCACAACATTGTATATTTATACCCTCCTACTCCCACTGTGAATATGTGTTGACCGATGATGTTTAGAGTCTCCTTAAGTTCCTTCACCACCTTCTCAGCCTCTGGAATTTCTGGCTCATCATCTGACTCTAGGTCCACCTGTTCCTCCACAGCTTCACTGTCCAGAAACCAATGGCCTCTTGATAGAACAACTGATTCTGCCTTGAAGTCATGAATTGGCAACTCCTTTGTATTCACCATTTTCTGAGGAAAATAAAATACACAAAGAAAAACTCTACCCACATAAGTTACAAGAAGTCAAAGAGTAATATGTAGGGCTTTATTTTGAGATGTCATGTCATAAGAATGAAAATAAAATCCAAAATAAATTCTATTTCTCCAAAAAAGACTCAAAAAGTGATCATTACAGGTGTAGCAAGATGTCTAGTGCAGTCCCTTTCCCTAACCACTCTTTTTTGGAAAAACAAATCATTTATCAATGATAGAAAACAAAAACTAATTAATAAAAAATAAAAAATAAATAGATCTCTACTATTCTTCTACCTAGATCTTGCTTCGTGCTATATATTTTTGTAAAGACAACAAAAAATAAACAATTTTTCTCAATTTTTCTTTCTCTTTTTTCTTCAACAATGATTTCTTTTCTCTTCCCCTTTTATTTTTTTCAAATAATTTTTCTATTTCTTTTCTTCCCCACCTAATGCTTTCATTTTGAAAGTCCATTATCATCACAGGAACATGTTCCTTTGATTTGAGAGGAGTTTCACATAGACAGACTTCCCTAAGCTCATTGATTTTTCTTATCCTTTCCATAGCTTCCTGTTGAGCTTCTTTTCTAATGTCTTCCTCTTCTCTTTTCCTATTTTGGGCTTGTTGCAACCTTCTCCATTCATCAACAGTTAATGGGCAATCATACCTCTTAACTCTACATCCACTTATAAAGTTTGGCATGATTTCTCCGTCTATGTTAGCTAGTTGAATGGCTCCACTGTTGCTTATCTGATGTATCATATATGGTCCATGTCCTTTTTTCTGGAACTTTTTCTCATGTTCTCTGACTGTGTAAGCCAACACTAGATCTCCTACCTGTAGATCTTTCTCTTTTATGTGAACATCATGATAAGCTTTTTGCCTTTTCTTGTCCACATATAAACTCATAATGGCTTGGAGTCTAGATGCTCCCAAGTTTTCCAATTCCATTACTCTTTCTGATAGTTCATGTCCAGTCCAACTATAGACTTCCTACTTTTAATGTTGGAATAAGGAATTCCATAGGTAAAACTGCATTTTGTCCATATACCAGATTGAATGGTGTGCTCCCTATTGCAGTTTTATAAGCCACTCTATAAGCCCATAGGACATGATTAAGTTGTAGATCCCAATCATTCCTGTTTGTGTTAACTAATTTTGATAGTACAATACAAATTACTTTATTAGTACTTTCTACTAGCCCATTGGCTTGTGGGTGATATGGGGCTGACTTCCTATGACTGATCAGAAAATATTCAGTGATGTTTTCTATGATCTAGTTTACAAAATGGGTCCCCCTATCACTTACTAGTTCAATTGGAAGTCCAAATCTGATGATAATGTTTTCATATAGGAATATGGCAGTAGTATTAGCATCATTTCTCTTTGTGGTTTTGGCCTCAGCCCACTTTGTCAGGTAGTCTGTAGCCACTATGATGTATTCAGCATGGGATTGTTTTGCTGGAGGATGTATAGGTCCAATGAAATCCAATCCCCATTTACTAAAGGCTCTGGCTGAAATTAATGGAACCAATGGAATATCATTTCTTCTGTTTGGTTGACTTACCCTTTGACAGACATCACACCTTTTTACATAGGTTCTTGCATCCGGAAATAGCATTGGCCACCAAAAGCCAGAATATAAAATGAGTTTAGCAGTTCTGTTACTTGAGAAGTGTCCTCCTGCCACTCCAGAGTGTGCCATTTCCAACATTTCCAGATATTTATTCTCAGGAACACAAATTCTTAGGTATCCATCCATTCCTCTCTTATATAATTGTTCCCCTATCAATTGATATTCCTCAGAGATTACTTGTAAATTTTTTGAATCTGTACCAGCTATCACTTGTTTTCCTTTCTTCTTCTTTCTCAATTCTTCAATGATACTTTCACTCCATTCTGGATTTTTCTGGAACCAATATAGAGTTATGAATTCTGAATCTTGCAATATTTGGCACTTCCTGCAATTGGCAATGTATTTTGATACATCTTGAATTTTATTAGGCCAATATACCCCCATCCTATTGAGATTACTTAGGGTGACTACCCTAGAAGCATGAGTGCAAGGGTTCCAATGATGAGCTCTCCTCAAATATTCTTGTTGCTCCTCCTCAGGAGTGCAATATTCTAATATCCCTGTGTGGTTGAGATGGTATAAATGCCCAGCTAGTAACATAAAGTTCCTGCTTTGCAATACTAGATGTGCATTATTCCCAATCGTTCTACAAGGTCCCATGGTTAATAATGGTACTAAAGTCATGGCCCACTCAGGAACACTTTCTACCTTAAAAAGATAAGTGTCTGGCAGATTGTCATCTAAAGGTGAACTGGGTTCTTCAGACTGGATTCGAGATAAATGATCTGCTCTCAAGTGTGTTTTCCCTTGTCTGACCACCACTTCAAACTCAAATTCCATTAACAACAGAAACCATCTGACTATTCTCCCTGTGTGACAAGGTTTATTTACCAAATATAACAGAGCTTGATGGTCTACAAAGAACTTAAACTTGTTGGCCAAAAGGTAATGTCTGTATTTTTTTACAGCAAATACCATGCCCAATCCTTCTCTTTCAGTGGTTGTGTAATTTTTCTCTGCTAGATTCAACTGTCTACTAGCATAGGCCACTGGAAAATCTAACTTGCTTCCTTCTATTGGTTGTGCTAACACACATCCCAAAGCATAATTGGAAGCATCCACATGAACATGAAAAATTTTGTCCCATTGAGGTGTTTTCAGAATTGGGGTTGTTACCAAACAAGTTTTTAGAGTTTCAAAGGCTTGGTCACACTCCTTGGTCCACTCAAACTTTATAAATTAGGGCATATAAGGGTTTTGCTATGTCCGCAAATTTGTGTACAAATTTCCTATAGTACCCACAATGTCCCATGAAAGTTTGAAGTTCTTTTTCACTTGTTGGTCTTGGAAGATCTATTATGGCCTTTATTTTTCTCTCGTCAGTTGAAATTCCATTTTTAGAGACTATATGACCCAGCATTCTTCCTTGTCTCACAAAGAATACACATTTTTCTGGATTTAAACATACTCTTTAGGTTCTGCATTTTCTGAATATATTTTCTAAATCCTGCAAATGATCTTGTCTTTTTAATGAAAAAGTACAAAGATCATCCACATAGATTTCCATTACCTTTCTCAGAAACTCTTTGAAGATATGACACATCAATCTCTGAAAAGTTGCTGGAGCATTAGTTAATCCAAAGGGCATAACCCTAAAGGCATAAATTCCCCACTCTGTGGAGAAGGCAGTTTTATGTTGGTCTTCCAATGCTATAGGAACCTGGTTGTATCCTGAAAAACCATCTAAAAAACTATAAACCTCCTTCCCTGCAACTCTTTCTAGAAGATGATCTGTTATAGGCAGTGGATAATTATCCCTTATAGTTGCTGCATTTACCTTTTTCAAGTTAATGCATACCCTAAGTTTCCCATTCTTTTTTGGTACTACAAATATAGGAGATATCCATTCTGTATACTCAATTTCATAGATTAAATTGGCAGCTAATAGCTTGTCAATTTCTTCCTTTATCTTAGCAGAGTATTTATCATTAAATGTGTAATGTCTCTGTTTACTAGGTTTTGCTTCAGGTGTAATAGGAATCTTATGCTCACAGATTTTAGGATCAATACCTTTCAAATCATTGTAGCTATAAGCAAATACATCCCTATAGTTTCTTCTCCCAAGTTTCTTAGTGCCTCTTCTTCTTGAGTTGTCATGTCATCAGCCACTACAATGTGTCTTTCTTCTCCCTCCTCCTGAGTGATCATGATCTTTTTAGTTTTTTCCTCATTATCATAAGCCTCTCCTTTTTTCTTTTCCCTCTTTGGTTTCCTTCTGAGAAGTAATCTATTTTCCACTTCATAAGTCTTGAAATTTTCTGGTACATCAAACTGTTGATCTTTGTTCATTTACCTTTTCTTTTTCTCATTCTCCTAATTTTCTTCTATTTCCATGTGTTTGTTTTTCTTGTACTTACCTGAGATTTTATCCTTAATAACATCTTCAGCTTTTACTTCCTCCAAAAATTGTGTCTTTCCTTTTTCTAATATCATTTCTTCTTCCATGTCCTCTTCTGTTCTGGATACCTTTATCATTTGTATTCCAATGTGAAAAATATCATATCCTTCTTCATTTTGAAATTCCACTCCTACATATTCATCACTGGCTAGGTCCATGGTAGCCAAAATTTGATTCCACCCATAGGGCTCAAATTCCTCATCCTTGAATTGTTGAGGTACATAATTCTCATCTTGTAACCTCCTTTCCTCCACACAATCCTCTCTTCTTAATCTCCTTTTCCTATTGGTCAGATTTCTTATCATATTGCACTTCCATACTGATGATTCAGCCTCATCCTAGTCCTCCATCTTTGATTCCTCACTCAACTCTTGATTCTGATGAATTTATACCATTCTTGAGGAGATATGTCACAGTAGTGCCCATTTCTTAGATTTACTTTGGTTATTCTTCCTTTGCTCTGCAGGTATAAGCAATCATTACCCCAATGTTGCACAATTTGCATTTGTCTCATGAATGGTCTTCCTAGGATAATTTCATATGAAGTAGATTGTGGAAATTCAACTATAGCAAAGGTATGTTCTATCTCTATCCCACATATGTCCATAATCACTTTTTCCCATATTCCTAAGGGTTTTTCTATATGCCCATCTGCAAGTTGCAATCTCATTTTTGTGGGTAATAATTCATTTTTTCCCCATTTCTCCCAAGTTTGCTTAGTCATGATGGCCACTCCTGATCCACTATCCAAAATAGCTTTGGCCTGGTTTTTATCAAATTGTATTTCTAAAGTTGAGTTTCCCTCTTCTCCCTCACAATATCCCCCTATCTTATCAATGGGAATATACCACAACTCCTCCATTTCCTGTAGCTATGGGTGAAGATTTTCTGGTGTTGTCTCCCATTTTTTCACTTGGTTCTGTAAGTGAGGATTTTGTTTTATTAAATCTTCCCATGTGGTGTGATACAGAATTGTGCATCTTTTGTCTACATTTACTTGGAGTGTTACTTGTGGGTTTTCTTCCTTGATACTATTTCCTCTTGTTTTTGTTGTCTCAGATTCCTCAACTGTTTTTTGAGAATTGTCTTCCTCCCCCATTTTGAGTTGTACTTCCCGAATGATTTGTTTACACTTTTGCATTCTTTCATGTTCTAAGTCTGGCATCGGATAAGCCATGTTATGATCAGCAGGGCTTGGTCCCTCTTGAATTCTTCCTTTGTATGCTTTTATCAGAGTGTCTAGACTTTTTGAATTTCCTATTTCCAACTGGGTTTGTGTCTTTTGAGGAGAAGTACTGTTTGATTGTTCCCTATTTTCTTCTTCACTATTTTTACCCATTTTTTGTTTCCTTTCCCATTTCCCTTTCTGTCTATTTTTCTTCACCTTTGAGATTGAACCTTCATTTTGTTCCTTAGTTGTTCTTTGTTGTTTTGTTTGTGACCTTGTTACAACATTTACATCCACTAGATCAATGTCACTCAATTCTTCCTGTTCCATAATACTGACTGCTTTGAGTGGTATGTTATTAGGTGTGTTTTGTTGTTTTTGAGGATTTTTTGGGCAATCCTTTATCAAATGCTCCCTGCCACAATCCTTGCAATATGCTCCTTCTATTCTTAATGTAGGAGGTTGTGGACAGTCTCTAATGAAATGATCTCCCCCACACCTATAACAAGTTATCTTTGGTCCTCCTTTGAATTGAGTTTTTTGATTGGACATGTAATTATTGGTTATATACATGAAAGTGGCAGTGTCCATCTCAATTCTTCCATTTCCCAAGTCTAAAGCTTGTAATTCTGGCTCTCTTGATTCATAACCTTCCCATTCTTCTTGATATCCCTCATTCCATTGATACTCTTTGTTAGAGGGCCGCCGAACAAGGACAAATGAACTCGGACAAGTGCCTTAAATGTAAAAGTGTTGGAGGGCCGCCGAACAAGGACAAATGAACTCGGACAGGTGCCTTAAATGTAAAAGTGTTGGACGGCCGCCGAACAAGGACAAAAGGACGAGGACAGGTAGCTTAAATGAAAAAAGAATCTTTCAGGCAACGCGCAGGTAACTGCAGAAGTGCGCACTCTTGTAAAAAAAAATCCTCTATTTAAGGCAAGGAGAAAAAGAGCGGTAGTAGCCCCGTTTGTGGGAATTGCAGTGTGTTGTTTGATTGAGTCTCGTTTGAGAGTACTGTAGACGCATTGTGTGAGCGTGTATGTTGTTGAAAAGATAAGTTCTGCTTTGTTCTGTTCCGTCTGTACTCCGACTAGTCGATTATCCTCACCTTAGTACAGAGTTGCGAATCAGTTGTATTGTGTTACGAGACTGTTCGGTGATGATTGAGTGTGTCTCTGAGCGTGATCAAGTGCGGTATGTTATTTGGCAGTTCTTCGGCGAAGTAGGTAGCGTGAAGAGTAATCCCGAACTAATTGTCGGTTAGCGTCTCTGTAACCGAATTCGATATCGTAGTCTATATTTACTGTTGATTCCGACTACGGGAAGACTAGTAGCTGAAATGGTCTGAATGTGAGTAGGACATCGTTAGTTTATGGTTAGCCGTTTATTACTAGGAGATTGATTGTTCGAGTCCTTGTAACGTTAAGGTATAATGTCTGGTTGGTATACCTATCTGCCCTGACAAAGTACGGATTAGGTGACATTGTTACTGAAGTATATTTTGCGCATAAATTAAGTAACCGGATTGCTACCCTCAGGCCTGAAGTACACTGAATAGTCTTCCGTTGTTCAGGGATGGACACTGAGCTAAGAACGGGATAACACTAAGATTGTGTGTTAATTTGGGAAAATAGTACAGGGCCTCTGTTTAACAGACCCCTACCACTCCCAAGGACCCACGTGGCTAAGAGAACATTTGCGGTTAGGAAGATTCGGAACCGGCTGAACCTGGAGTGCTTGAGTCGGAAAGTAGAAGTAACGATTAAACGATAAACCGTTTAACATTTGGTGCCGTCCGTGGGAAAGTGGCATCAGGTTGCCAGTTATATGTGAAAGGTGGTAGTAGCGTGCCGGCTGTTTTTCAGAATCAAACACTACGTTTATCGTTCGATTGACTGACGGTAGCAACAGAGCCAGATTGTTGCCAACTGCTCAGATAGTGCTACTAAGCAATGATACATGTCGGTTAGTCGGTCTGGCGAAACGTATCCTAGGAACCATACGACTGGAACGCGAAAAGTACTAAAGACAACCCTAGGAGAAGAAGGTATAACGCGGCCTGACCCAGTGGTCAAGCAAGTTAAGGACGTTAGAATTAATTCCGATCATATTCCGGTGGAACGATCAACGCCTTTGGTACATTCTGGTGTCACTTCAACCCAGCCTAACCAAAATACAGTAATTCCAGAATCTACCAAGATGCCGCTAGAAACCAGTTTAACAATCTTGGATAAAGATTCAGAGTTATCCACGATTAGAAAAACTCTAGGAAAAGAAATCGGTAAAAGCGGAAAAACACTACAGTCTGGCACACTATCAGTTCATTCCGGTGATATTCCGGTGATAGAAACACCAATTGGCGGCCAAGGATTAGCATTTTTTGCGGAATCCTCAACCCGACCCGCATGCTTGGAAGAAAGATTTCGGATATTGGACATCCAGAAGGAAGGAGAGCTATTCGAAGCAGAGATCCGAAGTATCCTACGCAAAAACAACACACCGAAAGGCACGCCATCCGGCGATCCAGGTTCTGGTAGTTCAACCAATCAACCTCAAGATACAGAAGAAGGACCGCATACACTCACGATGAACGGACAACAACAGCAACAACAGTTATGTCAACCAAGGCCGCCTCCAACAGGAGTAACATACACGAAATTTGGTGGATTCCCAGGAGATGACCCGGATGCTCACGTACGCACTTTCGAGATCAGTTATGCAGTCCTCAACCATCCACCGGATCAGGCATACAAGGCCATTGTTTTTCAATCTACACTGGTCAATGAAGCGGCTAGATGGCTTACGGAATACGACATTAATCATTTCGGTACCTATGATGCAGTACGAGATGCTTTTTTGCAACGATTCAGGCTAAAGAAGAATCCCGCCGAAATCTTTGATTATTTACAGAACAACCGACAGAAGGCGAATCAGACTGTCCAAGAATATGCTACACTTTTTAGAACACACTTGCGATAGATACCACAGGCCCACGCTAACTTACCGGATGATGTCATCACTCAGTGGTTTATCAATGGTTTAAACCTGCAATTGAAGCAGATCATGATCATAAGATGTGTCGGAGCAATGACGTTGGATGCAGTCATTGCCATGGCTCTGCAATTGGAATCCAAAGTCGGTGGATTTATAGAAGATCTAGAGTGGTTAAAAACGAACAAAACTATGACTGAAGATATAACCAGACAAGTGTACTGTATCACATGCAAAAATTCAGGTCATACTAGTGCCAACTGTGCGCTAAATCAAACGTTCTGCGCTATCTGCAACATTGCCGGACACACCACCAGAAATTGTGTCTACAATGCCAGATTACAGGGAACAGCAACAGTCAATGTTGTTATTCAAGAACATGGACAGGCAGCGAATCACTATGTACCTCCGCAACTGAGAAACAATCAACAGCAAGGATATCGAAACTACCGAGGACAGAGGAACAATAACTATAATGCAAACCGTTGGCAGAACGAACCACCACCGGAAAATCCCAATTTACCACTACCACGTTGTCATTTTTGTGGTGAATTCGGACACATTAGAAGATATTGCAAGGACGCAGCTGAGTATGATCAAAGGAAGAAGGAGCGGCAAAACCCAATGGCCAACATGGTACAAATTACACCGGTAGAAACGCAAACTGCTACAGTCCAGACCCGATCAGGTAAACAGCTGCAGTCAGCAGCAGAAGTATTTGAACCAGGGATACGAGAACAACATAGGATGTATAACAAAGCTAGCCACTGGACCACCACAGAACCACCAGTGTTCCCAGAAGCCATTCCGGTGACTCAGACCTCGTCGACAAAGGAAGAAACACAACAAAAGGAAGCAGCAGCGGAACCACCATCAGCAGTAGACGTAACAGCAGATACTTTGGCATCAGCAGAGACCTCAAGTTCAAAAGAGCAGGATAACCAATCTCAGCAGGACTGGGAAATTTTATCCAAGGCCTCTATCACTCTGCCTCTCGGCCAACTACTGGCATTAGTACCTAGGGTTCGACAACAATTCCAGCAACAGTTTAGTCCGGTACCTTCTTGTATTCCGGCGACGGTAGCAGTTCAACCAGAACCTGATTCTACGGTTGATCATTCAGTCCCCTTGATTACAGTATGATATAAGAATCATAAAATTACACAGGTATTGATTGATGGAGGCTCTGGTGTCAACATTGCAACTACAGCCTTGTGCAATAGGTTAGGATGGATCGAAATCAAACCAGTTCAATTTTTTGTCAGAATGGGAGACCAGTCTAGAGTCCATCCTGTAGGACTTGTGCGAAATGTACCCATTACTTTACAAGGTACGACCTTCAAAATGAATTTTGTTATACTAGATCTGCCGGAATCCACTTTGGATTACAACCTTCTTTTTGGTCGACCTTGGCTGAAGCATGCGAAGGTAATACAGGACTAGTCTGCACAAGAGCTTACGTTCAAAGATGCCAGCCATAGATATGTAGTAAAATTAGATGCTATACAACCTTGCGAACTGCACGCCAGACCATATTTTGCTGAACCAGTACACATGTTAGATGGACTATCAGATGATGAAGAAGAGGAATTTCTGAAGAATAACGCTGACTTAATGACCTTAGGGACTGTTGATCTACAGTCCGTAATAGATAACTGGAGTACTTCCGTATGTACAGTTGCACCAATCACCCAAGAAACTAAGCAGGAAGATAGGGTGCCAACACATGACAATGAAATACATTCACTATTTCGATCGACAGACGACACAGAGAAATCGCAACAGTTTTATGTCTCCGAAGACCAGTTGACCTCGTACAATCTAGGAGACGAAGATCATCCACGACCTGTAAAGATAAGGCAAAACTTACCGGAATTATTTAAGGCTGATTTGATTCAACTACTTCGCGAATTCTCATACGTCTTTGCCTGGGATTACAAGGATATGAAAGGATTAGATCCGCGCATATATCAGCACAGAGTCATGCTGAAGCCTGAAGCTAAACCGAATAGGCAGCCCAGCTATCGGATGAATCCCAATTATGCATCTTAGGTAAAAGCCAAAATTGACAGATTATTAAAGGTTGGATTCATCGTACCAGTAGAACATGCTGAATGGATTTCACCAATTGTGATCGTGCCAAAGAAAAATAAGCAACTACGAATCTATGTAGACTACCGGAAATTAATCGCAGCAACAATACCGGATCCTTTCCCGATCCCCTTTCTGGATACCATGCTTGATAGGGTAGCAGGCCACGAAATTTATTCATTCTTAGACGGATACAGCGGTTACAATCAGGTTAGAATGGCTGAAGCGGATATCCCAAAAACCGCCTTCATTACCAATTGGGGTGTCTTTGCTTGTACGGTAATGTGGTTTGGATTGAGAAATGCACCAAGCACCTTTCAGCGATATATGCAGGAGATTTTCTCTCCTTATCTCAATTCGTTTATGCAAGTATATCTCGATGATTTCTCAATTTTTGGAAAGATGATGGCACATTTGCTTCATCTACGATGCTGTTTCCAAAAGTGTCGAGATTACAGACTCTGCCTTAACCCAAGCAAATCTGTGTTTGCCGTTTCATGTGGCAAACTACTTGGTCATATTGTATCTGCCCAAGGTATCCGAGTAGACCCAGATAAGATTTTGGCAATTTTAGAAGCCCCAGTACCCGCCACTCCGAAAGAAGTAATGCGTTTTATGGGTCAAGTACGGTGGCACGGCAGACACTTACGGTGGCTTGCTCATCTGGCTGTACCTCTGAATAGACTAATCACCAAAACTCCACGACAGTTCGAATGGACTCAAGAATGCCAAACTACATTTGATCGACTCAAGTATCTATTGACGCAGGCCCCAATCCTACAACCACAGGACTAGGACAATCCGTTCCATGTTTTTGTCGACGCTTCAGATGTTGCGATCGGCAGCATTCTGATGCAGCAAACACATAAGTGGTTTCGCCCTGTCTATTACGCCAGTAGAAGACTTGCACCGGCAGAAAGGAACTATTCTACCACTGAAAGAGAATGTCTAGGATTAATTTACTCCATCAAAAAGTTCAGACATTATCTATTAGGCCGGAAATTTACCTTTCATGTGGATCATGCTGCCCTTGTCTATCTAGTAAGACAACAACATTTAGGCGGAGGATTAGCCCGATGGGTGCTACTCTTGCAGGAATTTGATTATGAAGTCATTCACCGACCCGGAAATGCACATGCCTTAGCAGATTTCTTATCTCGCCTAGATTCGGGTGAAGCTCCGATAGGCATAGATGACACGACTCCAGCAATTTATAGTTCTGAGCCACTGACCGATGAGACTGCCGAATTACAAGCAACACCTACATATTATGACCAGATGTTAACTTTTCTCACCGAAGGATGCTTTCCATCTGAGACTGCCAAGGCAGTTCGAAGGAAAATGGCAGTCTTTAGCCGCCGATTCCGGCTAGTTGCAGGAGAACTATATTATGTAGATCACATCGGAATCTTACTTCGATGTGTTCCCCCACACGAAATTAACTCGGCCATCACAATGGCTCATTCAACCCCTACTGGTGGTCATTTTGCCACAGATCTAACTCACCGGAAATTTCTGCAAGGAGGTCTCTAGTGGCCTACTATGTACCGAGATGTGGCCCAATTCGTCAAAAACTGCGATAACTGTCAAAGGTCTGGACAACCACTGCAACGACACTTCTTTCCCTTGCAGCCTATTATGCCACTCGAACCATTTCAGAAATGGGGATTAGATTTTATCGGTCCAATCACACCTCCAGCAGTCTTCAGTAACATCAGATACATACTAACCTGTACAGACTATGCAACGAGATGGACAGAAGCTTGGGCTTTACAGTCTGCTACAGCAGTTGTAGTAGCAAAATGTCTGTTAAATGATGTCTTCCCACGATTTGGCTTACCACTCGAATTGGTGACAGATCAAGGTACTCACTTCGTAAATCAAGTAATGAAGGTACTCACCCAATCATTTCAGGTGACACATAAACTCAGCTCTCCATATTACCCTCGTGCCAATGGTTTGGCCGAAAGCACAAACAAATCACTATTGAATATCCTCCGGAAACTGATCATGGAAGCACCGGAAAGATGGGATCAACTACTACCTGCAGTATTATGGGCATACCGAACTACATATAAGGTAACAACAGGTTTGACACCTTTCAAACTAGCTTATGGTTTAGAAGCAATAGCACCCATGGAAATAGTTATCCCAAGCCTGCGTGTAGCAATCACCCGGAAAATGCTACCAGAAGAGTCGCTGACAGCACTGTTGCAGAGCTAAAGAGCGCACAAAGCAGAGAAAAAAGACGGGCCCCAAAATTTTTCCGATTTGGACACACAACTTTTGTATCATAACCACCCTTGTATATAATTTCCGTTGTAAATGCACTAGAGGAGTCCTCTAGATGCATCCCCACAAAAGATGAGTGATTTACCCATGTACAATAGTAGGAAATTAGTCTTTTAGAGAATAAAGTGCCGGTCTCTTGTGTGAAAGGACCAAACTTAGGGCACTAATATATAAGTCAAAAGTGACTCATTGTAAAAAACTTCTGGTCATTGTGAAGAAGAGCACTTCTGAAATTTCGAGTTTGCCTCTTTCTTGCTGATTTTGATCTTCATTTTGCTCATGTATGTGTGTGTGATGCTTGAAATGTAAGTGTAGGACTGTTGTCTACCCCTTCCTCCTTGATTTGAGCTGCTATAGTGCGTGCGTAAGCTGTGAGAAGCAAAAACGCGGGTGTTTGTGACTCCCGTAATTCACTGTTTCTGCCATAACTTGCAGCAGAGTGGTCAGAATTGAGTGAAACCACCACCGTTGGATTCGTCTCGGCGAGAGATTCGAAACGAGTACCCTATTGCCTATGTTCAGAGTTCTGGGCTGGGAGAAAACCTCAAAAAACCAAAACTGCTGAAAAGAGGCTTGCGGCAACACTTCCAGTATTTCAGTAGGTGTGGGTAGTATTAGTCTTTTCTCATGCTTGAATAGCTAACTCACTTCATTTTCTATCACGTGTGCACATGTCTTCATACACTTGGTAAGTCACTCCTTAGGATTGATAATTAAATGTGTGAAAAGAACTCCACTATATGCACTTGTATGGCAATCGAGGTATAGTCTCATTGGTACAAGTCCTTGAGTCATTGCGGCTCAAGTACACACGTTTTTGGCGCCGTTGCCGGGGAGTCACTCCACCAAGGTGCCTTCGTGATAGTTAGAGAGCAAGTGTGATCGAATCGTACTTGTAGAGGTGAATTTGTCCATTGACGAGTAGTATTCCATTTCAGCACTTGTCACTTCTCATCCTTGAGGTGTGTGTGATAAGTTTTAGGTTTAAGTGTAGGAGGAGGGAAGAGAAGGAAGAGTTAGGGTTAGGTTAGAAGTAGAGGAAAAGTGAGGAGAAGAGAAGTAGGAGTAGGCAAAAATTCTCAGAAAATCACCAAAAATCCCAAAAATTTTAAGTTCAGTCAAAAAAAGGTATAAAAACCAAAAAATTTGGCTCATTTGACACTTCACAGAATTCTGGTATCGTTTGCGAGCAGCGACCAGTATCGTGAGTTTGGTATCGTGGCTTTCAGGCTGTTAAAGCTAGGTTTTGAGCTCACATTGCAATCAAGACAGTACCAAGGTAAACATTCTCTCAATTTATCTGTCAAAAACATTTTAAAAATGATCAAACAAGTGATTAAAAATCTGCGCAGTATCGCGGGGGGGAAAAACTGATATCATAGTTATCTTTTTGTGTGATACAGAGGTTTAGGAAGGAAGAGGAGAGTGAGGAGAGTAAGGGGGGTGAAAAAAGTTAGAAAAAAATCTTGCATTTAGGCTTTTAGGCTTGAGTATCGCGATCGGTTGAGTTTTGGTATCGCGATACCAAAATTCCCTTGTATCGCGACACTCGCCGAAGTGTCGTATCGCTGGTTACCTACTTTGGTATCGCGACACCATTCCGGTATCGCGACACTGAGTCGGTATCGCGATCGCACTCGATCTCTGGTATCGTATCGTCCGATACTAATACTTGGTATCGCGACACCGTTGTGGTGTCGTATCGCCTAAGTTTCTAGTATCGCGACCTCACCTTACCGAGTGGTATCGTATCGTCTGATACAGTGGTATCGCGACACTATTTTGGTATCGCGACACTACTTCAGTATCGCGATCGTGCCCTCCCAAGTGTCGTATCGTCGGTTGCTTATCTTGGTATCGCGACACCATAGCGGTATCGTATCGCCAAGGTTGGTATCGCGATCGCACTTACTGCGGTGGTATCGTATCGTCTCCTGTCCAGGATCGTATCGCGACACCACATTGAGATCGTATCGCCCCTAATCTCCAGTATCGTAACATCTACTTTGCCGGTATCGTATCGTGGTATTTCCCCGTGGAGTATCGCGACACTATATCTGGTATCGTATCGTCTGTAAATCAGGACAGTATCGCGACACCAGATTGATATCGTATCGTCTGGGTGTCTGGTATCGTATCGTTTAGAGCTCTGGTATCGTATCGCTGAGAGCAGTATCGCCAAGGGTGGTATCGCCCAGAAGTGAACCCTTCCTTTTGGCAGACAAACTGAATCATTGGTAGAGCTGTCCCAAGGGGATCTAAGAAGCATAAAGAGAGGCTTCAGAGAGTGAATGAACTTGAGGTCAGGAAGAGTTCTAGGTAGTAGAAGGAGTGTCATATCCTCAGTAGGAAGTACAGCCCAGGCTAGTCATCACTCAGTCTACTTAGAAACTTCCAGTGACTCGGAAGAGGAGTTACTTATGGCTTCAGAAGACATGCAAGGACCTGCACCAACAGGAAGCTTCATGACTACTGTTGAAGGAGACTACCGTACCTCCTTACAATATGTGTCCACTAATGCCCAGGAGATTCCAATCTACCTGGATGGCTTAAACAGATCCGTCGCCAGGATGGCAACTGCCCAAAATGTCACCATCATACCCCGACCAGCTGTCAAATACGAGGGAGGTGCTTACATTGACAAAATGGGTCACATCTACATAGTAACTGAATTTCCTGAGAGGATCAATGAGAGAGGAGAGTTTATGGATCCCGACAACTCTGAAGAGTTAGTGACCACCCCTAGAGGCAGGTCACAAGTATCACGGGACTTGAGAGGAGATTTGATACCTCAAGACGACTACCTATTGGAAGTCTACATGATTCACGGAGCAGACTTATTGCTTCAGACGGACGTACCTGTTCAAGGAATAGGAGAGAGCCCCATGACATTCTATGAGTTGAAAGATCCAGATGACAAAACTAGACTCACTTACCTGGATAAGAACCAAAGAAGATATTGGCCTGTAGGTGTCCTAGACAGGGCTCGGCTGAGATATATGGGTGCACCTGTATTTCCTCAGAGAGAGCAGGCAACTACCTCGCAAAATCCTTTTGGAAATCAACAAGAGACGGAACATACCACATCAGGACAGACCAGTCAAAGAAGTGTGCCCAACCGTACTCATGTTCAGTTTGCAACTCCAGGAGTGCACACACACAATCAGACCCACACAGGGATGGGGAACCATTTCCGACCACCGGTCAGACCACGACCACCGATGGGAGGACAGCCAGGAATGCCTCCATTACGACCAGTTGCCCCAGTCTTCCCTGTAATGCCCAGACCGCATGAACCAATGAGGAGATTGAGACCAATCCAAGTGGCTAAGTGCGTGAGAAACCATTATGATGGATTAGGGGAGCCATATGATCATATTGCCGAATTTAAACAAGTTCTAAGAGCGGAGCAAGTTGAGGACTTCTTTGTGCAGTATGAGTCTTTTGGACTCACCCTCACAGGAACAGCTCTAACTTGGTTCCAACCTTTAGATCCCAATCAATTTGGAAACATGGAACAATTCTTCCAAGAATTCATTGGAGAATTTACAAAGAGAGGGATTAAACACAATTCTGCATCTTTAATCCATAGCTTTAAGCAAAATCCTAGCGAAACTGTGAAGACTGCTGCCCGAAGATTCAATCAATATGTGGATAGATGCCCAGTGGCTGAGAGACCGACTCAACAAAAGATGATTTCATTATTTTTAGATGGACTCTCTAACGGGACCCTAAGAACCCTAGTGTATGTGAAGAGGTTACAAACATTGAGTGAGTGTCTTCAAGAGTGCATCGATCTGGAAGATAATCTTGCTGAGGACCTTAAAGGTACTACCGACCTCACTAAATCAGAAGACTCGAGAAGCACTGTTACGTCCAATTCTAGTAATATGGAAGAACTAGCGGAACTATTAGCAAAGAAACTAGGAGTACAAAGGGCAGAGAGCTTACCAACATCCAGCTCAAAGAGTGCCTATGTTAAGAAGGTGTAACTTGTGTGGAGGAGAACATCCCACACACTTGTGTGCGAGAGGAGGAGCTGGTGCACAACCTACGTATCCATACAACAGACAACAACAACCAGTGACTTCTTCATACTGCCACATCGAGCAAAAGTATACCAATCACACAACAGAGAACTGTCCCTTTAATAGGCAAACACGACCTGTTCATCCACCCCAATACCGACCTTATGGATACCCACCTAGAGAGTTGGGTAGGGAGATGCCTAGATACAACCCTTATCCGGTAGGAGCACCAAGACAATATGAGCAAGCACCGTATCCACCACCACAACCAGTATTGGGACCGCAACTGTCACAACCTCAACAAGTTGTACCTGTGAAGTATACTCAACCGGAAGAAAACTTGGAAAGAGCCATAATACCAGCTTCAATAGTGACCAATGTAGAATCAACCAACCAAGGGTATGAACCTCCACCAGGAGAATACTATCCATATGAAGCCAGCGTGATGGAATATGAACCAACATATGATGCGGCCTATTGTGGATATGAAGGATTTGATCAGACTTATGGAGCGGAAACTGCAACTTTGATGTATACAGTGCCCAAGGCACAACAACCTATGAGACCACCCATTAGACCACCAGGGCCGAGAGGACCATGCTTTAGATGTGGAGGAGACCATTTCATTAGAGAATGCCCTCGACCTTACAACCCTCCACCACCCAGGATTTGGGAAGGATATTGCAGTAATTGTGGGAAAGAACATCTTTTTAGAGATTGCCCTAAGAACCCTACAAAAACTCAAGGTCCTGCACCAATTAAGGTAATTGAGGTCTTAGAAGGATCTGGAAGTGAGAAGGAGTACACTGTACCACTAAAAGCTATTACTAGAGCTCAAGCAAAACAACAAAAGGAAAAACAACCGGAAGAAAAACCAGAGAACAATAAAACAGTAGAATCTAACATTCAGGTAGTTGAGGATTCAGAGAACTCATGTGAGAATTCCCAAAACACCAAAGTACAAAAATGGAAAGAAAGACGAGAAAAGCTCAAAGAAAAATGGGCAAAAAACAAGAGCCAAGACAGCAAAAAACAAACGAAGGGTTCTAGAAAGCATAATGAACAAAAAACGCATAAGGAGATCCCTAAAACACCACCAATTAGCTCAGAGGAAAAGAGGCCAGGATCAATTCTAGCTGACCCAAAACCAGAGGACTTGGATATGTGGCTAAAAGCGTACCAAGCTAGAATCAAAATGGGACCGAACATAGAGCAACACGAAAAAATCTACCCTAGAGGGGAATTAGAAAAGGAAAGACTAGCCCTATGCAGAAAACTCATAGAGGTAGCACAAACAACCCTAGAAAAGACTGTCCCAACCCTACCAGAGGCAAGAATTGCACAGGAACCTTATGACGAATGCATCAATCCAAAGGAGAAAGAACTTAGGGAAGAAGATCCCCAAGGTGAACCAGAGGCAACACAAGATAGCCCTGCATCAGCCATACCAGACTTAGAAGCAGAATGGCCCAAGGACTTGTGGGATAGAATCAGAGAAGAACAATGGAAAAAGAATGGTGTCGATCCACCACCATTTGATGAAATAGATGTGGAAGACTGTCAACCCCATCCTAACCTCGAGGAGACCTACGAGGAGATTTCAAGACTTGATAGAGGTAGAGAGGAGACCATAAGTATTTCAACATTGCCTAACTATATGGGGGAGTACGAAGGAGAGTCAGTGGTAATACGAGCACCCACGGTGCATGGAAAAGGAACAGGAGAAGGAAAGGAGAGTTCCCATAACTTAACAGAGTTAAAGAAAACAAAAGTTCAATGCCAATTAACGGTGGAAGAATTGCTTAGACTTAAACCCCAGTTGTGGAAGCAGATGGCAGAGCAATTGAAACCACTGCCAAAGAATGGAGGATCAAAAGAAAAGGAACTGGGAAATAAGTCCACAATACAAGTTCCAGTCGATAAAGTGGGAGAATTCAGTGAAGGAGATGAAGGTAATACTTGTTTACCTGTCGTCTACAATGGATACATGACCAAAGCCATCTTGGATACAGGAGCCGGAGTAGGAATTGCCACGAAGGAAATTTGGGAAAAGTGGGGAAAACCAGCCTTACGACCCACTCGTATGAAGCTCCAATTAGCAGATGGACATGTAGAGAAACCCTTAGGAATATTGGAACGGATCAAACTGACCACGTGTGGAGTGGAATTTGAACACACACTGGCCATATGCAAGTTCGAAAAAGCAAACAATTATGAAATGATATTAGGACGACCATTCATGCGACAGATGCAAGTAGTACAAGATTGGGGCAGAGATTCATTATATCTCCAACATCAAGGGAACACTACCAAGATAAACTTGCACACATTCGCTTATCGGGATGTCCCTCCATTACAATGGAATCCAGTCCACAAAGAAGAAGATGACCTATCCATTCACAGTGCTGGATCAAGTGACCAATCGTGGATGCATGAGGATGCCTAGTTGTGGATGTGCAAAGAAGCAAAGAAGGAGGAGTGTAAAAAACAATTGTGGCCAATAGGGCACCCTAATTATCGATCGATAGAAGACCCCGATTATATGCCTCAAATTTTTTCAGATGAACTCTTCGAACCACATGGATGGATGGAAATCCTAGCCACATTAGACGTTTGTGTGAATGAGGAAGTATTGACGATGAACGACTGTATAGACGAGGACGGATATGATGTGAACCTCTACATGGTTGTCCTCCAAGAAGTAAAAGCAGAGGAAATTGTAGAGGAAGAGTGGAAAGAAGAATACAAAAGCATAGAAATGGAACCAGAGTTCGACTCTGAAGAACAATATTTAGAAACCATGCAAGAAGAATCAAAAGAAAGACCAACAAAAGTCTTAGCAATCGAAACCATCCGTAGAGAGGACACGAGTAAAGTGGAACTGGAACCAGACCATTTCGAAGTTCCAGAACATTTTAAAAGATACGAAGTAGAGGAAAGAAAAGTAGCCATTCAAATGCCTAAACGAGAGGCCCGGGATGGAGAAGCCTATGATAACAAGGAACAAACCAAGAAGGTTGTCGTAACGATAGAAGACGGAGAAAGGTGCACGTATATTGGAAAAGATGTATCAGAAGAAGAAGAAGAGGATCTCATACGACTCATCCGAGAGTATCGAGACGTATTTGCTTGGACGTACAAAGACCTCAAGGGTGTAGAACCCAGCATATGCGCTCATCGAATCCCTATGACAGCAGATGCAAAACCTTCTAAACAACGCCCTTACACGTATAATGAAGTTTACGCTGCAAAAATAAAGGAGGAGATTGACAAATTACTAGCGGCAGGATTCATTTATGAGATTGAACACACGGAATGGGTATCTCCACTAGTAGTAGTGCCCAAGAAAAACGGAAAATTAAGGGTGTGTATCAACTTGAAAAAAGTAAATGCAGCAACTATACGAGATAGTTTCCCTTTACCCATCACAGACCATCTTTTGGAAAGAGTTGCCGGCAAGGAAGTCTATAGCTTCTTGGATGGATTCTCGGGTTACAACCAAGTAGCTATTGCAACTGAGGACCAGCATAAGACCGCATTCGCGACTGAATGGGGAATCTATGCATTTAGAGTGATGCCTTTCGGGCTCACTAATGCGCCAGCCACCTTCCAACGACTGATGTGTCATGTATTCAAAGAATTTCTGAGAAAAAGTATGGAAGTATACGTAGATTATCTGTGTACATACTCGAACCAACGACCAGACCATATACCGGAACTGAGAAAAATATTCAATAAATGTAGGCAGTACAGAGTTTGTTTGAACCCTGAGAAATGTGTCTTCATGGTGCGACAAGGAAAAATCCTAGGACACATTGTTTCAAAGAATGGAATATCCACGGACGAAGAAAAGATTAAAGTTATCCTAGAGCTACCCAGACCCAAGAATGCGAAGGAAGTGCAAGCCTTTATGGGACACTGTGGATATTACCGTAGGTTTATTCACATGTATGCCATAATAGCTAAGCCCTTATATGGTCTATTGACTCAGTTCACTCGGACGGACGAGTGTGAGAAGGCCTTCAACGAGCTTAAAAAGCGGCTGAGTACAGCCCCAATTCTAAAATCACCCAACTGGAGCAAGCCTTTTCATATTCATGTTGATGCTTCGAACTATGCCATTGGATGTATCCTAGCTCAACCGGCTGATGAAGGGAAGCTTGACCATCCAATCGCTTATGCGAGTAGACAATTAAACGAGGCAGAAAGAAATTATACGACTACTGAAAGAGAGGGCCTAGGAATGGTTTATGCAGTAAAGAAGTTTAGACATTACCTCTTAGCCAACAAATTCAAATTCTTCATAGACCATCAAGCTTTGCTGTATCTAGTCAATAAGCCTTGCAACACGGGAAGATTGGTACGATGGTTCTTATTGTTAATGGAGTTCGACTTTGAGGTAATAGTAAAAAAAGGAAATACACATGTAAGAGCGGATCACCTTTCAAGGCTAACGCATGGAGAACCACCTAGCGGAGTACCGGATGATTTACCAGATACATATTTGTTCAATCTTGAAGTATGTCCTAAGTGGGCGGAACGATTAATTCCCATACTCACGCATGGCCCCCAACACCCAATGAATAGAGATAGCAAAAAAGAAATTCTTCAATCAAGGAATTTACACATTGTTGCTGGAAGCATGTATTATAAGGAACCTAACGGAATCTTATCGAGATGTGTCGAGGAGGACGAACAGAAACAACTGATCAACCAAGCACATGTAAACAAGTGGAAAACCCATCAAGGGATGCACGGAACAATACGAGAATTAAAAAGATTAGGCGTATATTGGCCCGATATGTCCAAAGACGTTCACGATTATGTGAGTAATTGTGGGGAATGCCAGGAAACTAGTCCTGAGGATCACGTGTCCTTACCTTTTTCTACCATAGGGCCTAATTGGAGTAAATCATTAGTGCAATTCCTCAGAACGAAAGAGCACGAAATAGGAGCTAGTCTAGCAAGAAGGCGATCCTTAGAAGAAATGAGCAAGGATTATGTGATAATGGGAAGACAATTGTTTAGAAGAGGAAGAGACAATCAACTCAGATTGTGCGTGCATGAAGGAGAATATCTTCCCATATTAGAAATGGCAACGGCAGAATGCAATTTTGCCAATTGACTTCTTAGTACCTACCTTGAAAGTGGCCCAGCAGTATGAATGGAACGGTCATGAATTATCTCAGCAATTAGATCAAATTGAAAAGCTGCACGAGACTAGATTGCAAGCGATAGCAGGCATTTATGCCGCTAAACGGAGACAAAAGGCATATTACGATTCACACATAAAAGACAAGGGCCTAAAAGAAGGCGACTTAGTCCTGGTATACACTCTAAAACAGCATGCAAAGAAACTACAGAAACGCGGATATGGACCCCTGATTATAAATCGAATCTCCACCAGTGGTGCAGTCAATCTCGCTACTCTAGATGGAGACATTCTTCCCAACTACATCACTGGATGCCGAGTGAAACGATTCATGGAGCCTTTGACTGATCAAATGCTAGCGCGGTTGTTAGGAGCTCAAAATAGAAAAAAAGAAGAAGAACGAATTCGAGAGGAAGCCCGACAAGAAGCCCTAGAACGCATTAGGAAACGGAAAGAGTGGATCAGGCAAAGAGATGAACGCTATCTCCAAGGAGAAGAGCCCATCCCTATGGCAAACTATCAGGTCAAAAATCAGGATTCAACGAGTATGTGTAAAACACAACCTTACCTAAACCTAGGGATTGGCAAGACAGAGTATAAATTGATAGACGCATTGATAGACTCAGGAGCAGGCCTTAGCTGCATGCGAAGGAGGATAGCGAAAGAATTGCAATTGGAATTGAATCCCACAAAAGCCCAATTAATAGGAATTGGAGGTCACACGATAGAATGTCTGGGAGCGACGAATGTATCCATCCACATAGGAAATTCCTCCATGGAACAAAGAGTCCTAGTATGTGAGGATGACGATCTAATAGAAGACTTCATTCTAGGACAAGACTGGATCATTGAAACAGAAGCATGTATCCATCTGGCTCAAGGATATATTTCGGCCACGATAGGGCATAAGGAGATTTTCAGCGTGCTTGAAGAAAAACCATGTAATCAAATCATGTCCGCACCAAAATCAAAGGAAGTTCAAGAAGCGACGGAAGATAGTAGCAACTGTGCTCGACACTCAGAAAGCAAAGGCATAGAAACTGAAACTTTAATCATTGCGACATCACCTATAGCGTCAAAGTTACCCGATGCGAAGGAGAATCAGCCAACCATCGAGGAGACACTCTCTCCTAAACAGGCTCAAAGCATCCAAAGATCGCACTATTGGAAACCAACAAGCAGATACTCGAACAGACAACCATCCAAATATATGTGGGTACGAAAGGATCAAAGACAGAGTCAAGAAATGTCCACTAGTGCTTTGAAAAAGGAGACAGGCATCACCAAACCCGCAGCAAGGAACTACAGGCAAACCGAATCAGTGCAAGTATGGATTCCCAAACCCCTGCTTGAAGCTCAAAGATCGCGACATCAGATATGGATTCCCAAAAAAATCTTACAAGCAGCTAAGCAGAACGTAGGGACAAAGGAGAAAATACAACATCAGACAAGGAACAAGTCAACAACACATAAAAGTCATAAGAGGAAATCGCAGAGCAATGCCAAATTTACTCGGACAATAGAGAAAGCAAATGGAACACGAGCAGCTATACGAATCGAGCAAAACCGACGACCTTTCTCAGTATTCTCAAAATGGGTCTGGAAACCAAAGCTACCACAAGGAGCAAATGATCGAGGAGAAAAAGCACCCAATTGCACTCATGTTGTGTCTGATGCACCTAAAGTATGCATGATAGGGCCACATTACGAGGCCATGCATTCGGCACAGGATGTACATTATCAAACTAGTGGTGCACGATCTCCAAGTGAGATTAGCTCTTAGCTTTAAACTGATA
Source organism: Ceratopteris richardii (assembly GCA_020310875.1). NCBI lineage: Eukaryota > Viridiplantae > Streptophyta > Polypodiopsida > Polypodiales > Pteridaceae > Ceratopteris > Ceratopteris richardii. The sequence goes on from CM035412.1 coordinate 73,621,325, forward strand.
AGAATGGACATGCCATGTACATAAACTACGCTTCGGCTATGGACTGACTTTTATGTTTTCTTTTCAGCAAAAAAATATAAAAATACATGAAAAATTCAGGTATTACCCTTCTCACACCCACGGGAAAGGGACGGCACCATGCACTCGGAGCAATATCAAATTATTAATCAACACATGGCGGAGGATTTCTGAAAAAAAATATATGGATACTAATTCATACTCTATATTAAGTGCAGATGGCTTCTGAAGATTCTGAAGCTACAATCCAAGAGGAGGTCCAAGAATTCCCTCCCCAATGTCTTACGAAAGCTAAAGGCCACTGGTTCAGAGATGAGCAGCCAGTGGAAGAGTATCTTTTCTTGGCCAACATAAAGATCATGGACACGGATCACCACTTTCCGATTATGTCCCAGGACTTCAAGATTTTACATGGAATGCCATCTACCATCGATGTCATGAAGAAAGCAGGAATTCACAAGTATTTTGAGCTACCGATCTACAAGCCGGATTTCCAACGCTGCACACAATGTTGGTGCATACCAATCACCAATTGAAGGCTTGGAAGATCAAATGATGAAGGAAGAATCAATTCCTAAAGTGTGGAAGAAGATCACAATCAGAGGACAAGAGAAGTGTACACATATGTACATTAGCATAGTCATAGATGACTTAGATCTTTTGTTTAGTAAGAATTATGTACAAATTATCTATAAATACCTTGAGAAAAGTCGGGGCATGTATGAGAGCAGATGAGAACTTATGTGACATTAGTCAGATGTCAAGAATGAGGGAGATAGAAGTCATAAGATAGAGGAAAATGAGTTTGTGTTAGCTCTCATCACTCAGTTGTATTTTCTCTGAGTAAATGAAAAATTTTGCGCCCGATGTTTCTGCGTGTTCTCCTTCTACAGTAGATCAGTTGTGGAATGCTTTTGTACAAGTCTAAGTTGAGAGTTGCTTGACCTCTGTGCAAAGTTTCAGCTTCCAATTGTAATCAGGCTGAGTGAATTAAGTGTAGGAACATTCATATGTGAAGTGTATTCACTGGTTCCTAAAACAGGCGCATATTTCGAAGTTAATGTTTTGATCATTTCTCCTAGCACAGTTTAAAGTTTTGCATGAGTGAGGGCTTAATCTTTAAGTTGAAAGATAAGCTACTTATGTCTAGAAGCATTTTATAAAACGGGTTCTATTCGAGGAGAACCAAGTCTTTAAAGTTACAGGTGTAAAGTCGACTGTTCTGAGTAACAGTTTCTGACATAGGTAACTTGTGAAATCAATTTCTCAAGTTATACTTAATCTTTTGGAGTAATTCAACTTGGAATAGTTGCGCAATCTCTAGGAGATACTTCGTACAAAGTTTCATAAAAAACTTTACAGATTTGATAGGTCAATGTTGAGAAATAGTGCAGCAGACTTTTCTGTGTATCATCTTCTTCACAGATTTGTTAATTTCTGATAAGTTAGCAATTGATCCTCTAAATTAGTGAAGTGTTTGACTTACTCTTGGTATAGAGGTGCTCTAATCACAAGAGTAAGTTGTTCTTTTGGAGATTAACACTCTCCATCAGTGGTATCAGAGCAGGAGACATCAATTTCAAGGAAAGGAGGATCCCGACTGCTGCAGATTCAAGAAATTCAACATTTGAAGGACCAAGAAGTGAAAGCTTGGAGTCAAAACTTGAGGAGAAGACAAATTGACATCAAGAAAGGCAAAAGGAGTTCAATTCGAAGTAAAGGTACATACATTGTTTGTAAAGCTTGAAGATTTCAATATACAGGTGGATACAAGATGGGAGAAAGCTTGCAGATTGATAAGCTAGATAGGGAGAACTATCCAGCATGGTCCATGAGGATGGAAGCACACCTCATGAGCAAAGATCTTATATCATTTATTACAGGAGATGAAGAAAAACCAGAGTTTGCAGATCCAAGTATTCCTACTAGGGAAGAACTTGCAATGTTGAAGACTTGGATGAGAAAGGATGCTCAAGCAAGGAGTATCATCTACATGGCTGTAAATGATTACCTTCTACCTCACATCAGAGGTTTAGAAAGTGCTACAGATGTTTGGAATGCCTTGGAAGAGCATTTCCAAAATACAACTAAGTCAAGGAAGTCCTCACTATGGGCTGAGTTCACAACTTTCAAGAAGAAGAGCTCACAATCAATTTCAGATTATGTGGCAAGAATGAAAGATATTGCAGATAGCTTGGGAGCAGTGGATGAAGATATTGAAGAAGAAAAGTTGGTAAGACAAATACTTACAGGTCTAAGAGGTGATGAGAAGTGGAAGCCTTTTATCTTGTCCATAGAGTTGTCACTTGATCACTTTACTCCTGACCTTAATCAATTGCTAGGACACATGCTAACCTTTGAGCAGGATCTTAAAGGAGACAATTATAGAAGTACAAGTCAAGCTATGTACTCCAAAGACAAGAAAAAGAATGGCAAGGGAAAGCAATCAAATGATGATGAAGGGAATTCAAATCAAGCCAACTTCACAAAAGGAAAGACAAATTTCAGAGGTAAAGGAAGAGGAGGTAAGAACAAAGATAATGCTAAAGCTTGTTGGATTTGTGGCAAAACAAATCATTTGGCAAATGATTGTTGGTATAATAATCAAAATGGAGGATACAACAATCAGAATTATAGTCAAAGAGGTAGAGGAGGCAGAAACCAAAGAGGTAATTTCAGAGGAAGAGGTGGTAGGACATCATATGGTAGAGGAGGTGGAAGGAACTTCCAATCTCAGTCCTACAACAATAATTATTACAATTATGCATCAGATCAGAAGGATGACATGACTCTTATCTTGAATGCAACTCATGAATTAATGGGAGATGATCAAAGAGTGTTTTATATTGACTCAGGGTGCAGCAACCATCTGAGTGGGAATCTATCCTTGATGACTGATATGGAAGCAAGGGTGAATGGACATACAGTTCAAACAGGTGACAATACCAAACATAAAGTGGAGAGCATTGGATCAGTGAAGACAAAGAGTGGAAGTACACTTCTGAGCAAGGTACTTTATGTCCCTACTATTCCTAAAAATTTGATAAGTGTAGGGCGAATTGTGGAGAAAGGATATGAGGTAAGATTTACAAATGATGGTGTCTATGTACAAGATCCAAATCAGGGATATAGAACCATAATTGCAGGTAAAAAGGAAGGAAGATTGTTCACTCTCAAAGTCCAAGGTAATGTGGGACATGCATTGTTTACCTATGGAGGTCAAAAGGTATCTGAATTAGACCTATGGCATAAGAGGCTAGGTCATTTCAATGAGAGAGCTATAAAGGAGATGTCAAAGAATCAGGTGGTGCTTGGATTGCCAAACATTGAAGGGCAACATATGGTGTACAAGTGTGAAGCTTGTCAATTAGGTAAAGCACATAAAATTTCTTATAACAAATCAGGGTACAAGTATTCAAACATGCTTGAATTGGTTCATACAGATGTATGGGGTCCCTCAAGGGACTATAGCATAAATGGATCCAGATATTATGTGTTGTTTGTTGATGATGCAACCAGGTGGATTACTTTGTATGTAATCAAGGATAAATCAGAAGTTTTCAAGACATTCAAACATTTTCATGTCTATGCAGAAAGGATCACAGGACAAAAGCTAAAGAGGTTAAGATCAGATGGAGGGGGAGAGTATTTCTCAAAAGAGTTTGATGATTATTTGTGGAATGCAGGTATCAAAAGAGAAGTGACTTGCAGGTACTCCCCTCAACAAAATGGAGTAGCAGAAAGGAGAAATAGGACTCTTGTAGAGTTTGCAAGAGCCATGATGAAGGAAAAGAATTGTCCAAATTACTTATGGGCAGAGGCCATTAACACTGCAACATACCTTGTGAATAGGTTGCCTTGCAAAGCTTTGGATGGAGGAACCCCTTATGAAGCATGGTGGGGTAAGAAGCCTAGTCTTGATCATTGCAAAGTATTTGGATGTATTGCATATGCTTATGTTCCTTCACAATTAAGACATAAGCTAGAACCAAAAGCAGAGAAGTATGTGTTTATTGGATATGATGATAGACAAATGGGTTACAGGTTGTGGAGTCCATCCACAAAGCAATTTCTTGTTTCTAAAGATGTAACATTTGATGAGCAAAATGTGTGGTATACAGGATCACCAAATGAGTATACAGGTGTTGAAGAAATTCAAAGGAAAGGAAAGGCAAAGGTAAAAGTATGTGAAGAAATTGTTGATGAAGTTGACTCTAGATGTAGAGTGCAGGATCATGTAGAAGAAGGGCCAAGATTTGATCCAGAATCAAATGAGGCTGAAACTTCAAAAAGTGCAGAAATCAGGAGATCTACAAGAGAAAGGAAAGAGCCTATAAGGTATAGTTATGATACATCTTTCCTAACAACAAAAGATTATGCCTACATTGTGAAAACAGAAGAAGACCCAACTACTTTTGAAGAAGCCAAAGGTAAACAGAATTGGGAGAAGGCAATGCAAGAAGAGTATGATGCTCTACTTGAAAATGAAACTTGGGAACTAGTACCAAGACCAAAGAATCAGAAAGTCATTGGATGCAAGTGGGTATATAAAACAAAGAGGTTTGCAGATGGTAAGGTGTCTAGATATAAGGCTAGACTTGTGGTTAAAGGTTATGCCCAAACTTATGGGGTAGATTATGATGAAACCTTTAGTCCTGTTGCTAAGATGTCTACAATTAGGACATTGATTGCCATTGCTACTTGCAAGGGATGGAAATTATCACAATTGGATGTGAAGAATGCATTTCTTAATGGTTACATTGCAGATGAAGTATATATGGAGCAACCAGAAGGCTTCATGGAATCAATTGGATCAGATTATGTGTGTAAGCTCAAGAGAGCTTTATATGGGTTGAAGCAAGCCCCAAGAGCTTGGAATTACAGATTGGTCAAGTTCTTGAATGAATGTGGTTTTCAAGCATCAAAGGCAGATAGTAGCTTGCTAGTGAAGGCAAGTGAAAATGGATATATTTACATGTGCATTTATGTTGATGATATTATTGTTACAGGAACAGATGCTCAAGGAATCAATGAACTCAAGAAGCAAATAGAGAAGGAGTTTAAGATAAGTGATTTGGGAAACTTATCTTATTTTCTAGGAATGCAGATTGTGTATACTCAACATGGAGTATATGTTTCACAAGAGAGATATTTGAAGAATCTTCTAGTCAAGTTTAACATGGAAGATTGCAGGACCTCAACTACACCATTGGAGGTAAATCATAAATTAAGCAGGTATGGAGGTGAAGAGTTCAATGACATGAAGAAATATCAGAGTTTGGTAGGTAGTCTAATCTATGCTACCTTGACAAGGCCAGATCTATCATATGCAGTAGGTGTGTTGTCACAATTCATGCATTGTCCAAAGAAGACTCATTGGATTGCAGCCCAAAGGGTACTCAGATATATCAAAGGAACCCTAAGTGAAGGTTTGTATTATGGTTACACTTCTGACACAAGAATCAAAGTGTTTAGTGATGCAGATTGGGCAGGTGACTCAGATGATAGAAGGTCTACTCATGGATATCTATGTTATGTTGGAGACAAGTTAGTGTCTTGGTGTTCAAAGAAGCAACATACAGTTGCTTTATCATCCACAGAAGCTGAGTATAAGGGAATGGTAGAAGCTGCAAAAGAAGTCATATGGTTGAAGACATTGATGAAGAGTTTTGAGACTAATCATAGTACTCCAATAATTTTTGGAGACAATATGAGTTCTTTGTATTTGGCAGCTAACCCTGTTTTTCATGCCAGGACTAAGCATATAGAGATTCAGTATCATTTCTTCAGGGAAAAGGTACTTGATAAAGAGATTGAAGTGATGTACACTCCAACAAAAGAACAAGTGGCAGATATGATGACAAAGAGTTTGGATGGACCTAAGTTACAAAGGTTCAAAGACATGGCAAGTATCAGGAAGACAGAGAAGACCTCAATTGATGATTGAGGGGGAGCTGTTGGTGCATACCAATCACCAATTGAAGGCTTGGAAGATCAAATGATGAAGGAAGAATCAATTCCTAAAGTGTGGAAGAAGATCACAATCAGAGGACAAGAGAAGTGTACACATATGTACATTAGCATAGTCATAGATGACTTAGATCTTTTGTTTAGTAAGAATTATGTACAAATTATCTATAAATACCTTGAGAAAAGTCGGGGCATGTATGAGAGCAGATGAGAACTTATGTGACATTAGTCAGATGTCAAGAATGAGGGAGATAGAAGTCATAAGATAGAGGAAAATGAGTTTGTGTTAGCTCTCATCACTCAGTTGTATTTTCTCTGAGTAAATGAAAAATTTTGCGCCCGATGTTTCTGCGTGTTCTCCTTCTACAGTAGATCAGTTGTGGAATGCTTTTGTACAAGTCTAAGTTGAGAGTTGCTTGACCTCTGTGCAAAGTTTCAGCTTCCAATTGTAATCAGGCTGAGTGAATTAAGTGTAGGAACATTCATATGTGAAGTGTATTCACTGGTTCCTAAAACAGGCGCATATTTCGAAGTTAATGTTTTGATCATTTCTCCTAGCACAGTTTAAAGTTTTGCATGAGTGAGGGCTTAATCTTTAAGTTGAAAGATAAGCTACTTATGTCTAGAAGCATTTTATAAAACGGGTTCTATTCGAGGAGAACCAAGTCTTTAAAGTTACAGGTGTAAAGTCGACTGTTCTGAGTAACAGTTTCTCACATAGGTAACTTGTGAAATCAATTTCTCAAGTTATACTTAATCTTTTGGAGTAATTCAACTTGGAATAGTTGCGCAATCTCTAGGAGATACTTCGTACAAAGTTTCATAAAAAACTTTACAGATTTGATAGGTCAATGTTGAGAAATAGTGCAGCAGACTTTTCTGTGTATCATCTTCTTCACAGATTTGTTAATTTCTGATAAGTTAGCAATTGATCCTCTAAATTAGTGAAGTGTTTGACTTACTCTTGGTATAGAGGTGCTCTAATCACAAGAGTAAGTTGTTCTTTTGGAGATTAACACTCTCCATCACACAAGTCATGAACACTTTGAGACCGGCACTACATGATCCATTGGTGCCAGAAGCCAATGTGATGGATAAAAATGGAGAATGGGTAGTCATTCAGTTCTCCCACGACTTGATCAAAGAAGCATTTGAATGGGAAAAAGATGGTATCAACACGTTCAAAGAAGAAATTCGTGGAGCAAACACTAGAACTTTTGTCGACATCAATAGAGTGGATATCGAAGAAGAAGTCAGGTTGATTCATCAACACTTCTGCTTCCCGAGTATGAACAGATACACGGCCCCTCAAAAAATTATTGTTCAATTATTGTCTCATGCCATAAAACAAATTGGAAATCAGGTAAATCTCACGCCATATGTGCAAGATGATGGGGGAAGTATCTCAACCCCTAAGCAACGATGAGGCGCGAATGACCTCCACAGGTATCCTTCTTTGACCTCTGCACACCAAAAATGCTCTTACTCAGAGCTTATGCAGAGAACTCCAGTGAGCTTTTGTAGACCTGTAGTAGACACCAAGGGCTTTCCAACAAAACAAATTTCACTTGAAATGGATGCTTACACAAAGAGAAACAATGTCTACAACATGAGCTAGTTGAATGCTCACAACTGCTAGTCAAGCAGAGACCTCACTTCACTCCAGCAAACTTTTCTCACAGATTATACAGAGAATGAATCTCAAACTTATTTCAACTTTAGAGGACTCTAATAGCTACCCAATGACACCAAAATCATAGCAAATGGATACATAGAGAAGGAGAACCAGCCCTTACAACAGAGAGCAAAATATTTCCAACAGAGCCTACACAAAGAGAGAGATATCAATCACACAACTTCACTAAAATGAATGTTGCTCCCAGCTTACTCAGAGAATGCTCCAGAGAATTGGTACGCATAAAATAGACTCTTATAGCTATCCAATGAGACAAGAATTACATCAAATGGATACCATATGAGGGAGAACCAATGCTAACAACTCAGGGGTAGAGAGTTGCAACACTGCCTGCGCACACACATAGATATGCCTACTAAAAGAAAACAAACAAGCAAGCAAGGGGGTTGCTTAAGCAAGGGGCTTGCTTATCACAACTCCAGCACTTAGTGCTCACTTTACATGAGCTAAAACTCCAAGAAGATGGCCCAAAAGAAGTCGGGATACATGCTCCTTTTATAGTGAGAGGTGTGCCCCTAAAATCTAGGAACTACCTTTCCAAATCAGCCTCCTAACTTGGAGGAATTAGTTGAGATGACTTGGGGAGTGGTTGAGTGACTTTTCTTGATGGAATCTCGTGGCTTTTGGCTTCCTTTGATTGCTCCACATGTCCATAAAAGATTCCCCACGAATTTTTAGCTTGAAGCTTGACTTTTAACACTCCCCCTCAAGCTTCAATTCTTCATCCTCATCCAAGCTCCTTCATGTTGATGCATTGCTTGAATTTTGAAATCTTCATCCCATCCAAAGCCTTTGTAAACATGTCCGCAACTTGGTCCTTAGTACCAATATGATGTACTGAAACTTCCTTGGATATCACCTTTTCCCTTATGAAGTGATAGTGCACTTCAATATGCTTGGTTCTAGCATGATAGACAGGGTTTGATGCTAGATGAATGCTACTCATGTTGTCACAAAAAATTGGATATGTGTCAACCTGCAAATTAAGCTCCATAAATAACTTCTTAATCCACATTAGCTCACATGTGACTTGAGCCAAAGCTCTATACTCAGCCTCGGTGGAAGATAATGCCACTGTGGGTTGCTTCTTTGAAATCCATGAGATGATCTTGCTACCTAGCATGACTAGGTAACCACTTGTACTCCTTCTATCTTCCTTCGAACCGGCCCAATCGGCATCGGAATAAGCTTTGACCTGCATATCATCATCAAATGAGTAGAACAATCCTTCATTTATAGTGTCTTTGAGATATCGCAACATTCTTCTTGCAGCTTGCAAGTGTGTAGTCCTTGGACTATGCATAAATTGTGATAACACTCCAACTCCATATGCTATGTCAGGCCTGGTTATTGTGGCATAATTGAAAGAGCCTACAATAGATCGATACAAAGTTACATCCTCTAATGGCTCTCCATCAATGGAGCTTAGCTTTACATTAACTTCCATGGGATTTGAAATAGGCTTGCAATGTAGCATCCCAAACCTCTCAAGTAGGTCTAGAATATACTTCCTTTGTATGAGCATAATACCTTCTTCTTTGTATACAACTTCAATGCCAAGAAAATACCTAAGATCTCCAAGATCAGAGATCCTAAACTCCTTTCCAAGCTTTGCCTTGATCTCCTCAATGCCCTTTGTATCATTACCTGTAATGATAAGATCATCTACATACACACACATGTAGACCACAAGTTCTCCTCTTTGTTTGATGAAGAGAGATGGATCCGCCTTGCATTGATTGTAACCACATTTGATCAAATAGTCCACCAATCTTTGGTTCCAAGCCCTTGGAGCTTGCTTTAGGCCATAAAGTGTCTTCTTCAACCTACAAACATGATGTGGAAACTCTTTATGAACAAAACCTAGTGGTTGCTCCATGTATACCTCTTCTTCCAAGTCTCCATTGAGAAAGGCATTCTTGATATCCAATTGGAAGAGCTTCCATCCTTTGCTAGCAGCCATTGCAATGAGTGTCCTAATGGTGCTCATCTTTGCCACGGGGCTGAATGTCTCTTCAAAGTCCACTCCATAGGTTTGTGCAAAACCCTTAGCCACCAATCTTGCTTTGAACCTAGAAATAGATCCATCTGAATTCCTCTTTACTTTATACACCCACTTACTACCTATTACCTTCATGTTCTCCTTCTTGGGCACTAGAGTCCATGTTTGATTTTCCTCAAGTGAGTCGATCTCTTCTTGCATTGCCTCTTTCCATTCGGTGTACCTGCTTGCATCTTCATAGCAATCGGGCTCATGATCTTCTACTACTTTGTTCATATATGCATAATGTGTTGCCATGTATGAATCATAAGTAAACCTTTGAGTTGGATACTTAACTCTAGAAGACTTCCTTTCTTCACCTTTTGGAGGAATAAACCTCCTTTGCCTTGGGAACTTGATCTCTTTCTTTGACGTGGCTTCTTTCTCCATCATGTGTCCTTCATCATCTTCAACTTCATTACCTTCTTCATCCAACTCCACCAATGTTGCTTTGCCTTTGTTGATTGATTGTGCTTCATAGCTTGATGAAGGTCTCCCCCTCCATGGTGAGTTCATGCTTGAACTATCTTCATTGATGGAACACCTTGGGCCGCTTAGCTCTAGGTCGATTTGTTCTTCATCATGTCCATGCTTTTCTTCTTCATAGTCCTGCATACAATCATACTTCTTATACCAAGGGAGTAGCTCATCAAATGCTACATCCCTTGATATCCTCAAGTCCTTTGTATTTGGGTTGAAGCACCTATAACCTTTATGATCATTTGAATATCCTAGAAACACACACTTTTCTGCCTTTGGTTGTAGCTTGTGCCTCAATTCACTTGGCACATGTACATAACAAGTACATCCAAATATCTTCAAGTGGGAAAGATCAGGTTTCTTACCATAATAGGCTTGATATGGTGTCAAGCCATGGATCCCTGAGGTAGGAGCCCTATTCATTAGATACACGGCGGTATTTGCTGCATCACTCCAAAACATGTTAGGTACATTCATCTCATTAAGCATTGCTCTAGCGATCTCGGCAATGTATCTATTCTTTCTCTCTGCTACTCCATTTTGTTGGGGTGTGTACCTGCATGTTACTTGCCTCTTGATGCCTTGATCCATTAAAAAATCAGAAAACTCATTTGAGAAATATTCTCCCCCTCCATCGGACCTTAGCTTCTTGATATATGTACCTGTTTCCTTCTCTACCATTGCCTTGAATGCTTTGAAACATGTAAACACATCTGATTTGTTTTTGATGAAATAAACCCAAACCATCCTTGTGCAATCATCTATAAAAGTGACAAAGTACTTGTTACCTCCAATGGATTGCTCTTTCGTTGGCCCCCACACATCTGTATGTATCAACTCCAATGGATGTTGGCTTATGTAGCCACTCTTCTTGAATGGAAGTCTCGCTTGCTTCCCTAGTTGACAAGATTCACATAAATGCTTCATACCTTGTCCTTGGAAGTTGGGAAGACCTTCAACCAGCCTCTTGAATTGCATTTCCTTCATTCTTTGTATGTTGATGTGACCTATCCTCTTGTGCCACAAGTCCAACTCCGAAATCCTCTTGTTTCCATATGTGAAGTAGACATGTTGAGTAGAATGAGAATTTACCTCCAAAGTGAAGAGTCTCCCTTGCTTCTTTCCTCTTGCTATGACCTTGTAACCTTGCTTAGGGTTCTCCACAAAGCATCCACCTTTGTTGAACCTTACTTGATAGCCTCTTTCAACCATTTGCCCAACGGACACCAAGTTCTTTGTGATGGTAGGTACATGCAAGACATCCTTGAGACATCTTCCTTCCTCCTTGTCATCCAAAGCTACATCTCCAACATGGGAGATCTCATGGGCTGTATCATCACCTGTTTCTACATGTCCTTTACCTTTGGGAACATGTAGATTAGTAAACCAAGAAGCATTGCAACTCATATGGTTGCTACATCCACTATCAATATACCAAGTGTTATCTACTTTGCTTGAATTCCCATTCATGTGCATCATCAAGAGATTGTCATTTTCTGAACTTGTAGAAGCATAATTACCTTGGCCTTTGTATGAAGAACCTTGATTATAGTTCCTTTGGTTTCCTCCTTGGTAGCAATCTCTAGCATAGTGGCCAAACTTGCCACATATGTAACATCCTTCGCCATCTTGATTCCTGTTTTGTTGATGTCGTCCTCCTCTTCCTCTTGATCTTCCTCTCCCTCTTTGTGATGAGGTGCCTTGGTCATGTCCTTGATTTCTTGAGTGACCTTGCCTTCCTCCAAACCTTCCTTTGCCCCTTCCTTGTCCTTGTCTTCCTTTGCCCCTTTGATTACCTGCATAGAAAACTTGTGCATCTTTGCTTTTAGTTGAACTTCCACCTATGTTCATTTCTTCGGTGACCATGAGAGCAACCAATTGCTCAAAATCGGGAAGATTATCCCTTACATAAACTGAAGTGGTAAAGGGTTTCCACTTCTCATCATCTCTCAAACCATTGAGAGTATAAGCCACAAGATCGTCATCGTCTACGTGGCTTCCAATGGATCCCAATGCATCTGATAACTCCTTGACCTTAAGTATGTAGTCATTTATGCTACTCCCTGAGCTCTTCCTAAGGTTGTTGAGCTCATTCTTGAGTTGGATCTTCCTTGCTTTGGTGCTTGTTGAATAAAGCCTTTCAAGTGTCTCCCATACCTTCATGCTTGAATCCAGGTCTTGGATATGGCCGATCATGCTATTGCTAATGTGTTGGGAAAGAATAAAGATAACCCTCTTGTCTCTTTCATTCCATTCCCTAAAGGCCCTTCTCTGGTCATTGGTTGGATTCTCATCCAACCTAGGTCTTGGTTCACTTCCACTAATCAACCCCCAAAGGCCCTTGCCCATAAGATAGTTGGAGACCCTAAATCTCCATGGTTGATAGTTACCTTTGTCTAGCTTTTCAATTTGAGTGTTGAAGTCTCCCATATCTAGTCTTTGATACTTGACCTAGCCCTTGGCTAATGCTCCAATGTGTGTAAAAATGAAAATGAGGCTCTGAGGTTACCTCAATCCAAAGCTTTCCTTAGATGGACACCTTGTGCTCTTGCAAATTTGAGTAGAATAGCTCCCCCTTGATGTGAGCTACCTCCAAGAAGCTTTTGTTGATGCAACTCTTCAACCACCAACTCCAAGATGTCTTCTTGCTTGTATGTGATACCTCCAAGATGCCCAAATGCTCTGATACCACTGATGGGGGAAGTATCTCAACCCCTAAGCAACGATGAGGCGCGAATGACCTCCACAGGTATCCTTCTTTGACCTCTGCACACCAAAAATGCTCTTACTCAGAGCTTATGCAGAGAACTCCAATGAGCTTTTGTAGACCTGTAGTAGACACCAAGGGCTTTCCAACAAAACAAATTTCACTTGAAATGGATGCTTACACAAAGAGAAACAATGTCTACAACATGAGCTAGTTGAATGCTCACAACTGCTAGTCAAGCAGAGACCTCACTTCACTCCAGCAAACTTTTCTCACAGATTATACAGAGAATGAATCTCAAACTTATGTCAACTTTAGAGGACTCTAATAGCTACCCAATGACACCAAAATCATAGCAAATGGATACATAGAGAAGGAGAACCAGCCCTTACAACAGAGAGCAAAATATTTCCAACAGAGCCTACACAAAGAGAGAGATATCAATCACACAACTTCACTAAAATGAATGTTGCTCCCAGCTTACTCAGAGAATGCTCCAGAGAATTGGTAAGCATAAAATAGACTCTTATAGCTATCCAATGAGACAAGAATTACATCAAATGGATACCATATGAGGGAGAACCAATGCTAACAACTCAGGGGTAGAGAGTTGCAACACTGCCTGCGCACACACATAGATATGCCTACTAAAAGAAAACAAACAAGCAAGCAAGGGGGTTGCTTAAGCAAGGGGCTTGCTTATCACAACTCCAGCACTTAGTGCTCACTTTACATGAGCTAAAACTCCAAGAAGATGGCCCAAAAGAAGTCGGGATACATGCTCCTTTTATAGTGAGAGGTGTGCCCCTAAAATCTAGGAACTACCTTTCCAAATCAGCCTCCTAACTTGGAGGAATTAGTTGAGATGACTTGGGGAGTGGTTGAGTGACTTTTCTTGATGGAATCTCGTGGCTTTTGGCTTCCTTTGATTGCTCCACATGTCCATAAAAGATTCCCCACGAATTTTTAGCTTGAAGCTTGACTTTTAACACAAGAAAGATTGTTCGAGGCAAAGAAGAAATGGGAAAATAAGAAGTTCCTCAATGGAACCACTGCCCTCACGATCATGATTTACCATGCATTAGGCATGCGCGAGTATTTGAAGGAGATGCCATCCTCAATGGAGTTGGCTCAATATGTCAAGAATGCTACTGTACCTAAACAAAAGAAAGGGAGCAAGCAAGCAGAAGAAACAGAAACAAGTTTGCAACCTCGGATGAGAGGCACCATGAGAGGTACAAAACGGCCTAGAGAAGTTCTGCAAAAAGAGGAAGAAGCACCACAACCAAAGAGAGTACATGTGCTGCCTACCACCACCACTCAAGGACCCAGAAAGATTACAGAAGAAGAATTAACTAAAGCACTGGAGGAGACTCACAAATATACGGAAGGACAAATCAACCTACCAGTGCAGGGTCATCATTATCAACAGGCTGCCACAATTCAAAAACCAAAAAGAAAACTCACTAAGGTACACAGATATCGGGAGATTGGGCTAGACAATTCAAGTTCAGGATCCGACGCCCAAGACAAGCAAACTACATCATTACTGGATGTAGATATTAAAAGTGAATCGAAAGATGATGGCCAGTGGGCCGAATTAAATGAAGTCAATTATGATGAAGCCCAAGCTAACAACAAAAAAGCAGGTCAATCATCGCTGGCAGACCAGGTTACAACCACAGAGAAGGCAGAAGAAGAAGGGCAACAACCCATTCAACAAAAAGATGCCTCCATCACCCACACAAAGGAGGACAAAACTGATAATGAGGTGCATGCAATGATATCAGAGGATAAGCCTCAGGAAGACGAAAAAGAAGACGAAGAACCCTTCACCCCACTAAGGGTTGTGGCAGAACCGTCCCCTCTGGATGTAACATTTCAAGGGAGTGCCACGAAGGTTCGTAAAGTGCTCCAAGATGAAGCAGAAAGGAAAGTACAATTACAAGTTCGACAACCACACAAAGAACTGATCCACGTAGCACAGGGACAAGATGTACAAACAGGAGAAACCCCAGACATACCAAAAACATGGCTCAATGTGGATATAGCTCAGCTCAAGCCTGTGGTGCAGGATATGATTCGCACTGCACTAGACACTCAACAGTTGATGCTTGATGCTGATGAAGATTACGACCAAGCCATGCTCGATAAGCAGGAGCTTCAGAAGGAAAGTATCAATCTGGCAAAGAAATTATCTAAAGTAGAAGCTCAAGTGTTGAAGAAACAAGAAGAGATAAAAACAACCAAAACACAATGCAAAACATTAGAAAAGGAGAATGCCCAACTAAAAGAGCAAGTTTTGGAGCTCACAAAGAAAATAGACATAACTGAAAAAGAGAAAACAAGAATACAGACTCGTAGCAAAGTGCTCGAATCACAGCTAAAAGTGAGCATGGAAGAAGCAAACCAACTAAGGGACAGGAACAAGGAGCTAATGACAGCTCTCCTGAGCGATCAACCACCGACAGACAATGACAAATCGAATGAGGATATAAAAGACATGGAAGAAAAGTTAACAAGGATGGCAGATCAGCTCAAACAGGAGCAAGAGACAATTGCAGAATGGGAACAGAAATATATGAATGATACTGCAGCTCTACGAAAGAAATGGAAAAAAGCCGAGAAAGATTATTTCCGACAGTGCAAAGAAGACACAGATCACATGCATATCGTGGCAGAGGAATTAATCAAACATCAAGAAAAACTTACAAAGGCTGAAGAGGAGCTCAGGAATAAAGATGACATCATTAAACGGCTGCAGGAGCAGATTGAGCTAACAGAGAAACAGGGGACACCAGTAGTTCCTCCGAAAACAACGGCTACTGTGGAGGAAGAGGTACATCCTCTCTCTCCCCCCTTGTATCATTCACCACTAAGGGCGGAAAAGGAGGTTCCACTAGAACCTAACACACGAGACATTGCAGAATTGAGCAGACCTGAAAGGGCACTACTGGTGTCCCAGCTCACTGCTGATTTTGAAGATCAAATAATACAAATAATGAAAGAAGCTCGAATAGACAATAAACAGCTAGATCAAATTTTGAAGCCCTTCAATGTACCATATGGTCTACTTAAAGAACAGACGCGCATGTATATAAAGACTACCACGAATAAAGATCCGGACCACAACCTTCAATTCCAGCATGACACTTTCCAGTATACTCAAGAGGAATTTGAGAAGGCGGATCCCATATGGCGAAGAAAAATTTTGGAGAAGAATCCGACTTTGCGGGTACAGTGGGAAGCATCACCATATGCGCTTCAGGTAAACCCATCATTTTGTCCTGTACCCCGCAGACGCTCTTGGACGCAATTTTGGGAAGCACAGCGTCAAGGCTCTATCAATAATCAGTGGCTAAATTATCCGTTACTACCTAGTCCGCCACATAATTACCTACCTACCAAAGAATATATGGTAAAGACAATGGAATTCTGGATTGCCAAATATGCTACAGTGCCGGACTTGGCAGTCAAGATGACAAATAAAATATTTAGCATGCTCATTACAGTGTTAAAAGTCTTCCAGCACGCGAAGTATACATTTTTGAATTTCATTGGCATTACGCAAGGATCGGAAGCTCTCATTTTTTATTTATCAATCATTCCGAGCCGACTCACCATTATGGCATACTATTCCCGCCTTATGTTTTTGCCATCGACTTATATGCAGACCTTCGAAGAAGCATTCTTTACCGGCTTCTTTGAAATCGATTCGGAGATTTTTGTAAAGATGACTTCCAATTTAAATGCAAGGCTGGTGGCCTATGAAACAAGCTTTTTTGCTGATCATCAACAGGCGCCAGAAGACGGAGTGAAGTCAAAACAATGGAAGGAATTCATGGTATGTCATGCAAATCTGCTGAACCAACGAGAGCAAACCGCCATTCAAACATACACGCGTCGCCTCAGAAAGCCTATCGAGGACGACAAAGTTCAGGAGGAGGGACGTGTAGAGGGACAATCAAGCAAGAAGAAAAGAAGAAGAAAATCAAAGTCCAAAACAATTCATTAAGAAGAGAAGAAGAATATATCTCTGCAGGAAGCCCCGCAGGGGCGCAACACCCATCTCTGCACAGAGCCCCGCAGGGGAACGCACCAGGCTACAACGCTAAACCCCGGGGTCCCGAGTCATGGACTTTTCAAACATCAGAGTAGGACCAAAAGTTAGAAAGGAGTAGAGGCTGAAAAGTTGAAGAGGGTGACTAAGAACAGCACATTCCTAGTCACTGGTGGCGTGCGTGGCAACCCGAGTCAACAGGCAAGACAACTACATCAGGCTCTCGAGTTGTAGAGCTTGAATCAAGAAGGCCATCGAATCTACATGTCTGTTTAACTGCAGACAATACTGACCAAGGGGAGCGTGCAGTGGAAAAGCTGAAGCGCCTCTAAAACGTAATGCAAGATCAAGAATCAGACAACACTACCCACGGGACGCGTTCGCGAAGCAAAGTCTGTCAAGGGACGACAGAGACGAAGAGGGGGAGAGTGTTGCAGAGCTAAAGAGCGCACAAAGCAGAGAAAAAAGACGGGCCCCAAAATTTTTCCGATTTGGACACACAACTTTTGTATCATAACCACCCTTGTATATAATTTCCGTTGTAAATGCACTAGAGGAGTCCTCTAGATGCATCCCCACAAAAGATGAGTGATTTACCCATGTACAATAGTAGGAAATTAGTCTTTTAGAGAATAAAGTGCCGGTCTCTTGTGTGAAAGGACCAAACTTAGGGCACTAATATATAAGTCAAAAGTGACTCATTGTAAAAAACTTCTGGTCATTGTGAAGAAGATCACTTCTGAAATTTCGAGTTTGCCTCTTTCTTGCTGATTTTGATCTTCATTTTGCTCATGTATGTGTGTGTGATGCTTGAAATGCAAGTGTAGGACTGTTGTCTACCCCTTCCCCCTTGATTTGAGCTGCTGTAGTGCGTGCGTAAGCTGGGAGAAGCAAAAACGCGGGTGTTTGTGACTCCCATAATTCACTGTTTCTGCCATAACTTGCAGCAGAGTGGTCAGAATTGAGTGAAACCACCACCGTTGGATTTGTCTCGGCGAGAGCTTCGAAACGAGTACCCTATTGCCTATGTTCGGAGTTCTGGGCTGGGAGAAAACCTCAAAAAACCAAAACTGCTGAAAAGAGGCTTGCGGCAACACTTCCAGTATTTCAGTAGGTGTGGGTAGTATTAGTCTTTTCTCATGCTTGAATAGCTAACTCACTTCATTTTCTATCACGTGTGCACATGTCTTCATACACTTGGTAAGTCACTCCTTAGGATTGATAATTAAATGTGTGAAAAGAACTCCACTATATGCACTTGTATGGCAATCGAGGTATAGTCTCATTGGTACAAGTCCTTGAGTCATTGCGGCTCAAGTACACAAGCACGAATGGACGCACTCAGAGAACTTGATGAGCACCGATGGCTCAGCTTTTTAACCATGCGCGAAGTACAACTAAGGCAAGCCAAGACACACGATCGATATTTGAAGACCCCAATCTTTTCGGTAGATCAGCTTGTACTCTTCTATAATGCAAAATCCGATAGAGCAGTAGGAAAGTTCAAATTACGCTGGTTCGGTCCCTTTAAGATCTCAGAACAAGTCAGTCCGGCAACTTTTCGGTTGACTACGTTAATTGGAAATCCACTCCCAAAGGTAATTAATGGGTCGAAGTTACGGCCATATCATCACACCACTAGCCCGCATTAAGTTTTCGATGATGAACCGCGTTTTGTTTAAACTTTTCTTTTCCTTCTTTTCTACTTTTTATAAATAGCCGTGTTTTGTACGATCTTGATATAACCAGCCGCCCTCTTAACAGTCACTTGAGTACGCACACCTGCATGAAAACCAGTACTATTCCCGCACTGCACAATGATATCCCACCCCTTTTTTTTCTCCCCACCGTATTGTTTCTATTTAAACTCTGTCGACGACGCCGAAACAAGCTATTGTGTTGTATGCTAGTATTCTGAGCCCTCGTGCATTCTGCATCCGTGCTCATCATCTACCTCAGTAACCGCCATGGAAGTGATAGCCAACTATGCGGCCTTCCGCGATGGTATCCCTACCAAGGTAGGTGAATACCTGCGTTGCAGAGGATTGGCCAACTTCGCTGAGTTGCCTTGGCACTCGGTGGAAGCCCATCCTTTCTTCACACAGATCATCACAACCATTGCTCAGTCCCCCACCACCGAAAGCCAATGGGTCTTCCTCTCACTCCCTTCGCGAACAGTCATCACCTTCCAAGCCTTCGCTGAAGCCTATCGCCTCAACCCGCAAGGCCGTGAAAATGGCCCGAGTATTCCCATCGCCCGCATGAATGAACTATTCCCCCGCTCCTCGTCCAACAAATACGCCATTCTCTGCCGCCCCGAACCCGAACGATCCGCTCTGCAATTCTTAGTCGCCATACTTAACCTGCAGAAACGCACTTACGGCATCTCACGACCATTTTATTCCGCTTTAGAATTAGCTGTCCAGGAACCCGTCAACTTTGCATCATACTTTTTCCTCAAAATCCATAAAAAATGTGTAGCTATCGTGAAGCAACTCCAAAAAGGTACCACCCCGCGCTCTCGCCTTCCCCACATCATCTCATTCCTTTTCCCAGCCATCCTTGCCGCACAACCACCACCCCAAGGTCCCATACTTCGGCACGAAGAATCAGTTCAACCTCTCGACGAAGAAGAAGAAGAAGATGAGGAGATCAACCAACTTTTCCGCAATAAGAGAATTCGGATCAGCTCCTCAGAAAGCGAAGCACAAGGATCCACCGGAAAGAATCAGGACACCCGAAACGCCGACCAAGAAGAGACCTTCCATGACACAGCCACTTCCATACACAACGAATCATCGGCCGACCACCACGACCAGCAGAAGCACACAGAAACAGAACCAGTCTCAACCGAAGAAGCATCAGCACGACGAGAAGATGAACAGCACGTGATCGACAGCACACTCAACACCCTACTAAAGGCCATAGAATCCACCATCGCCCACATTACAGGTGAAAACCAACCCACACATCAGGTAACCCACCCCACATCCCCTGGCCCTCAATCCCCACCAGTGAACCTCTCCCGCCGCCAATTTCCGAATCTTCTTCATCCTCCCCCAATTATTCACCCCCGACATCCCCCCAAATCCATACCCAAACCTCTACACCACCACAACACCCACTCCTCCTTTCCTCTGTTCCGATCTTTTCCGAACTGGCCAACATGGGCCAACTGCTCATCACCCTCTCACAACAACTTCCGGTACAAATGAGTGAGGTCGCAAATACCATTCGGCACGACCTGCAGCACAAAGTCGACCTCCTGGAAGTCGACATCACCCCACTCCAAGAAGAAGTCGATGCCGTAAGAGCGGAGAATCATCAATTACAGACACAACTAGCCGATCTCCAAGCACAATTTTCGGAACAACAGGCCTTGATACAGCAGAGAGATGCAGCATTGGAGCAGCTTTCCGCCAAAGACCAGCTATTACACGAAGCACACGAAGAAATCCGGGAACTAAAAACCGCCCTCCAAGAAAAAGAAGATATCAGCTCATCCCTCGAAGAATTGGTCGAAGAAACGAAGGCCCAGCTGCAGGAAACCATCCAAAAGAGTCAAGACCAACAGCGAGAAGCAGCGCAAGTCCAAGACGAGCTACGCAGAGCCCAAGAATGTTTGGACGACGTAAACAGAATGCTGAGACGCCAATTAACCAGAGAAGCAAAACATCAAAAAGATCTGGCAGATGCTCGAAGAGAACGAGATGCATATTCCAGAACGGTTGAATTTCAGAACTAGCAATTCGAGCGACTCAATAACCAACTCCAAAATCAAAAGGATCGAGTCACAGAGATGCAGCAGAAAGTCACCGAAATGAAGACATCCAGGGACGCTGCATTATCCAATGATTTCTATTTACAGGAGGCCTTTCTGCAGACCCAGGCCGAAATCTTGCTTACTGAAGCAATCGCGCTTAGTTCCGTCAGAATAGATGCGCAGGTTTTAGAACCTGACACGCTAAAGCAATTATTAGAAACCCTTAAGAAAAAAATAGCTCGTACATTTAGATTAGCCAGGAATATGTACCTCGAAGGCCTCATAGAAGAATAGTAAAATTCGACCATGCGAATTCATAATGTAACGATGGATTCGAAATGAGTATGATAACAAGGTTTTGTTTCATGATATTTTTCGCACATGTAAAGATTTGTTCAGTATAGCATCGATCTACGGAATAACACGTAGCATAATGATTCTTACTCATGCTACAATTTTGATAAGGGGAAGGAAGAGTCATGTCCAAATGAAATACAATCATTCCAGCAAATGGCAGTTCACGCCCTGATGCTTATAAATGCGTATGCCTAGCAGAGCATTCTTCACTACAGTATTCTTCGAGCTTCGGCGCCAGTTAACATACTTCTAGCATATTATTCTAGGCGACCCTTACAATCATGTCTGAATCCGACATACTAAGATGGCAACTCAGGAAACGTGCAAATACACAGAACAATGTTGTGACGACAACAGATACTACCTTACAGGATAATGCAGATGACTCAGTAACTTCTGCAACAGTAAAGGTTCATCATAAATTTTCCACAGAATTTAAAATAGAGCTCGACATCCATTCTAGAAGGAATGAGAACTGGCTACGGAGGATAGGACTTCTCCAGTTTGCTCAATTACCATGGGAGCAGTGGATCGATAATGAAGATGCAGAGAATCAGTTACACAGCATGCGACAAACCAAAGGCCTCATTTTAAACCAGGTACAATTTTCGCCACAATTAGTCTCAGCCATATTTAAACTGCCGCTGTATGATGATGCCCGATTTCCTAAATGTTCGAATAATGATCTGAGAAAAGAATTTGGCGACTGCGAAGGCCCCAGAAGGTATTACATGTTGAAAAATGCCACATATCAGCGTCATGAACAATTCAAGTGGTATTTAGAGAAGCTTTGTTTCCTAGTTAAATTCGATTTAATGTCTAGAGAAAATTTTTCACCATTAGTACATGCCAAAGGAGGTGGTAGGGTTAGCTGGACACACTGGCTGTATAACCACCTCTATACACAAATAATTGTCGGGGATAAGCGAAGATCCCAAACCAATAGCAGACTAGCAGCCTATTTAGCTGCTATATTTGATTTTGTGCAATCAGTGAAGGATCAGAAGCTAAACTGGTCCCCCCATTTTTATTCCAGTGATCATGATATGATAGACACCAGACACCCACACAGTGCAGAGCCAGAAGAAGCAGACCAAGTCTCCACGTTGTCTGCACATTTCTTCCACACAGTAATAGCGCACAGAACTAGACAGTAGGGACGCCGTTTCGGCTGTCAATTAAACGAAGGATGGCAGACCACTTGCCCACTGCCAGTCCAGGGCAATTACCGGACAATCTCCAACCAGATTTTGTGACAGGGATGCAAAACAAATTACAGGAAGTTTCTCAATATTTGCGTCAACAAGAACAAGCGCTTCAGCAGAAAAACGAATTATTATTCGCGACTATGACTAAGTCCAATTCATTACTAGAAAGAATGACACAGATGCAAAAGGAATTGGACGACAAAGAAGCTTTTCTACAGGAGTTACAGAGTAACAACCGGCAACTAATGGCGGAATTAATCAACGCAAAAAAGTGTTTTCAAGAATATCATCAGTGGCAGCAAAATATACAAAAACAGATTCAAGACGAAATGACGAGTTTTTCTACCATGAATGCTAACCTGCAAGCAGAAAATGAAATTTTGCAGTCAAGAATACAGGTTTTGCAGGAATTCGAAAGGCAGATATTAAAAGATGAAGGCGTAGAACTGAATGCCACATTAATGACAAATGTGGACATAGATTTATTAAAATAGCAATTGGATAGTCGTGTTCAAAGTATTTGGACACTTTTTTGTAGGAGATGGCTTGCTATACTTGTTCCTCCACTTGAACAAGTACGGTCAGAAATGATTCGGGAGCCGAACTCTGGAATAGGCCTACAGGCAACGCCAAAGAATGTCGAAGTCAATAATGCACCTGCGGGTTCGAGTCCACCGTGCGTGCCAGTGTTAGAGGGCCGCCGAACAAGGACAAATGAACTCGGAGAGGTGCCTTAAATGTAAAAGTGTTGGAGGGCCGCCGAACAAGGACAAATGAACTCGGATAGGTGCCTTAAATGTAAAAGTGTTGGACGGCCGCCGAACAAGGACAAAAGTACAAGGACAGGTAGCTTAAATGAAAAAAGAATCTTTCAGACAACGCGCAGGTAACTGCAGAAGTGCGCACTCTTGTAAAAAAAAATCCTCTATTTAAGGCAAGGAGAAAAAGAGCGACAGTAGCCCCGTTTGTGGGAATTGCAGTGTGTTGTTTGATTGAGTCTTGTTTGAGAGTACTGTAGACACATTGTGTGAGCGTGTATGTTGTTGAAAAGATAAGTTCTGCTTTGTTCTATTCCGTCTGTACTCCGACTAGTCGATTATCCTCACCTTAGTACAGAGTTGCAAATCAGTTGTATTGTGTTATGAGACTGTTCGGTGATGATTGAGTGTGTCTCTGAGCGTGATCAAGTGCGGTATGTTATTTGGCAGTTCTTCGGCGAAGTAGGTAGCGTGAAGAGTAATCCGGAACTAATTGTCGGTTAGCGTCTCTGTAAGCGACCGAATTCGATACCGTAGTCTATATTTACTGTTGATTCCGACTACAGGAAGACTAGTAGCTGAAATGGTCTGAATGTGAGTAGGACATCGTTAGTTTATGGTTAGCCGTTTATTACTAGGAGATTGATTGTTCGAGTCCTTGTAACGTTAAGGTATAATGTCTGGTTGGTATACCTATCTGCCCTGACGAAGTACGGATTAGGTGACATTGTTACTGAAGTATATTTTGCGCATAAATTAAGTAACCGGATTGCTACCCTCAGGCCTGAAGTACACTGAACAGTCTTCCGTTGTTCAGGGATGGACACTGAGCTAAGAACGGGATAACATTAAGATTGTGTGTTAATTTGGTAAAATAGTACAGGGCCTCTGTCTAATAGACCCCTACCACTCCCAAGGACCCACGTGGCTAAGAGAACATTTGCGGTTAGGAAGATTCGGAACCGGCTGAACCTGGAGTGCTTGAGTCGGAAAGTAGAAGTAACGATTAAACGATAAATTAACATCTTCCTTGTATGGTGACTTTGTTCTTGAGTTTCCCTCCTCTATTGGTGTGTATTTGATTGGTACCACATTGCTTGGTATAGGAGGTTGTTGGCCGAGCACAGGTCTTGGTTGCTCAATATACACTGATTCTCTTTGGCTCCCATAGTCTCTCTCCTTTATGGGTTGTTTATTATAGAAGCATTCCTCCCTGGTATGGTTGGTCCATTTCCTCTCTAGTGTACAATATTTGAGTGTCTGTAGCTCAGTGATGAGTAGCACCTCCTTTAATGTCAATCCGGGAAGACGTGAGGATGGTATGAAGACCTCGAGCAAGTGAAGGCACAAGTGCGTGAGTGAGAAGCACACCAACATGCACACACATACACACACACGTGCACACACAGTAAGACAAAGAGTGAGAAGCAATGGAGTTCTTAGATTACTTTCAAAAAGCTCTTACAAGTTCATTTCAATTACAATCTCCCCCCAAAAATGAGCTCTCTAGCTCTATTTATAGTTTTTGACTAGGTTTTGGCCCTGTCCAGACCTAGTGTCCGGCCTAGTTAAAAATTAGGTTCCAGGGCCAATTTGAGGGCTTAAACGGAGTCTAAAAAATACAAAAATTGATATGTAGGTACTTCTAAGGCTCCTCAAGCTCAAGGACTCCTTGGCTTGCACAAAATGGAGCTACAAAAATATGAAATGGTATTTACAATGATTTGGTAAAATTTTAAGGGCCTATCTGCCAGATTTGCGTCGACTGCTTTGTCTACTTAATCCTTCACCTTGCTCTGACTCTCTCCGCTGGCTTCCTTGTCTAGCCAGTCCTTGGGTGCCCATACTGCTCTCAACACCCCCCCTCTCTCGCGTCTGTCGTCCCTGACAGACCCTTGTTGCTGGGAGTGTTGGATGTAATATTCCACAACCTGAGTGGCAAGCTGATGTTCTTGTATGCGTAGTCCTCTAGCCAAGTCTGTCATCATACGATCCCAATCAATTGGTCCTGGAATGTCCGGATGTGGCAGACATAACTGATCTGCATGGATCGCTTGTTCTACTACGAATAGATGTAGCAAATGTGTGGGTCTGGGAATGAAAATTTCTGAATGATATTCCCAGAATCCCGTAGAGAACATTTCCTCAAATGTCTGCTTGAAGCATGCGGGTAAGTACTTTATTCGTGCATGTCAGGCAAAGATTATAGTGACCGAGGGAGTCTGGCTCATGTCGTAGACTAAATCCTTGTTACCTTGGGAGAATCCAGGGGCAGAGATGTATGGAGCTTGTACCATCCGAAAGGTTTTGAAGACAATGGTCATGAGCTCGAATATTTTCATACACATTTTTGCTGCTATGTCGGGTACATTATTTAGACATGTAGACCAGTGCCGAATTGTTGATATCATGTAGGCTACGGTTGGGGTCCCTCGAGGTGGAGCAAAATATGGATAGTTAACCCAAGCCGAGCATTCTTTATTGTTTCGTACCTTGATCGCAAATGCTTGCCAAGATCTGCAACGTACCATTGGGCAATAACATGGATTATACTTGATATGCAGTGGCATGGTTGCCCAGGTGCTCATCATCTCAGGGTAATCGGTTAGTAGACGTGCACACCAATTAGGCTAGAAAATCGAGCCCGCACGCGCATCTGTCGGTAAGTCCTCTGGCTCAAATTGAGTGGCAAATGTGGGCTCCTTCCCTGTATGTCTTTTAACTTCTGCATTATAATCATGTAGCAAGAAAAAATAAGGCATGTATTGCGACTCTGATGTTGTGATTAACCGTTGGTGGGATAGGTTCTGAAAGTAAGAAGACCGAAGGACAGTTTCTTCCAGATTTGTGAGAGATTGTATTTGCACGGCAACGCGATCATCATGTGTCTTACCCACTTTCTCGACCCTTTTGACCCAATCTGGAACTTGAATTTCTAAAGTGTCCTGTCCTTCCTCTGTAATCCGACCACCGGGTGTTGGCATTGGCTCGTACGGCTCTTCATAGCTGTCATCGACGATGATTTCCACTACTGTTTCAGGTTCTGGCTCTTCATTGGGCGAGGGTGGCCTTTCATATGGTAAGAGGCGTGCTTGGAGTTCTGCCACATGCTTCCGGAGGGTCTCTACTTCTTTTGTAGAATGTTGCAAGATCATCGGCTCCTGTTGAGCTGTGGGGGCACTGGCTATCTATTTCTTTAGGTCTGCACATTCAGTCTCTAACTTTTCATATGACTCCAAGAAATTTGCATGCTCCTCTAGTAAGATGCGAATGTCTTCTGATGGGACTGCTCTATACTTGGTAGGGCTAATGGTTGCTCCTGCAGTTCCTTCCATAGCCGCTTCAAAGTTGTCTTGGTTTTGTTGCTGAAGCCTCTTGTTCTCTTCTAGTGCTGCGGCCATATGCTTCCTTAATAGCCCAAGGTTGCGTCTGAGTGTAGAATTAGATATCATTTGTGCCTGGAGCACTATTTCTAGTTCCTTGACTGCTTGATCATCTACTGTCGATGTCTTTGATTCCAATTCGGAGTGAGCGTGCTTTAAGGTGGTATGCTCGGTTAGGAGCGTTTGGTAATCCGCTTCAAGAGTGTTGACTCTAGCTTGCAGATGCTGAGATTCTGCCTGGAGGGCAGCAGTGCGTTCTTCCAATTGATGGTATTCTTGTTGTAGTTGATGTGCACACTGAAGTAATGTATTGAACGTGCTATTTACATTATGAGATGCAAGGGGAAAAGTTTGAAATGCAGGGGAGGTGGGATTGGGTAGGGGGGTAGTGAATGCTGTGTGTGCCAATGATGTGAGTGGTGAGGTCGGGGGTAAGGGAGGGGGAGATGGTGGAATCGTGGGGAGAGGTGCTGTGGTTGGTGAAATGTCCATTGGGTCAGACAAAGTGGTGTGTACAGGGGCTACCATGTAGGTGGGTATGGTAGGTGAAGTGAGTGTGGTGTTCGTGCAAATTGATGTCGTTGCGAACATCGGGGAAATGTACCTTTGAAACATTGGAGAGCGGATGAACTGCTCCACAAAGGACGGGTATTGGGGTGGTGAGGTCAGGTTGGAAGAGGTGTAGGGGCCCAATGGGAAGTGAGGGTCATGGAATGGAGGTACCCGTATTGCGGGATAGGCTGGGAAACATAGGGTGCCTTCTGTGGGTGCCGGGTTCCCAACCACACTTGGGATTATGGGATGGCCAGTTATGGGTTCGGAGGATAGAAGGGTTGAAGCGTACAAGGGATTGGTGACGAAGGAGAAGAGGGTGCCTTGTGAGGTGGGTTCTCGAAATGAGAATGATGTGAATGAGGATGGGTTATAAGTGAAGGTAGAGGTGATGACTGTCGTTTCTTCCATGGTGGGAGGTGGTGGTGGGGGTGGAGAAGGTGGTGATGGGGGATGCTGGGGTGAGATGGGTGATGTCTGCACGAAGGTTTCAGCAGAGAGGTCAATGGTGGTGGTGGGGGTAGCTGTGGTTTCAATGGGTGCTTCTTGTGCTGTGACGGGTATCCTGATAGTCTTACCTGCTCGTGGTAATGTGTCAACTCTGCGTTTGTCATACCTCACGGACTGGCGAACTGCAGTGTGGACAGCCTCTGAAACTCCTAAAGACTCTGACACTAATTTGAGGGTGTCAATGAAATGTTGATCCACTCCATCATCTGATAGCATTTCTTGCACTGCTTTAATTGATGCATTTCTTTCACTGCTTTAATTGTGTCGTATAACCTTTGTAGTTGAGCTGTATATGCAGGTGCACCTACAATTTCTGGCACTTCTTGTTGCTCATCATGATGCTCTTGATCATAATCCTCCTCATCCTCCTCCTGTTCTTCATCTTGATCATCCTCTTCATCCACTTCTACTGTGGTGACAGGTACTTGGGCGGTTGTTGCTTGCGTGTGCACATTCTCCACTTGTTGTGCCTCTTCTGCCTCCAGCTCTACATCTTGGAATAATTGTTCGAAATCTTCATTCGTGAGTTCTTCAAAAGGTGCACCACTGGGAAATTCAAGATCGGTTGGGATGGGAGGGAACATCAAGGTAGAACCATCGGTGCTGCGTCTTGGAAGTCGGAGTGTGAATGGTCAGATTCTTCGGGGTGGAGGGGTGACGTCCCTACTGCCTCAGCCATGTTGAAAACTTCGCAGCTGGTTCTGTGAGAATATATGAATAAATGTTAACATTGCAATGGACACAAAAATGACACTGTGTCCCCTGTTACAACATTAACGTGAGGTTCGAGAGAGGTTAGGGGGTTAGTAAGTGCTCGGTGTTTGTGTGTGTAGTTATGAATTGGTTAGACCTAGGAGCTAAGTGGAATGATGTGGTGTGAGAGTGACGTAGTTAGTAGGAGGGCATGGATTTACAACTGGGGTCTGGGGGTTTATTACAAGTTTTAGGTTGCCAAATGCAATGGATAGGTTTTGATTTTGACTTTGTGGAGGCTCTGGGGAGTGTGATAGGGTATTTACTTGAAAAACAGGGCTTTTTAGGAACCCATTTACAAGTGATTCTACTTGTGCTCATGGAAGAATACGTGTTAGTGCGTGATGTGTAAGACTGGGCCTCAGATGTTCGTGTGAGTGAAACATGTTGTACAGGGTTTGGCCTTGGTGTAGCTATTTGAGCCCGCAAGCAAGCCTTAGGCACCCAGATTTGTCTTGATTGTGGGCTGGCCTTCATTGACTTCTTGGGTACCCAAATAGACTTCACATTCGCGGAAGAACTTATGAAGGGCTTCTTATTAGTATCGTGCTGTTGACTACTAATAAGAGGTTTTGGCCGTGGTGTTGGCCTGGTCGGAACAGGGTGTTCGCCTTTTCGCCTCCATACTTGTTTCATCGGCTGAAATAATCCGCTTTGCTCCTTTTTTTGGCCTCCAGTACAGGTAGTGTTCTGCTTCTTCTGTATTTGATCTGCCGTTGGCTGCTACATCCTTCTGGCCTTTGGAAAAGAAGGGAGTGCCTTCTTATCTTTGACTCCATTGTTGAGACAATCCTCTTTCTGCATCATACATTTTTGGACAAGAATAGCATTGTCAACTTCATGTGCACCCCTGGAAGGACTAGGAGTTCGTGCCTTACCTAGTTCCTTGAGTGCCTCATTTTCCAATTCAACTGTAATTCGACTATGATTTACCCATACCTGAAGAAGTCCACTTCTTAGGTTTAGGTTGACCGCATGATCATAGATCCAGTCCTGACCCAAGACAAGAGGCTCAGTGAGGTCCTCATCTTGACACACTAGTACTTTGGCTGTCGTTACTTCGTCTTGAATGTAGATGGGAAGTTCCACCTCGCCCATGCAAGGGGTTTCCACACCTCCCAATCCTATGAGATATGCTTCAATAGGATTGACAGTTAATTTCAACTCTTGATAGTAAGACAGTTTAACAGCACTAGTGGATGCACCTGAGTCAATCAAGGCTCTTATAGTCCTTGCACCCTTTCCTTGTCCTATATCTAAGGTTATAAAAGGACGTCGATCATTTATCCTATGAGAGCTGACACCTGAAACTTCACACATAGCCACGTGACATCCTTGATCTGCACATGCATCTGGCACAGGTTGCTCCCTGCCTTGTCTTCTTAATTTCATTCTCCGTATGCGCTCTAACGCTTCTGCTTGAGCTTCTTCTCGAATTCGTTTTTCTTACTCTTTGCGTCTCTTAGCAATGTTGAGTCGACATAGCATCTCTTCCGTCAGCGGTTCCTGATATAACTTGACTCTGCACCCGCTTATATAGCTAGGAAGAACATCACCTTCGAGGGTAGCGAGTTGAACTGCTCCCCTGGTTGAGATCCTATTAATGGTCATGGGTCCGTAGCCTCTTTTCTCTAGTTTTCTCGCATGTTGTTTCAAAGTGTAGACTAGTACTAGGTCGCCTGCCTTCAAACCTGTATCCTTGACTTGGGCATCAAAGTATGCCTTCTGTCGTTTCTTAGCTGCATATATCCCTGCAGCCGCCCTCAGTCTTGTTTCTCCTAATCGTTCTAGGTCGAAGATCCTAGAGGAGAGTTCATGACCTGCCATTCATGCTCTTGTGCTACTTTCAATGTAGGTATTAAGAAATCCAACGGTAGCACTGCATTTTGGCCAAATACCATCTGAAAGGGGGTGGCTTGGAGTACCGTTTTGTAGGCCACTCGATATGCCCAAACAACATGGTGTAGTTGTTTGTCCCAATCAGAGCGTTTATTGTTCACTAATTTCGTCAGTACATTGCATAAGATCTTATTGGTGCTCTCAGCCTGGCCATTTGCTTGAGGGTGATAGGGGGCAGACTTCTTGTGTACTACCAAGAATTCTTGGAGCAGATTGTCAATAACTTCATTCAAGAAGTGAGCGCCTCTATCACTAACTAGCTCTATAGGTAGCCCGTATCTAGTGAACACATTCTCAAAAAAAAACTTAGCCGTTGTTTGAGCATCGTTCTTCGTTGTGGCTTTTACCTCTACCCACTTTGTTAGATAATCCGTGGCAACAATGATATATTCAGCATGGGAACCCTTAGCTGGGGGATTAATAGGACCTACGAAGTCTATTCCCCACTTAGAGAATGCACGTCCACCCATCATAGGTTTCAGTGGCATCTCATCTTTACGTATAGGATATTGAGTTCTCTGACAGACATCACATCGTTTCACATAGGTATGTGCATCCATGTGAAGGGTCGGCCACCAGAAGCCCGCAAATAGTATTGCCTTGATCACTCGATCTGGTCCAGTGTCCTCCTGCTGCACCTTGGTGAGCAGTTTCCAAGATCTTGAGATATTCACTTTCATGGACACAAAGTCTCAGGTAACCATCTTTACCACGTTTGTATAGATTATCACCAATGAGTGAGTAATCCTGGGCTTCTTGTTCTAAACTCCTTTTCCTAGCCAGAGTCATGTCTGGAGGGAATGTTTTCGTCCTCAGGAAGGATACTAATGGTTCACTCCAATCTGGCACTATGGATACTTGATAGAGAGTGGCATGTTCCACAGGTGGTTTAGTGTAGCAGATTGGGCATTCCTTGCACAACTTTTGGACATCAGCCTCCATAGTCGGCCAATGCACTCCTAGTCTCCTCAGGGTCTGTAGGGTTCGTTGTTTTGAGTAGTGTTGCTCTAATGCACCTACATGTGCCAATTGCAACCACTTAGCGTACTCATCCTCTTCCACACAACAGGCCAAGATCCCTTGATCTGTGTGCTTGTACATACTACTTGCCATGATGTGGTACTTTTGGGCTCTTACTACCTGTCTATCCTGTGTGGCTATTACTGGGTGGTTAGGCCCATACGTCAATACTAGCACTAATGGTTTAGCCCACTGCGGCACCACTTCCAAATTAAACAAGTAAGCATCAGGAAGGTCATCTGACACTCCTTGTGGGGCTTCTCCAGATGTGAGCCTAGAGAGACGATCCACTCTCAAATGAGTCCTCCCTTTCCTTACCACAACCTCGAAATCATATTCCATTAGTAAGAGGAACCATCTCACCAATCTACCTGTGTTGCATGGCTTGTTTACGAAGTATAGTAGAGCTTGATGATCAGTAAAAAATTTAAACTTATTTGCAAGCAAATAATGTCTAAACTTTTTAACCGCATACACCATGCCTAGTCCTTCTCTCTCCGTAGTGGTATAATTTCGTTCAGCAACATTCAATTGTCTACTAGCATAGGCAATTGGAAGATCCATATTACCTTCACCGGTAGGCTGCGCGAGTACACACCCAATAGCATAATTGGACGCATCAACATGAACATGGAAATGCTTATTCCAATCTGGTGTGGTCAAGATCGGTGCTGAACATAATCTTCGGAAGGAATTCTCACACTCATCAGTCCACTCAAAGTTAGTCAGAAGTCCATACATGGGCTTTGCAATGACAGCATACATGTGAATGAACCGGCGGTAGTAACCACAATGCCCCATGAAAGCTTGTACTTCCTTGACATTCTTTGGCCTAGGTAACTCGGCTATGGCTCTCACTTTGTCTTCATCAGTGGATATGCCATTCTTTGACACACTGTGTCCTAAAATCTTACCTTGCTTGACCATGAAAACGCACTTTTCTGGGTTTAGGCACACTTGATATTCTCTACATTTGTCAAAGATTTGTCTCAGTTCAGGAATATGGGTTTGTCTGATGTTGGAATGAGCACAAAGATCATCAACATAGACTTCTAAATTCTTCCTCAGGAACTCCTTAAATACATGGCACATCAGCCTCTGGAAGGTTGCTGGTGCATTGGTAAGCCTAAATGGCATTACCCGAAAGGCGAATATGCCCCATTCTGTGGCAAAAGCTGTCTTATGCTAATCTTCTAGAGCTATGGCTACTTGATTGTAGCCCGAAAATCCATCGAGGAAGCTGTACACTTCCTTGCCTGCTACTCTTTCTAAGAGGTGTTCTGTGATGGGAAGCGGATAGTTATCTCGAATTGTGGCTGCATTGACCTTCTTTAAGTTAATGCATACACGTAATTTACCATTCTTTTTGGGCACCACTACAATGGGGGATACCCATTCAGTGTGCTCAATTTCATAGATAAATCCAGCTTCAACCAGTCTATCTATCTCCTCTTTGATCCTGGCAGTGTAATTATCATTGTATGTATATGGCTTTTGCTTAGAGGGTTTGGCATCTGAGGTCATGGGGATGGTGTGTGAGCATATGTCAGGGTCCACACCTTTCAAGTCCTTGTAACTCCAAGCGAACACATCTCTGTATTCTCTTAGCAAGGCTATCAATTCTTGCTCTTCTTCTTCCGTCAGGTCATGTCCTATGTAAGTGCATCTCTCTTCTCCTTCTTCCATGGCTACCACAATTTTCTTTGTGGTTTCTTTGTTATCATAGGCCTCTCCTGATTGTGCCTCTCGTTTAGGCATTCTGATCATGACTCTCCTGTCATCTATCTCATACTTCTTAAAATTTTCTGGGACCTCAAACAAAGATTCCTCCTCTTCTTGTGTGACTTCTTTCTTCTTCCTTTTCTTTCCCTCTCCCTTAGGGGTTACATGTGTGGCTAGCTTTATGTCTTTTGTAAGCTCTCCGTGCCTCTAGGGTTGAAATTCTACTTCATAGAAGTATTCTTGATCTGATGCAAAAGGTGGGTCCATAATGATTGACTCTAGATCGTAGTCACTTGCATCCTCAAATGCATCAGGGCTAGGTTCGCACTCTTCTAACACTGCCTCTCCCATGATTGGCTCTATGGAGAAGATTGAAATGTCATAGCCATCTTCATCACAGTGAGGTGTCCATTGTTCTTCATTGATGGCTACATCCATTGTTGCTAGGATTTCTGCCCAGCCATGTGGTTCAAATTCTTCATCCGGAAATACTACAGGTGCATAGGTTGGGTCTTGAATGGGTCTATGTGTTTCGTTTGCACCTATTTCTCTAGCCTTTTCTCTGTTCTCCTCTTCTACTGCCACTTTGCACATCCATAGGTGGGTGTCTTCATGCATCCATGAGGATCCTGATCCTATGGAATGCACAGATTCCGTATCATCTTTGGCTCTATGGATGGGATTCCATTGGATAGGAGGGACATCTCTATGAGAGATATCTTTGAGATTCACTTTGGTCGTAACACCTAAGTGTTGCAGGTACAAAGAATTGGTTCCCCAGTCCTGTACCACTTGCAACTGTCGCATAAATGGTCTTCCCAAGATCATTTCATAGGCATGATTTTTGCTAAAATCACATATAGCAAATGTATGCTCGAACTCGACACCACACGTGGTGAGAGTTATTCCTTCTAACAACCGTAGGGGTCTCTCTATGTGACCATCGGCCATTTGCAATTTCATCCTCGTGGGCCTGAGTGCTGGCTTGCCCCAACGCTTCCATAGGGAAGTGGTAGCAATTGCAAGTCCTGCACCAAAGTCGAGAATTGCCTTGGTTGTGTACCCCTGATGGGTAATGGGAAGATAGGTGTTTCCTTCTTCACCTTCACTCATATCTCCTATCTTGTCCAATGGTATTTCGGGCACTGTTCTCTGGGATCCTGCCTGGGAACGAGGTTTTGCTATCTCTGGTACTTGTTTGGCTACATGTTTCCATAGCTCTCGCCTTACTTTGAGTAGCTCTTATAAGGTGAGGTTGCATTGTACTTTAGTGTTTTTCACTACCTCTATGTTCCTAGGTATGATCGAGTCTTCGTTTCTTACCATGACCGTGGGTGCTCTCATACAAGTAGACTTAGCTTCCCATGGGCCTGTGAAGTGGGGTAATTCTTGTAAAGAATTAGACTCAAAGTCTAGTCTTTCCTGAGAGTGGGTGCTCTCCTGCTCCTCATAAATGGATGGGATGTCTTGTGGGAATTGGTCATGTGCATCATCCACAAGTTCAATGGGAGGAGGGACTTCACTTTCCTTAGCCCATTTGTCTTCTTGAATCTCTCGTAGGAATTCTGGTGTGAATCGATTCATAGAAGATGATGTGTCTGGCTCCATAGAGTTAGGCACATAGGCTTCAGGCACATAGGCTTCCTGGGCAGGAAGACCTGCTCCTTCACTTGCCTTGTCCTTATGTTGAGAGGCGGGTTCCTTTTCTGATTGAGCAATTAGCTTCTCTATTCTTTCTAACAGTCCATCAAAGTGCAACCGTGTCTTCGCTGAACTAGAGATGTTAAATAGGCGACTGGCTTCAAACATGGTCTGAGCCAATTCCACCATCTTTGCGCAAATTTTGGTTCGTTCTAGCTCTAGTTCTGCTCTAGGGTAACATTTTTCATGATCGGTTACGGTTGGCCCTTCTTGAATTCTGGCCTGATATGCTTTAAGCATCATATTAAGGTCCTCGGAAGTGGGATCTGCTAGGACTGATCCTACTCTTGGGGGTGGTGGGTTTAGGTGAGGCTGGTTGGAAGGTGGCGGTTCGGAGGGAGTTGGGAATGGTGGTGGTGTGGTAGTGTGAGAGGGAGTTTGAGATGTGAGTTCAGTTATCCTGGCCTTTGTTTCTCTGAGGCTTTCCTCAAGTTCACTCATCTTTTTTGCCCATTGCCTTTTCATTCTTTCACGACTATCTCTCCAAGCTCTAGTCCTCTTCTTTGTCATGCTCTCTGTTTCACTCACCTCGGGGCTCTTTTCCTGGCCTACCCCTTGGTTTTGCTGCAATGCTTGAGCTCTAGTGTGGTAGTCACACTCCCTGTGGAGTCTACAACTAACCCAATAACGTTGATAGGAGTGATTTTTGGCATATTATTGGGGTTCTTTGGGCAATCTCGTAAGAGATGCTCCTTTCCACATTCTTGGCAAAAGCCCTGGATCGTCACTGACTGGGGTTGTGTAGGTGGAGGCACGGGACAATCACGAATGAGATGATCTCCTTGACATCTGTAGCATGGTCCTCTAGGGAATGGAGGTCTTACTTGCCTAGGTTGAGGTCTAGGGTTGGGGTTTGCGTACATGACGTTTGTGTAATCTGACTCCCAACTAGGTTCATTTGGCTCTTCACTGTAATAGGACTCACCATGTTCCGGAGATTGCATGTAGTAGGCCTTGGGGCTATCAATATGCGTCGAATCAAAGCTATGGTCACTCGGGTCACTTTCAGAAAGCAATGGTGTTACAAGGACTATAGCTCTATTCAGGTTCTCTTCTGCAGCTGCATATTTTACTGGGATCACATTAGTAGGAGCAGGTGGTTGCTGTGCTAGCACTGGCTGGGGTCTCAGTTGGTTTTGGTAGGATTGGTAGGTTTGTTGAGGTCTCACATACTACTGCGGTGGGTACTGATTCTGGTACCTTCCCTGCTGAGGGTATGGCTGAGGGTAGGTTTGCCTGACCGCTTGCTTATTGTATGGGCAGTCTTGTGCTGTGTGATTGGTGTACCTTCGTTCTATGGTGCAGTACTGGTTACTAGGATTAACTTGGGGTTGAGCCATAATGGGACAGACATTTGCCATATGCTCGCCACCACAAGTATAGCATCTTTTCACAGGGGCAAACCTTGGGATCTGTTTGCTAGAGACGCCTAGTTTTTGTGCCACTTTCTCAGCGAGTTCCTCAATTGATATGGATTGCATGGAAGAGAGGCTCGAGGCACTATCAAAATCTTTGTATATTTTGGAAAGCTCTAACTCCTCCCCCAGGTTATCCTCGATGTCAATGCACATGCGTACACACTCTTCTATGGTTCTAGGGTCCTTCAAGTACACATAGGATCTTAACTTTGTACTCAGCAATCCATCCAAGAATAAAGCCACTTGCTTAGCTGGTGTGGGGAACTCCAAAACAGGACATCTTTCAAGATATTGCCTAAATCTTCTTCCTGCAAGTCTCACAGTCTCTTGAGGGGTTTGCTTGAAGCTGTGAATCAATGAGGAGGTATTATGTCTTATGCCACTCTTAGAGAATTCAATAATGAAAGCCTCCAAGAGTTGGTCTATGCTCCTGAACTGTCTCTCATTCAATGGTTGGAACCACGTAAGGGTTGTGTTCCTAAGGGTTAGACCAAAGGTATTATATTGTGTGAATAGGTCCTCCACTTGTTTAGCTCTCAAGACTTGCCTAAACTCGGCCACATGATCATATGGATCTCCAGTGCCATCGAAGTAGTTCTTCATGGACTTAACTAGTTGAGTCGGTCTCAAAGTCCTTGTGTGCTCTCTAGGTCGTGGTAGAGGGAACTCATCCGCATTTCTTTGATTCCTGTGAGCTCTAACTATCTCAGGTTCCACCCTATTTGTCTCCATTCTCGTTCTTTCTCTGCCCCCTGGGTTGGCAAAGCTTACTTCTGGCCTATCTCTACTTCTATCTCTTTGAATTCCATGAGCTTGGGATGTTCCAGCTCCAGGGTGACCATAGGACACATTCGATCTTGGTTGGGGGAAAAAAAATTCACCCTTCCAAGTCTAAGCATGTCTATCATGTTTTGTAACCACAAAGATCCTCTCTGAAGCGTGATCTAAGTAGGTCATGTTGCCTGGGCTATGAGGATCCTTAAACTCATAGATCATGATTGTTCCTTTATCAATTGGCCGATCAGATTTATACCTCCAAAAGGCTTCGTCAGTTTCTCGGTTCAGAAGCAGATCTATGCTCTTATTATCTTGGGGAATCCACTCTGGTGTGATAATCCTAGTGAGAACAGATTTTCCTCGGGGGGTCCTCGGTTCTTCACCCATGTTTCCTTGCTCTAGGTCACCTAAGTCCGTTCCTGGGATCTCATTCCCAAATTCATCAGTCCTATCTGGATGACTGGTGACTACATATATTGTCCCTTCCTTGTCTAAGTACGCTTCGTTTTCAAACTTGACAGCTGGGCGCTCTAGTCCAATAGATTGGTCAGGATTCTTAATCTGTACTACAGATCTTCCTAGGCCGTCCTCATAGATGCTAGCACCTAATCGGTTGGTCCTAAGGTATTCCAGCTGCGTCTTGTAGGGGCCTTCTACCATGTACAAGTATGGCACTCCTGAACTTCCCGTAGGTCGATCCATGCCTTGAGACATCTCTGATTCACTAGTCTCAGAGCTAGGGTAGTATGAGTGATGGCTCAACTGCTGGGCCCACGACCTAGTAGTGTGGTTGACACTAGCCTCTGAAGACCTAAGACTTTGTCTATCTCTCCCTAGGTGTCGCCCTGATCTAAGGTTCATAAGCCTAACTGAATAGCCCAAATTTGCCCAAGTACAACCTCGTTGCTGAGTTCTTTTGTATCAGTTTCTTGATTCTTTTTAGTGGTTACCGTGTTTATGCTCTTGTCAGAAATCACGTCGTCAGGAATTTTTCAGTTAATTTTCGCACTGTAAGTTGATCGTTCCACGTTAGATTCTTTCCTTCAGGTTATCGCATCACGAAGAGATTATGTTTAGTCTTGAACTTGAGTGCGTAGGTAGTCTTCAACTTGATTGATGCCTATCGTTGCCCTGACTTACTCCTAGCACTAGTCGTTCTTAGCCTAAGCTAGGAATTGACAGAGGGAGTTGAGGATTTTCCAACCTTGAGTTTCTTTCCTTGCGTTGTTGCCCTGGTGTGCCCAGGACGCGTAGTCCCAAGCTTGCACTTACTCTTGCTTAGAATGCCCTCAAGTGCTCTTGCTGGACCTGTAAAAGTCCCACGGTTAGCTCAAGACTTAGATTCTAATGACACAATAGACCACTTTCATGCATGTAACTCATAGACCAAATTATCCTTTGCTTTTATGGAAAACAATCCCAAGGATCCCTCAGTTTTCCTACCTCGGGGTATGGTCAACTTCAAAAAACCCTATCTAATAATCCCCACGAGCTTTCCAACAAAACAAGAATCACAGCAAACGGATTTCGTATGAGAAAGTTATGTCAGTTCAGGCTTCAGGGATTAAAACAGGGTTCAACAGGCCAACAGGGCAACGGGTTTTCCTCGGGTTATTTGCCTATAGTTCCTTATGTGCTCTAGAGTCCATGATCCATGTCCAACATTAGCCAAAATCCTCAATTTAATAAACCCTAGAAAATGGCCAAAAATGGCTGTCAATCGCGATGGATTGGGCTATCAATCGCGATGGACTGGTGTCAATCGCGATGGACTGGTGTCAATCGCGATTTTTCTGTCGGTCGCGATGGACAGGGGTGTCCGTCGCGATGGACACGTGTCCGTCGGGGTCTGTCAGTCGCGATAGACTGGCTGTCCGTCGCGATGGACAGTGTCAATCGCGATTGACTGGCTATCAATCGCGATGGACTGAAAAAATGCAAATTTTCCAAAATTTTTTGTGGATTTGTGATGTGCAAGGTCTCTAGTCTACTGTGGTGCACTCAGTTTTACCAAAAGATGAAAATTTTTGTCAATCGCGATCGGTAGAGGCTGACGACTGCGAGACAGTTCTGCACATTTCCGTACCTGCGCAACGTGCTGGAGATGATGGGATGGCCAATACCTGCAAGTAAACTCAAAAAACATGCAAAAACAGTGCACACAAGATCGCTCTCTCGCTCTCTCTCACAAGTGGAATGAGGGAAATGAAAGGAGGAAGGAGATATGATCAAAAAACTGAAATTTTTGCGATGATGGAGATGGAGGTGGGAGATGGTGAGGATGATGATGGTGATGATGGTGGTGAGGTAAGGAAGAGAAAAACAAGAAGAGGAAAGAAATTACCTACGACGCCAACGTCTCAACTCTACGTCTTACCATCACACGCTCGTCCTCAAAGCTTGATCCCCGGCAACGGCACCAAAATTTGGTGTAGCTCAGTGATGAGTAGCACCTCTTTTAATGTCAATCCGGGAAGATGTGAGGATGGTATGAAGACCTCGAGCAAGTGAAGGCACAAGTGCGTGAGTGAGAAGCACACCAACATGCACACACATACACACACACGCGCACACACAGTAAGACAAAGAGTGAGAAGCAATGGAGTTCTTAGATTACTTTCGAAAAGCTCTTACAAGTTCATTTCAAGTACAATCTCCCCCCAAAAATGAGCTCTCTAGCTCTATTTATAGTTTTTGACTAGGTTTTGGCCCTGTCCAGACCTAGTGTCCGGCCTAGTTAAAAATTAGGTTCCAGGGCCAATTTGAGGGCTTAAACGGAGTCTAAAAAATATGAAAATTGATATGTAGGTACTTCTAAGGCTCCTCAAGCTCAAGGACTCCTTGGCTTGCACAAAATGGAGCTACAAAAATATGAAATGGTATTTACAATGATTTGGTAAAATTTGAAGGGCCTATCTGCCAGATTTGCGTCGACTGCTTTGTCTACTTAATCCTTCACCTCGCTCTGACTCTCTCCGCTGGCTTCCTTGTCTAGTCAGTCCTTGGGTGCCCATACTGCTCTCAACAGTGTCTTTCTGTCTTGCAAATGTGGAGGCTTTTGATATGGGCAATGTTGTATCAGATGACTTTCTCCACAATTGTAGCATTTTTTATTTGTGTTTATCCTGGAGTTTATCAAATTGGTTTTAGTGCTTCCCTCTAGGGCTTTAGCAATGGCCTGAGCCAACTCTTCTACTGGAGGAATTTTATCTTCATTTGATCTGGGTTGATCAAATGCTAACAGATCTTGGCCTCTGTTATCTTCCAAATCTATTGCTTCTTTCACACAAGCTCCTAGATCAGGGCATCTCCTGTAGTACACTAGGGTTCTTAATTGAGCACTTCTCAACCCTTCTATGAATAGGGATACTTGTCTGGCCATAGAAAGTACTTCTTCTTTAGGACATCTGTCAATATATTGCTTAAATCTCTTGGCTGCCTCTCTGACATTTTCATCTTTTTGTTGTTTAAAACTGTGTATCAGAGTGGCTGTGCTATGTTTTATTCCTGTCTTTGAGAATTCTCCAATAAAGGCTTCTAGGAAGGATTCAATATCTAGGTACATTTCTTTTCTAAAAGGGATGAACCAAGATAATGCTGGTCCTGTTAGGGTTAGACCAAATGCCTCAAATTGAACTTTGTAATCTTCCACCTCCTCAGCTCTAATTAGTTGCCTAAACTCTGCAGCATGAGCATGGGGATCTGAATACCCTTCATATTGATTTTTCATACATTTGGCTACTTGATATGGTCTAAGCATTCTACGCTGAGGTTGCCAATGATGTCTTCTTCTAAGTGAAAATTCATTATATCCTTCTGGTTCCTTGTCAAAGGGATTTGGTGAAGCATGTGTCCTCCTCCCATGTTGTTGCTCAGTACTAGTGTAGTTTTCATGTGGTCTAGGTAAATCTGGTTGTCCCATGTTATGTTCCCAAGGTCCTTTGTCAGCACATTGCCCTAAGTCATTTGAATTTTCTGGGTCTTGGGAGAAGATGTACACACACCCTTGCCTATCCTCATACCGACCATCTTTGAACTGAGCTACAGGTGTTATGTTTAAGGGAGCTTCTAAGTTTCTCAATCTAATGAGAAACTTATGCATACCATCTTGATATACATAGGTGC
Organism: Ceratopteris richardii; assembly: GCA_020310875.1. Lineage (NCBI taxonomy): Eukaryota > Viridiplantae > Streptophyta > Polypodiopsida > Polypodiales > Pteridaceae > Ceratopteris > Ceratopteris richardii. The sequence goes on from CM035412.1 coordinate 73,662,243, forward strand.
CAAACCTATTTGTATACATGTACTTGAGGATATTTCTGTAATCCGTAGTTTCAATGGGCTCATTTGTTTCATTTAAATTTTCCATGTTGTTTTCTTGCCCTAAATTTCTTTCCAGCCCTTCCCCTACTACTGACTCTATCTCCTTCCTTCCTAGGTCTTGACTAGTATGTGAATTTAGTTTGTTCCCAGACCTAAGGATCATTCACCTAATTTTCACGATTTTGAACTCAAAATCGTGTTTTTCACGATTTTGTGTTCAAATTAGTAATTTTTCACTAATTTCTATTGAAAATCGTGTTTTTCACGATTTTCTAACTAGGATAGTGTTTTTTCACGATTTTGTGACTAAAATCGTGTTTTCCACGATTTTGAACTTAAAATCATGTTTTTCACGATTTTCTAACTAGGGTAGTGTTTTTTCACGATTTTGTGACTAAAATCGTGTTTTTCACGATTTTGTGCTCAAAATCGTGTTTTTCACGATTCTGTGCTCAAAATCGTGTTTTCCACGATTTTGTGCTCAAAATCGTGTTTTTCACGACTTTGTGCTCAAAATCGTGTTTTTCACGATTCTGTGCTCAAAATCGTGTTTTTCGCGATTCTGTGCTCAAAATCGTGTTTTTCGCGATTCTGTGCTCAAAATCGTGTTTTCTACGATTCTGTGCTCAAAATCATTTTTTTCACGATTCTCTGCTCAAAATCGTTTTTTTTTTTTTTCACAATTCTATGCTCAAAATCGTGTTTTCCACGATTTTGTGCTCAAAATCGTGTTTTTCACGACTTTGTGCTCAAAATCGTGTTTTTCACGATTCTGTGCTCAAAATCGTGTTTTTCGCGATTCTGTGCTCAAAATCGTGTTTTTTACGATTCTGTGCTCAAAATCGTTTTTTTCACGATTTTGTTCCCAGACAATCGTGATTGCTCACAATCGTAAATAACACGATTTTCTGATGAAAATCATGTTCTGGGAATCGCGATGTTGTTCTTTGTGCTCAAAATCGCGATTTTGTGTTGACTTCAGAATCGATATTTTTAACAATTTTTTGAATTTTTTGAAGTGTTGATTTTCAGATTTCTCTTTCTTCTAATAGAATCGCTTTATTGAATTTTTAACATGCAATGAAAGAGATTTATTAAAAAATACTTTTTTCCTACTAAAAACCTACAAAATCAGAAGATTGCGATTCCGTGATTTTTGTTATTTCCTATTTTTTGTGTTATAAGATCACTCAAATACAAAAATATGCACTCAAAAATGATGTTAAGACTCTTTACCTTGCTTGCTTGGTTGAAAGTTTCTTCAAAGGTAGCTGGTTGCAGAAAGTCCCGATTTTGCTCAGTCTCTCTCTCCCTCACTCTCACTCAAATGAATTTTTCTTTCAATTCCAGGTTTTTATAGTGTCCAAAAAATCGCGATTTTGTGTGATTTCCACAGTTCTTCACTCTTCCACTTGTCCAATCTTTTCTTACCCAATCTTGATGACATCTTTTGCAATTATCTTTCTCAAGGAACCCAAATATGCTAGAAATTCCAGAAATTTTCCTTTATAGAAAATCGCGATTTTGTACAGAAAATCGTGTTTTTTCTATAGATCTTATCTTGTGCAAATTTGAGTATTCTTTCTTCTTGTTCTCTTTCAATACCTTCTTTCCTTTGTAATTCACCAAACTTCTACACTTTTGCACCAAAATCACAACCTTACTCAGAAAATTGCAATTTTGTGCAGAAAATCGTGTTTTTTTCTAAACTTTTGATTTTCTGAAAATTTGAGTATTCTTTCTTCTTGTTCCCCTTCAGTATCCTTTAGCAACTCCAATTCCACCATCACCTACAATTTTACCTCATAATCACAATCATTAATCAGAAAATCGCGATGTTGTACAGAAAATCGTGTTTTTCAAATCTGCTAATTTTTTATCAATTTTTTGTTTTTCTCTTACTTGGTCCCTATCACACTTATCCACAAAGCTCCAGTCCAACTTCCTAAGAAGAAAAGAAATTTTTTTGAATGTTTTTGATGAATTTTATGAATTTTTTTAGTATTTTGCCCTCAAATAAAGGTGAACACTTTACTTAGGGTTTCTTGTTTGGTGATCTATTGATCCTATGTTCCTTGATTGGTTATGATTTCTTATGGCTTAGCTATCACAACAGTTCATGAGAAAATTTTTCCAAAGAAAATGTGCTATGGAATGCAAGCAATTTTTGCAAAGATAAACTCAATCACATATTTCTTTTCAAAATGCAGATCAACTCAAGATTTATGCTCAGATTTGGTTAACAAATGAATCTTTTTTCCTTGCATCTAGCTACTTTAACTGACTCTTCCTTAGTGAAACCATGTTATCTTCCCAAGATCAACAATATTGCCTAGTACTTGGTCAAAAAGAACTCTAAAAATGCAAGAATAGACACATGTTACCTCATCTTCAGCTTTCTTGGCTCAAATCTTGCACACACCTGCACTTTTACTTCAACAATGTAATGAGCAACTATCAATTTACAAAAATTTCAGCACTTCCAATTCTAAAAGATGATCTATTGCTTTCTTTTCCCAAAAGACAAACAAAGACATCTACCTTTTCATGTTCACATTTCTTGATTAAAGAGTGTTACCTTTTCCTTGTGTGTGTTACCATCATCAATAGAAGATCCAGCAAGGTCCAACTTCAATGAAGCTTTTGAATTACTCCCCGGCAACGGTGCCAAAAAATGTTTGTTATTGGTCTTTGGAGTTGTCCTCTCCAATCATTTAGCATAAAGAATCAACAAGAAAACAATTGCATAAATATTTTTACAAATTTCTATCATTTTACAATTATTTTTCTTCAAAAAGGCTTCCAAAAATGCATCTTCTAATAGTACTCCTGTCATGGTGATTGACCATTGGATTCTCTTATGTTGTTCATAGATGTCCTTGTTAATGGTTCACTGATGAGATTCTTCAAGCATATGGTCCTGTCCTTTTTCTTTCCCTTTTTTTTTGAACAATGTCACGAGACAAGAAGAATGAGGTTAGTATCAATAAAATAATTTGCATATGTCAAATGTGTCTGTGTCATGTGCCTAGGATTCTCAATTGTGTCTATGCATGGCCTTGTAATGTGGCCCTATATTAATGCATACTATGGAAACATCTGACGTGAATGGTGCAAAAGACGGGGTTGTGCAAAGAGCATATGGTTTTGCATGTTGAGGCTTCCAATGTTACTTGTAGACGTTGATGCAATCTTTGTTAGGAGGTATCCATCGGATCTCGAAATGATGTTGATCATTCCTCCTTATAGGGATCCATTGTAGAATAGTGTTTGGCCACGTAGAGATCACTTTTGACTTCTTCCTTGTTGGATGGTTTCTTAACTTTTGTATCCCTCATGGTTGGCTCTTTAGTTCTATGGGGCTACTGTTGAGATATCAAAGTCAACATGTGATGATTCAAGATGACACGTATCACTTTTTCATTTCTCTAACATGTATAGTGAACACATCAGTAAATGTCAGGGATACTTCATTGATCTTTACTAGATTTATCTACCGAGAGTGATGTCACATTTGTTTCTTGATAGCTCACTCATTCACTTAGGATTTTTCTTATTTACTTTTCTTTATATATTGCTCTTGTTGTATTGTTGTTTTAGGTCATTCTTGTACATTCCTTTTCTGTGATAGAACAAGAAAAATAAGATCTTTCTCCTTGCCTCAATATGTGTGTGTGCTTCTTTTTCATTGTGAGAGTGTGTGTGTGTGTGAGTTATCTTCCTTATCTCCTTCCTCGTGACATGGTATCAAAGCCAGTGTGGCTATAGAGATCTCCTAGAGAAGGCTGACGGTGAAGAGTACATGAGAAGGCATGGAGAAAGTGCGATTCACAAACGACCTTAGATTGCTACGAAAATTCTTGTTTCGAGCTTGCAAGGTGGGGTCCACAAGAAAAACCAGATGAGTTTGCAAAACTATAACTTGCACCCGTTTGACAAACCTCATATACTCCAGATCTAGAATATCAAGCAATTTTTTGTACCATTGATCTAAGATGGAACTATCACATCATACTCTGACAACGTTCAAGCAAAAGTATTGCTTGTAGCGTTTTTGTAGTGTTGTGAATTGTTGCAAAAATGGCAAACACAAATGGAATGAGTCAGCTTATGAGCGATAAGCTGGACAAGAATAATTTCCATGCTTGGAGATTCAAAATGATGAATTTCTTGATGGGAAAAGGCTATTTGACGTAGATCAAAGGAGAGAATGAAAATGCTCCACAGTTACCTGAGAGGAATCAGACTATGGACTAGTTAAGAGCATATGAGGAATGGAATCAAGGAGCACGAAATTTAATGTATTTTATAGGATAGCATGATTGGGCACATACAAGATTCCAAGACTACAAAAGAGGCTTGGAACAGTTTGGTTACATTGTATGAGACCAATACAAAGGCATGCAAATTGCGACTCAAGAACGAGCTACATACGCTGGAGAAAAAAATTATCTTCATTGGGTACTCCCTTGAGCAAAAGGGATATAAATGTTATAACCCACTCACACAACAAGTGAAGGTAAGCAATGTTGATGTATGAAACATCACAAGAAATGAATTAATGTGACACTAGACAACCTCTATGGTCACCATTAACTCAATGCTTCTCCAAACTTTGAGAAATGATTGCTTAAACTGAGAACTTTGCTTCTTTAAAAATTTTTAGTCACTAAAATGCCTTCAATGTTTTTCTTATTTCTCTTAGTACAAAATAATATTTCCAAGATCTTCTAGTCAATGCAATTAGAAGAGAAGATCTTTCCAACAAGCTATTATTTGCTAAAAACTTTGCACTACACACCAAGTTATGGCCTTCACAAGATGGCCCTATATGAGCTACCAAAACTGGAAAACTTGCCTGTTTTAGTAAAATTGCTTATCTACATATAAATTTTTTCAACTTAGCATCAACTTGCAACAAGAATTTGATGTCAAGCATCAAATTGGTGTGTTTTTAGCCACTTTTTCAACACAGAAATTGACTAGTATTTCATGTATATTCTGAAAGGTACTTATCATTTAGATTCGATGCTAGGCATCGACTTTACGCTGAAACTCAATACCAGGCACTAGATTGCTTCAACAACCTCATGATTTTAAGAAGCTAAACCAACATATGATGCATAGGGAAGAAGAAAGTAACTTATCAACTCAAACTCGATGCTAGGCATCAAGTTGCTTGGAAAACTTGAACTTTTGAACTATTACCAAAAATAGGCAAAGCATGGAGATGGAGGAGGGAGGCTCATACACAAAACTTCTATTATTTCTTCTATAACTATGGAAACTCAAAAAACTTTGCAGGTGCTTTCTCACTCAGAGAAGCCCGACTATTTCTCAATCATACAAAATGAACTTTTTCTCACATTCTCTCACTCTCTCTCTCTGATTGGTTCTCCAATAGCTCCCCCTCAATTACTAATTGATATTCTTTGTTTCTTCATATCTTCTTCTTTTCTTTTTACTCCTGCCATACTTTTGAATCTACTAGTCTTCACACCATCCAAGCTCTTTGTCATTATATTTGCTATTGGATCCTTTGTAGAAATGTACTCCACTTCAATTTCTTTCTCCATTACCTTTTCTCTCAGGAAATGATATTGTATCTCTATATGTTTTGTTCTTGCATGAAATACTGGATTTGCTGCAAGATAAAGTGATCTCATGTTATCTCCATGTATTGTAGGTATACCTTGATTAATGCCCAAGCTTTTGAATAATGTCTGCATCCTTATGACCTTTTTAGCTACTTCTACAAGTCCTTTGTACTCAACTTCAGTTGATGATAATGCTATTGTATGTTGTTTCTGTGAACACCAACTTACAAGCTTCAATTGATGATAATGCTATTGTATGTATATCATGTATCCATGTGTTGATCTTCAGCCATCTTGATTACTTGCCCAGTCTGAGTCACTATAGGCTCTCAACTTCAAATCTAAAGCAAAAAGATAATATAATCCTTCCTTTATGGTTCCTTCGATATATCTGAGAACTCTTTGACCTGCAATCCAATGTGGATCCTTTGGACAATGCATGAATTGTGAAAAGAATTATACTGCATAACTAAGATCAGGACTTGTTAGTGTAGCATAAATCAAACTACCCACAAGAGATTGATACTTCCTCATATCTTTGTATCCTGGACCATCATATTTATTGAGCTTGTGATTGACTTCAAGTGGAGTTGAAGCTTCTCTACAATTTTCCATCAACAGGTTCATAAGAACCTTTCTTGTGATACATATATGTCATGATCTGTATAAGTGACTTCCATTCCAAGAAAATATGATAACTTTTCTATGTCACTAATCTTGAATTCTTTCTCAAGTAATCTCTTTACCTCCTTAATTCCTCCATCTAAAGTACCTGTGATTATGATGTCATCTACATAAATACAAATGTAGATTGTACCTTCCTCTTTTCTTTTGATGACTAGACTTGGATCTGCTTTTGAACTTTGATATCCAAGATCATTGAGATACTTCACTAGTCTATAGTTCCATGCTCTTGGATTCTTGCTTCAATCCATAGCGTGCCCTTCTCAATCTGAAAACAAAATTTGGATATTTGGAATCTATAAATCCTTGAGGTTTTTACATGTATAACTCATCTAATATGTATCCATTCAAGAATGCATTCTTTATATCGAGTTGACTCGGAGTGCATCCTTTTGCATCCCTTCAATAGCAATGATTGTCCTTATAGTTGACATCTTAACTACAGGACTAAATGTCTCATCATAATCTATGCCATAAGTTTGGGCATAGCCTTTCACCACTAGTCTAGCTTTGTATCTAGCTATACTTCCATCTGTTGGTGCAATTAAATCCAAGCCTACACACTTGATCACTTCACATAAGATTGATGTATTACCATATCATTTGGAAAGCTTCATATGTACAACCTCTTGTAACTCTGAGCCATAATTACTCATTGTAAAAGTGAAGTAAACCCACAAGGAGTTAGGAAGCATAGAATCTCGTAATCTTTGGTAGTTGAGTTAAGAGAGAATCAATCCTATACTTTAGGATGCACTTTATTGGTAGAGATTTGAATTTGAATCCAAATCTTTGGCTCCAACAAAAATCTATAAAAGATGAGATGAGAAGCCCACGTGTATCTCGAGGTTCAGAGATCATTTTCATGTACCTTCATTGAGAAGAGGAGCTCATCTCATAGCTCATCTCATAGCTCACTCATTCCACACTCATTGAGCAATGCCTTATTTCCAATGACATTGTATCATTACTTGATTTAATATATACATGATCATTACTACTCTCTCATATCTTTGTCACACTCTATCACAATAATGACTTTGTTTGAGCTGGTTCTCATTGTATACTGCATCATTTTGCATGATTTAAAGCATGAAATCTTTAACATACTATCTATTTTAGTCCTAAAAAGTTTCATTGATATTGACTCTCACAATTGTTAGATATCATTCAATTAGTGCTCATTGGTATGTGACTATCAAGGATCGTAAAAGTCGGGATGATTGCTTAACTTGCTAAACATACTTCTCTGCATATAGTTTACCATTTTAGATGATTCCACTCATGAATGGTAGCTTGTTAAGCTAATTGAAGTTTTCCAAAAGGAATTTTGTTAATTTTTGCTATACTGAGAGAATTGTGTAAAACTCTGAGTAGGTGTCTCAACCAAATTAGCAAGTTTTGGAACTTGCATCATATGCCTACCTATTTGTTTTGATCCTATCATTTGTGCATCATCTTCCAAGCAACATATATGATCATTTATGCTTATTAGCTAGCTACAGAGACCCACAACACTCTCCAACCATCACTTATAGCAGGTGTGAAGAAGCTTTTAGCTGCACCAATTCATCTCTTGTGATTATCCACCATCTCCTTCAACAGTGGTATCAGAGCAAGTTCAATCAAGATGGAAGATGGATTTCCATCTGTTGGCAGTAGTCAAGGAACCGAAGGACTCACAAGACAAGGAAGCCTACGAAGGGAGTCGGAGCGAAGAGATAGCACAAGCAGACACGGTAGTCAAAGAAGATCTGGCAAGTAGGCCATTTAAATTTTTCAGGCATCAAAGAGTTGGGCACACAAGAAGAAGGAGCAATTAGGGAGCTCCAGGAAATGTATGTCAAAATGTTAGAAGAAATCCCTACAAAAATAGTGATTTTCATCACTAAAAACCATTGTAAATACCATTTCATATTTTTGTAGCTCCATTATGTGCAAGACAAGGATATTTTTGTAGCTTGTAATTGATTTGAACTTGTATGAGCTTTTTGAAAGTAATCTAAAGAACTCCATTGCTTCTCACTCTTTGTCTTGTCGTGTGTGCGCGTGTGCGTGTGTATGTGTGTGCATGGTAGTGTGCTTCTCACTCATGCACTTGTGCCTTCACTTGCTTGAGGTCATCATACCATCCTCACGTCTTCCCAGATTGACATTAAAGGAGGTGCTACTCATCACTGAGCTACACCAAATTTTGGCACCGTTGTCGGGGATCGAGCTTTGAGGACGAGCGTGTGATGGTAAGACGTAGAGTTGACGCGTTGGAGTCATAGGTATTTTCTTCACATTAGCTGGGGTTGGAGGTTGTTGAGCTAACACAGGCTGTGGCCTTTGCTGGTTCTGGTAGGGTTGTTGATAGGGTTGCTGCGGTCTACCATATTGTTGTGGGGGATACTGGTTCTGGTATCTTCCCTATTGTGGATAAGGCTGAGGGTAGGTTTGTCTAACTGCTTGCTTATTGTACGGGCAATCTTGTGTTGTGTGATTTGTATATCTCCGTTCTATGGTGCAATATTGGCTGCTAGGATTCACTTGGGGTTGAGCCATGATGGGACATGCGTTCGCCATATGGTCACCACCGCAAGTATAGCACCTTTTTGCTGGGGCAAATCTAGGAATTTGTTTACTAGAGACACCTAATTTTTGAGCTACTTTCTCCGCAAGTTCCTCAATAGATGTGGATTGCGAGGAAGAGAGACTAGAGGCACTATCTGAATCTTTGTAGATTTTGGAAAGCTCTAACTCCTCCCCTAGGTTATCCTCAATGTCAATGCACATGCGTACACACTCTTCTATGGTCCTAGGGTCCTTCAAGTACACATAGGATCGCAACTTTGTACTTAGCAATCCATCCAAGAATAAAGCCACTTGTTTGGCAGGTGTGGGTAACTCAGGAACAGGGCATCTCTCAAGATATTGCCTAAATCTCCTTCCTGCAAGTCTCACAGTCTCCTGGGGGGTCTGCTTGAAGCTGTATATCAATGAGGAAGTATTATGCCTTATGCCACTTTTAGAGAATTCGGTGATGAAAGCCTCTAAGAGTTGGTCTATGCTCCTGAAATGCCTTTTGTTTCGTGGCTGAAACCATGTCAGGGCGGTGTTCCTAAGGGTTAGACCAAAGGCATTCTATTGCGTGAATAGGTCCTCAACTTGTTCAGCTCTCAAGACTTGCCTAAACTCGGCCACATGATCATATGGGTCTCTTGTGCCATCGAAGTAATTTTTCATGGACTTAACTAACTGAGTCGGTCTCAAAATCCTGGTGTGTTCCCTAGGCCTTCGCAGAGGGAAATCATCAGCCTTCCTCTGATTCCTTCGGGCTCTAAGTCCTTCAGGTTCCACTCTATTTGTTTCCGTTCTCGTTCTGTCTCTTCCCACTGGGTTGGCAAAGCTTACCTCCGGTCTATCTCTATGTCTGTCTCTTTGAGTTCCGTGAGCGTGGGAGGTCCAGCTCCTGGGTGACCAAAGGACACATTTGATCTTGGTTGGGGGAAAATAAATTCACCTTTCCAAGTGTAAGCATGCCTATCATTTTCTGTAACCACAAAGATCCTCTCTGAAGCATGATATAAGTAGGTCACTCGACCTGGGCTATCAGGATCTTTGAACTCATATATCAGGATTGACCCTACATCACTCGGCTGATTAGATCTATATCTCTAAAAGGCTTCATCAGTCTCTCGGTTCAGGAGTAGATCTATGCTCTTATTGTCTTGGGGAATCCACTTTGGTGTGATAATCCTAGTGAGAATAAATTTGCCTCGGGGGGTTCTAGGTTCTTCGCCCATGTTTCCTTGCTCGAGGTCACCTAAGTCCGTTTCCAGGACCACATTCCCAAATTCATTTATCCTATCAGGGTGACTGGTGACTACGTATATGGTTCCTTCTTTGTCCAGGTATGCTCCATTTTCAAACTTGACAGCTGGGTGCTCTAGTCCAATGGATTGGTCAGGGTTTTTAATCTGGACCACAGATCTTCCTAGGCCGTCCTCATAGATGCTAGCACCTAATCGGTTGGTCCTAAGGTATTCGAGTTGCGTCTTGTAAGGGCCTTCCACCCTGTGTAAATATGGCACCCCAGAACTTCTTGTAGGTCTCTCCATACCGTGGGACATCTCAAACTCGCTCGTCTCAGAGCTAGGATAGTACGAATGATGGCTCAACTACTGGGCCCAAGACCTAGCAGTATGATTGACACTAGCCTCTGAAGATCTAAGACTTTGTCATCTCTCCCTAGGTGTCGTCCTGATCTAAGGTTCATAAGCCCAATTGAATAATCCCAATTTTTCCCAAGTACACTTTGCGTTGCTGAGTTCTTTTGTATTAGTCACTTGTTCCTTTTTAATTGCTCTTATGGTGTCACTTCTTGTCCAATTAATCTTCGTCGCAAGGAACACTTAAGTTTTTATTATACTTGAGTGTGGTCGCTCAATTTAATTTCTTTTCCCTTGGGTTGTTTCGCAATTGTAATTTCCTAGCACTTGCACTTGAGTGGTTAGAGTTCTTGGACTTGGTTGTTCTTAACGTTTTCCTAATAGATCAAAACCTCTATCCGTACTTAGCCTATGCTAGGGATTGACAGAGGGTGTTGAGAAGTTCCAACCTTAAGTTCTTCCCTTGGTTTGCCTTGTATGCCCAGGAAGCGTGTTCCCAAGCTCGCACTCACTCTTGCTTCGAGTACCCTTTGATGCTCTCAAAGAACCTAAAAAAATCCACAATTAGCTCAAGAATTGAATTTAGTTGACAAACATATCATTTTCATGCATGTAATTCACGGACCCAATTGCCTTTTGCCTTTATGGAAAACAATCCCAAGGGACCCTCAATTTTTTCCTACCCCGGGATATGGTCAACTTCAAATTATCCTATCTAATAATCCTGACATTAATTCGTATGAGGAAGTTATGTCCACTCAGGGTTTTGGGGCCAAATCAGGATTTTAAACAGGTTAGCAGGCAAAGAGGACTTCTCGAAATGCTTTGTGTAATGGCCTCACAATGCAATGATAGACCCTAGTATTTGTCCCACAATTTGTCAAGAATAGCCCACTATTTTTTGCCCTGAAAAATTGGCCAAATTTGCCCTTCAATCGCGTTCGCAAGCTCTGTCAGTCGCGATTGATAGGTCAATTGCGATCGACATGTCGGTCCCGATTGACAGGTCCGTCGTGGCTGTCAGTCGCGATTGATGGGTCAATCGCGATTGACACATTACCCGGATTTTCAGTCGGTCGTGGTCAAAGGGTCGTTGACTCTGTCAGTCGCGATTGATGGGTCGATCGGGATCGACAGGTCCTTCGCGAGGGTCTGTCCGTCGTGGTCAAGCAATCGTTGACTGTGTCGATCGCGATTGATAGGTCCGTCGGGGCTATCAGTCACGATTGACTGGTCGATCACGATTGATGGCTCGATCGCGATTGACACGTGTCACACGTAGGTTCTGTCAGTCGTGGTCAGTCGATCGTTGACTCTGTTGGTCGCGATTGACATGTCGATCGCGATTGACAGAGCTGTCCCGTCGTGGTTTGTCGATCACGATTGACAGAGCGATCGCGATTGACAGAATTCTGAGGAATTTTAAAATTTCAAGCACACATTTGGGAAGCTCTATGCATGTAGATCATGATTATGTACTTTGTTTAGCAAAAAGACCATTTTTTCTGTCGGTCGCGATTGACAGAGGTCAACGCCTTGGACCTGCACAGTCAAACTTTTTACCTGCTGGAGCTGGTGCAGCTGCTGGGGATGCTGATTCCTGCAGAAAATCTCAAAAAACACAGAAAATCACAAGCACACAAGCGCTCTCTCGCTCTCTCTCACAAGTGAAATGAGGGGAATGGTATGGGTGGGTGATATGACCGAAAACTGAAATTGTTTGCGATGATGGAGATGGATGTGGGAGATGGTGAGGATGATGATGGTGATGAGAAAAACAAAAGAAAATAGATAAAAGTGATTCCTGTAAAGTATGCAGCAGCTGAGGAAAATTTGAATAGAGCTATAGTGCCAGTAACACCACTGCTATCAGAAAGTGACCCAAGTGATCATAGCTTTGATTCTACACATATTGATAGTCCACAGGCTTATTACATGCAATCTCCTGAACATGGTGAGTCCTACTACAGTGAAGAACCAGGTGAACCTAGTTGGGAGCCAGAGTACACAAATGTAATGTACACAAACCCTAACTCTAGACCCCAACCTAGGCAGGTAAGACCCCCATTCCCTAGAGGACCATGCTACAGATGTCAGGGAGATCACCTCATTCGTGATTGCCCCTTACCTCCACCTACACAACCCCAGTCAGTGACGATTCAAGGCTTTTGTCAAGACTTCGAGAAGGAGCATCTCTTACGAGATTGCCCTAAGAATCCCAATAATATGCCAAAAATAACTCCAATTAACGTTATTGGGTTAGTAGTAGACTCTATAGGAAGTGTGACGTCCACTGCACCAGTACAGGTAGTCACTAGAGCCCAGGCTTTGCAACAAAACCTAGGAATAGGTCAAGAGAAGAGTGCAGAGGTTAGTGAAAGTGAGAGCATAGCCAAGAAACAGTCGAGAGCCTGGAGGGATAGTCAAGAAAGAATGAAAAGACAATGGTCTAAAAAGATGAGCGACTTAGAAGAAAGCATAAGAGAAACAAAAGCCAAAATTGTTGAACTCACCTCTCAAACAAACTCTCACATACCACCACCACCACCCTCACTTCCATCACCATCTAACCCACCATCTGTCCACCTGCCTCAGACCATCCCACCACCCCCTAGAGTAGGATCAGTGTTAGCTGACCCCACTCCTGAAGACATAGACATGATGCTTAAGGCATATCACGCTAGAATCCAAGAAGGGCCAAATGTGACTGATCATGACAAGTGCTACCCTAGAGCTGACCTAGAGATAGAGAGAACCAAGCTATGTGCTAAAATGGTCGCATTGGCTCAGACCATGTTTGAAGCCAATCGCCTCTTCAACTACTCAGGCTCAGATAAGACACACTTGCACTTGGATGGACTCCTAGAGAAGTTAGAGAGTATAACTGCAAGATCTGCCAAGGAAGAAAAAAATCAAAAAAAAGATGAGGCAAGCAAAAACATAAGCCATCCCCCACAGGAAGCTTATGTGCCCAATTCCACTGAACCAGACACCTCCTCTTCTATGAATATGTTCACTCCAGAATTCCTACAAGAGATTCAAGAAGACAAATGGGCTAATGAAATTGAAGCCCCTCCTCCCATTGAACTTGTGGATGACACGCAGGATCAATTCCCACAAGATATTCCTTCCATTGATGGAGAGCAGGAGAGCACCCAGTCCCAAGAGAGATTAGACTGTGAGTCTAATTCTTTACAGGAATTACCCCATTTCACAGGCCCATGGGAGGCCAAGTCGACCTGTATGAGAGCACCCACCGTCATGGTAAGAAATGAAGACTCAGACATACCTAGGAATACGGAAGTAGTGAAAAACACTAAAGTGCAGTGCAACCTCACTTTAGAAGAGCTACTCAAAGTTAGGCCAGAGTTATGGAGACATGTAGCCAAACAAGTACCAGAGATAGCAAAACCTCGTTCCCAGGTAGGTTCTCAGAGGACAGTGCTAGAGATTCCTCTAGACAAGATAGGAGATATGAGTGAAGGTGAAGAAGGAAACACCTATCTTCCCATTACCCATCAGGGGTACACAACAAAGGCAATTCTAGACTCAGGTGCAGGAGTTGTGATTGCTACCACTTCCCTATGGAAGCGGTGGGGCAAGCCAGCACTCAGGCCCACGAGGATGAAATTGCAAATGGCTGATGGCCACATAGAGAGGCCTTTAGGATTACTTGAAGGAATAACTCTCACTACATGTGGTGTAGAGTTTGAGCACACGTTTGCTATCTGTGATTTTAGCAAGAATCATGCCTACGAGATGATTTTGGGAAGACCATTTATGCGACAGTTGCAAGTGGTCCAGGATTGGGGAACCAATTCCTTGTATTTGCAACACTTAGGTGTTACAACCAAAGTCAATCTCAAGGATTACTCTCATAGAGATGTACCCCCCATCCAATGGAATCCCATCCATAGAGCCAAAGACGATACAGAGTCGGTGCATTCCATAGGATCAGGATCCTCATGGATGCATGAAGACACCCACTTATGGATGTGCAAAGTAGCAGTAGAAGAAGAGAAGAGAGAAAAAGCTAGAGAGATAGGTGCAAAAGAAACACATAGATCAATTCAAGACCCAGCCTATGCACCTGTAGTCTTTCCTGACGAAGAATTTGAACCCCACGACTGGGCAAAAATCCTAGCAACAATGGATGTAGCCATCAATGAAGAACAATGCACACCTCACTGTGATGAAGATGGCTATGACATTTCAGTCTTCTCCATAGAGCCGATCATGGGAGAGGCAGTGTTAGAAGAGTGTGAACCTAGCCCTGATGCATTTGAGGATGCAAGTGACTCCGATCTAGAGTCAATCATTATGGACCCACCTTTTGCATCAGATGAAGAATACTTCTATGAAGTAGAATTTCAACCCTAGAGGCACAGAGAGCTTACAAATGATGTAAGGCTAGCCACACATGTGACCCCGAAGGAAGAAGGAAAGAAAAGAAAGAAGAGAGAAGTCACACCAGAAGAGGAAGAATCTTTGTTTGAGGTCCCTGAAAACTTTAAAAAGTATGAGATAGACGACAGGAGAGTCATGGTAAGAATGCCTAAACGAGAGGCACAATCAGGAGAGGCCTATGATAACAAAGAACCACCAAGAAAATAGTGGTAGCCGTAGAAGAAGGAGAAGAGAGATGCACGTACATAGGCCATGACCTAACGGACGACAAAGAGCACGATTTGATAGCCTTGCTAAGAGAATACAGAGATGTATTCGCCTGGAGTTACAAGGATTTGAAGGGTGTTGACCCAAACATATGCTCACACACAATTCCCATGACCTCAGACGCAAAACCCTCTAAGCAAAAGCCATACACATATAATGATAATTATGCGGCGAAGATCAAAGAAGAGATAGATCGTTTGGTAGAAGCTGGATTCATCTACAAAATTGAGCACACTGAATGGGTATCCCCCATTGTTGTGGTGCCCAAGAAGAATGGCAAGCTGCGTGTATGCATTAACTTGAAGAAGGTCAATGCAGCCACAATTCGAGATAACTATCCGCTTCCTATCACAGAGCATCTATTAGAAAGGGTAGCAGGCAAGGAAGTATACAGCTTCCTTGATGGATTTTCGGGCTACAATCAAGTAGCCATAGCTCCAGAAGATCAGCATAAGACAGCTTTTGCCACAGAATGGGGCATATTCGCTTTTCGGGTAATGCCATTCGGGCTTACCAATGCTCCTGCAACTTTCCAAAGATTGATGTGTCACGTGTTAAAAGAGTTCTTGAGGAAGAATTTAGAAGTCTATGTTGATGATCTCTGTGCTCATTCCAACATTAGACAGACACATATACCAGAACTCAGACAAATCTTTGACAAATGTAGAGAGTATCAAGTCTGCTTGAACCCAGAAAAGTGTGTTTTCATGGTCAGGCAAGGCAAGATTTTAGGACACATAGTGTCAAAGAATGGCATATCCACTGATGAAGAGAAGGTAAGAGCCATAGCAGAGTTACCTAGGCCAAAGAATGTCAAGGGAGTACAAGCTTTCATGGGGCATTGTGGTTATTACCGACGGTTTATACACATGTATGCCATCATAGCAAAGCCTCTGTATGGACTTTTGACTAACTTCGAGTGGACTATTGAATGTGAAAACTCCTTCAATGAGCTTAAAAGAAGATTGTGTTCAGCACCAATCCTGACCACACCGGATTGGAATAAACCCTTCCATGTTCATGTTGATGCATCTAATTATGCTATTGGGTGTGCACTCGTGCAGCCTACGGGCGAAGGCAATATGGATCTTCCAATTGCCTATGCTAGTAGACAGTTGAATGCGGCTGAACGAAACTATACAACCACTGAACGAGAGCGATTAGGCATGGTATATGCAGTTAAAAATTTTAGACACTATTTGCTTGCCAATAAGTTTAAATTTTTCACTAATCATCAAGCACTGTTGTACTTGGTAAACAAGCCATGCAATACAGGAAGATTAATAAGATGGTTTCTCTTACTAATGGAATATGATTTCGAGGTTGTGGTAAGGAAAGGGAAGACTCACTTGAGAGCAGACCATCTCTCTAGGCTCACATCTGGAGAAGCCCCACAAGGAGTGTTAGATGACCTTCCTGATGCTTACCTGTTTAATTTGGAAGTTGTACCTCAGTGGGCTAAGCCATTAGTGCCAGTATTGACATACGGGCCTAACCACCCAGTAATAAACACACAGGATAGAGAGGTAGTAAAAGCCCAAAAGTATCACATCATGGCAGGAAGCATGTACAAACAGATAGACCAAGGGATATTGGCTTGTTGTGTGGAAGAGGATGAGTATGCTAAATGGTTGCAATTGGCACATATAGGTGCATTAGAGCAACACTACTCAAAACAACGAACCCTACAGACACTAAGGAGACTCGGAGTGCATTGGCCTACTATGGAAGCTGATGTACATAAGATGTGTAAAGAATGCCCAATCTATTGCACTAAACCACCTGTGGAACATGCCACTCTTTATCAAGTGTCCATAGTTCCAGATTGGAGTGAACCATTAGTGTATTTCCTGAGGACGAGAACATTCCCTCAAGATATGACACTAACGAGACAAAGAAGTCTAGAACAAGAAGCCCTAGATTACTCACTCATTGGTGATAATCTATACAAGCGTGGTAAAGATGGTTACCTGAGACTATGTGTCCATGAGAGTGAATATCTCAAGATCTTGGAAACGGCTCACCAAGGTGTAGCAGGAGGACACTTTGGACCAGATCGGGTGATCAAGGCAATACTATTTGCCGGCTTCTGGTGGCCGACCCTTCACATGGATGCACATACCTATGTGAAACGGTGTGATGTTTGTCAGAGAACTCAGTGTCCTATACGCAAAGATGAAATGCCACTGAAACCTATGATGGGTGGACGAGCATTCTCTAAGTGGGGAATAGACTTTGTAGGTCCTATTAATCCCCCAGCTAAGGGTTCACATGTTGAATATATCATTGTGGCCACGGATTATCTAACCAAGTGGGTAGAGGTAAAAGCCACAACGAAGAACGATGCTCAAACAACAGCTAAGTTTTTATTTGAGAATGTGTTCACCAGATATGGGTTACCTATAGAGCTAGTCAGTGACAGAGGGACTCACTTCTTGAATGAAGTTATTGAAAATCTTCTCCAAGAGTTCTTGGTAGTACATAAGAAGTCTGCCCCCTATCACCCACAAGCTAATGGCCAGGCTGAGAGTACAAATAAGATCTTATGCAATGTATTGACAAAATTAATGAGCAATAAACGCTCTGATTGGGACAAATAGCTACACCATGCTCTTTGGGCATACCGAGTGGCCTATAAAACGGTACTCCAAGCCACACCCTTTCAGATGGTGTTCGGTCAGAATGTTGTGCTACCTTTGGACTTCTTGATTCCCACATTGAGAGTAGCACAAGAGCATGAGTGGACGGGTCATGAACTCTCTTCGAGAATTTTTTACCTTGAACGATTAGGTGAAGCCAGACTAAGAGCTGCAGTAGGAATATATGCAGCTAAGAAACGACAGAAAGCGTACTTCGATGCCCATGTTAAGGATAAAGGATTAAAGGCCGGAGACCTAGTTTTAGTTTACACTTTGAAGCAACATGCAAGAAAATTAGAGAAACGTGGCTATGGATCTATGATCATAAATAGGATCTCAACGAGTGGAGCAGTACAACTGACCACTTTAGAAGGCAATATTCTCCCTAGCTACATCAGTGGGTGCAGAGTCAAGCTGTATCAGGAACCCCTCATAGAAGAAATGCTCAGTCGACTCAACACTGCTAAGAAACGTAAAGAAGAAGAAAAACGAATTCGAGAAGAAGCTCAAGCAGAAGCTTTAGAACGCATCAGAAGGATGAAGTTGAGACGGCAGGGTAGGGATCAACCTAGGACAGGTGCCTATGAAGATCCAGGATATCATGTGGCAATGTGTGAAGTCTCAGGAATAAGTCCCCAAAGAATAATAGATCGACGTCCTTTTGTGACCTTAGAGATAGGACAAGGAGTTAGTGCAAAAACAGTGGGAGCATTAATTGACTCAGGTGCAGCCACTAGTGCAGTGCGACTTTCCTACTGTCGAGAATTGAAATTAAAAGTCAATCCTATAGAAGCATATCTCATAGGATTGGGAGGTGTGGAAACCACCTTGCATGGGCGAGGTGGAGCTTCCACTCTCCATTCAAGATGTTCCAATGACAGTTAAGGTACTAGTGTGTCAAGATGAGGATCTCACTGAGCCTCTGGTCTTGGGTCAAGACTGGATCTATGACCATGCAGTCAACTTAAACCTAAGAAGTGGACTTCTTCAGGTATGGGTGAATCAAAGTCGAATTACAGTTGAGTTAGATAATGGAGCACTCAAGGAACTAGAAAAGGCACAGACTCTTGGTCCTTCCAGGGGTACACATGATGTTGACCATGCTGTTCTTGCCCAAAGCTATGTGATGCAGAGGAATGCAGATTTCAATAAAGAAGTCAAGGCCTCGACGGAACTACCTTCTTTTCCAAAAGCCAGAGGGAGGCAGCAACCAAAGGTAGATCAATTACGGAAGACTACCTATGCTGGAGGTCAAAAGAACGTGCGAAGCAGAATGACTCAGCCATTGAAACAATTGTGGGTGCGAAAAGGCGAGCTGCCTATTGCAGTCAAGTCACAACAACTATCTCAACTTCCTATTAGTAATCAACGACATGATACTAATAAGAGGACTTCCAAAACTTCTTTTGAGAGAGTGAAATATATCTGGGTGCCCAAGAAGTCAATGAAAGCTGGCCCACAATTAAGATAAATTTGGGTGCCTAAGGCTTGCTTGCGGGCTCAACTAGTCACGCACAAATCACATCATACACAACAGGGTTCACTCACTCAAGGAGCCGTTACCCACTCTTGTTTAATACGCACGAACACAGAGTCACCCAGAAGCACGCAGAGACTCACTTGTAAATGCGTCCCAAAAACGCATCATCCCCAAGCAGAATTACTCATACAACCCTCCAGAGTCTCCACAAAACCAAAACCAAAAGCCATCCATTGTGTTTGGCAACCTAAGAATTGTAATAGACCCCCCGACCCCCAGTTGTAAATTCATCTCCACTTGCTAACTACATCACTCATACACTGCATCTTTCCATCTAGATCGTAGAACTATCCATTCATTAACTACACACACACTCATCGAGCACTCACTGACCCACTAACCCATTACTCACCTCATGATAATGTTGTAACGGGGACAAAAAGTGTTCTATCTTGTCCATTACAATATTAACGCATGATCTATATTCTCACAGAACCAGCAAACCAGCAATAACAATGGCAGAAGCAGGAGGCACCAGTTCCCAGGCAGGGTCTAGCGCATAGATTGTGGACATCAAAACCCTCCTCCTGGAACCACCACTCACCGAAAGGCCTCAAGAACTTCAAGCGGTGCATGTTCTCCCTATTCAGGACCCTCCTCAGGGACACACTTCTCAAGTGGGGAAACACGCTCATTGGTTTAGTGATATCGTAGGGCCATTGGGTGATGGCACCTACTTCTGCGAAGCAGAAATTGAGTTCAATGGCAAATGGGGACGTTATCATTTTTTCACTCGTGAATTTGAAAATTATCAGAATGTAGAAGTAATGCGATCGGTTTGGACCAAAGCGGGATTGGATAGCTACTTCAAAGCACATTTGCCTAAGCCAGATTTTCTTCGCTGCTCCTACTTTATCAGTACCATCACTCCTAGCAGGGCCAAGGGAGGCGATAGTACTTTTGTGCTACCCTCACTATTGCCAGGCCACGAACTAAAGAGATTCAAACTGACCCTCAATCTGGTACGAGCAGCATTGAACATGCAAGGAATGCATATTCCCACTGAGAAAGAACTAATGGTTCCAGGCAGGATGAAGCATAAGGATCTCAACAAATTGAAGGACATGGTCGCAATGACACCTACCATTGCTCTACACCTACGAACTATTATGCAACATTTTGCTCTTCCCGCCCAAGAACTATTTACTATGCCACCAAAAAAGATATGATTCAGCTTGTACTTGGCAGAGACAGAGAACCTCACCATCAACATACTACACTGGATCATCGATCAAATACACCTAGCCCATCAACAATGGAATAAGAAACAGAAAAATGTACTCCATGGATGATGTGCTCTCACAAGAATAATTTACAGGTGCTTAGCGTACGACGTACCAATTCAAAGAGCACTAGTATGGTCCAGGGCCCAAGTCTAGTTCCAAAGATGACTATCAATGGCGGGCCCTCCATCGAAAAAGATGAGAGGGGGAGTTCAATTACCATGCGCTCAACCAAGGGGAGCCACTACCACACCCGAGGTCACTCCTCCACAAACGAGGCGTGTCCAACCATTCACCATTCGCCTACCCAGACCAAGTGCAGAAGGACCCAACTTGGTGTTTCCTCCTATTCCTTCAGACTTGGAGTTCCCTCAAGGTTACACCCTTGCTGATCTAACAGATGAAGAAATCGCATGTTTGATCAATGAATCTAACCTGGAGACAGAAGCGGAGCAAACCCAAGAACAACAACCCACGACTACCACTTCAGCCCCAACCCAACCGGGAGTAGTAGAAGTAGAAGACGATGAAGGAGAGACAAAAGAACAAGAGGCACACGAAGAGTATGATCAAGACTATGAAGAACTTTCAAAACTAGCAAGTGCCCCGACATACTCAGCCCAAATAAAAAGATTATACGAAACACAACTGTTGCTGGAAACAGGAAAGATGATCATGAGTCAAATGTTAGCTGAGGAAGGTGTGGATGACATGTTCATCGAATCAATGAACCTGCACGCTGATGCAATGGGCTTAGATGAGGCTGTTCATGCAGCCATGACTTATATTAATCGATTTGAGAAGCGAGTGCCTACCCGCCCCATGCGATGTGGCAAACAAATACACATCAATGAATCAGAACCAGGAGGCAACACACAAACAGAAGAACATCAGGAGGAACCACTCTCACCACCCACCTCACCTCTCACTACACATGTCACCTCACCACCTGGCACCACCACACCTATTTCTGCCATCACCACAGTCGTCATGGGAATTCCTCTCTCCCCCGGCATCCAATTCGGAGGAGTTACCATGCCCACCTACACAACACTCTTCACAAATATCACATCCACCCCACCCACTGTTCCCATCTACATAGTCACACACACATTCGACACAATGGAAACATCACCAGCCACAGCACCACTCCCACCCCCCATGCAACCTCAATCTCCCATACCCCCTCCACCTACCTCATCACTCGACTCCACAGCATTCACAACTCCCTTCCCCTTCCCCATCCCCTTTGCATCTTCATCTTTCCCTGCATCGTTTAATGTAAATAGTATATTCATAGCATTACATCAATGCGTGTATCAACTTCAGAGTGAGTACTAGGCTCTCGAAGACCGTCATCATCAGCTGACGATGAATCATCAACAACTAGGAAGACGGCTTACAAGTATAGAAGAAGAAAATGCAGACCTCAATCAACGCTACACCACTCTTGAGCAAGCTCATCAAACCCTCCTGGAGACACCCCAACCATCACAAGAGTCAGGTGTCAAACAACTTGAAGTCTTACTGGAGGTTTACCAAACAGATAATCTGAGAGTCCGGCAAAATTTAACTCTACTCCAAAAACACATGGCTACAGCCCTTGAAGAAAACAAACGTTTGCAGAAACAAAACGAAGAAAACCTGGAAGCTACCATGGAAGGATCTCCCCATGAAATCGACCCAGAACAATTCAAAGCAGTTCCCTCAGAAACAATGAAAACAATCTTGGAAAGCTATGCTGATTTATTAGAAGCACATGATGATTTAGAAAGGGAACGGGATGAACTACTTAGCTAGCTCAGGGAACAGGAGGCACAACCCAAAGTCATAGAAACGACCTCGACTTGAGCGGAAGTAAAGGCATTGACAGAACAGGTGGCGGAACTGCAGAAGAAGTTACTGGAATATGAAAGGTAGCCCTCTCCATTTGTAGAACCAGAGCCTGAGGAATTGGTACCCTTGAGGTGGACGAAACGTACGAGGAACCATATGTTCCTATGCCGATGCCAGGTGGTCAACAGACCTCAGAAGGAATGGAAACCTTAGAAGTCAAAGTACCTGAATGGCTCCAGACACTAGAAAAAACAGCGACAACCCATGAAGATCGAGTGGCAATCCAAATCCAATCAATGGCCAAATTAGAAGACACCATCATAAAGTCAGAATATTTCCGCAGCATGTCTCATCATAGATGGATCGGCACCAACGACGATCAACATGTGCCATATTGTGTACTCCTTGCAGATTACAACGTGGAGATCCAACGCCGATGTGGCAAACCTCCAACTTTCGCCACACAATTTGGGCCTGATGATATACCAGAAAGTGCTAAAAAATGATCCATTCATCAATCGACCTGGAGAATCCGTCTTCTCGAGACCTACCCAAAGATGGTTCATACTTGGACTAACATGCCACTTTTTATTAAATACAATCCCTGTTATGTTCCAGTATTCTGCAGACGCACTTGGCCAGAGTTTACAATTGCTGTCAAGAACATCAAAGGTTGCGCAAAGTGGTTAAACTATGTTTATCTAGCACCTCCTCAAGGACCTCCCACTATGAATTACATGATTTCTACCATCCGTCACTGGAGCATTCGACTACGGAATACCCCCGATGTGATGGCCCAAATGTGCATGAAAATCTTTGAACTAATGCTAATCACATTCAGGACATTCAAGAATATTAAAGACCCCCACTTCTCAGGTGTCGGATTTCTTACAGGAAACCAAGATCTAGTATACGACATGAGCACCACCCCATCAATAGAGGTAATATATGCTTGGCACGCTAGAATCAAGTACCTCCCAGCTTGCTTTAAACAGACATTCAAGGAGATGTTCGTAACAGGATTCTGGGAATATCACTCAGAAATATTTGTACCCAGGCCCTCACATCTCCTCCACTTATTTGCTGTGGAGAGAACCATCCATTCAGAACAACTACGGGTGCCACATCCGGACGTACCAGGACCAGTGAATTGGGATGCACTGTTAACAGATCTAGCACGGGGGCTACGCTTAGAAGAACACCACCTCGCTGCAGATGTTGCTCAATATTATGTCCAACGCACAGCTAGAGAAGGGTCTGTCAGAGACAACAGACGCGAGAGAGGGGGGGGTTGTTGGCAGTAGTCAAGGAACCGAAGGAGTCACAAGACAAGGAAGCCTACGAAGGGAGTCGGAGCAAAGAGATAGCACAAGCAGACACGGTAGTCAAAGAAGATCTGGCAAGTAGGCCATTTAAATTTTTCAGGCATCAAAGAGTTGGGCACATAAGAAGAAGGAGCAATTAGGGAGCTCCAGGAAATGTATGTCAAAATGTTAGAAGAAATCCCTACAAAAATAGTGATTTTCATCACTAAAAACCATTGTAAATACCACTTCATATTTTGTAGCTCCATTTTGTGCGAGCCAAGGAGTCCTTGAGCTTGAGGAGCTTTAGAAGTACCTACCTATCATTTTTCACATTTTTTAGACTCCGTTTGAACCTCCAAATAGGGTAGAGAACCTAATTTTTAACTAGGCCGGACACTAGGTCTGGACAAGGCCAAAACCTAGTCAAAAACTATATATAGAGCTAGAGAGCTCATTTTTGGAGGTTAGCTTGTAATTGATTTGAACTTGTATGAGCTTTTTGAAAGTAATCTAAAGAACTCCATTGCTTCTCACTCTTTGTCTTGCCGTGTGTGCACGTGTGCGTCTGTATATGTGTGCATGGTAGTGTGCTTCTCACTCACGCACTTGTGCCTTCACTTGCTTGAGGTCATCATACCATCCTCATGTCTTCCCAGATTGACATTAAAGGAGGTGCTACTCATCACTGAGCTACACCATCCATCATTAACAAATTGGATAGGAACAACTACTCAGCATGGTCCCTAAGGATGCAAGCATACCTTCAAGGGAGAAGCTTATATGGATACATCTCAGGAGATGAAGAAATGCCAATCTTCAGGATCAAGAATCAACCGACAAGGGAAGAGCAAGAGAGACTAACCACATGGTGTGCAAACGATGCTCTTGCAAGGTCATACCTTCTAAACTCAATCTTTGATTTCTTGTTACCACATGTTAGAAATTGTAAAACCTCCCAAGAGACTTGGGAAGTTCTTTCATCTTACTTCTCCTCCAACACAAGAGAAAGGAAGAATCAGTTGTGGATGGAATTTAGAACCCTAAAGAAACAACCAAAGCAAGGAGTTGCTGATTATGTAACCAAAATGAAAGATGTTGCAAACCAACTTGCAAGCATTTGAGAAGAGATAGAGGAAGAGCACATAGTGAGGCGATCATCAATGGAATTAAGGTTGATGACAAGTGGGAGTCCTTCTCCATAGCAATGGATCTCTACATGGATATGCAAATACCTGATCTCAACACCTTGATGGGACAACTCTTCACCCATGAAGCAAAACTCAACAGAAATGGTGACAACTCAAGAGGTAACCAATCTTGTTCCCTTTATATAGATAAGAATAAAGCTAAGGATAAAGGTAAAAGTAAGAAACAAGATGAAGAGGCTAGTACCTCTCAAGCTAATTATGCAGGAAGAGGAAGAGGTGCTAGAGGTAGAGGCAGAGGAGGTAAGCAAGGTAGGGGGGAGACCCTAAAACAAATCACCATGCAACATATGTGTTCTCAAAAATCACACTACAGAAGAATGCTACAAAAATACAAGAAACCAAAGGGGAAAAGGCTTCCATAGAGGAAGCTATGGACAAAGAAGAGGCAGGTACAACAATGGTGGAGGCAACTACAACCATAACTACAATCAAGGCTACAACAACAACTATCAAGGAGGCTTTAGAGGTAGAAGGGACTTCAAAAAGTACACTAAAGATCAAGAAGATTCTCTGCTCATCATGAACATGACATCCAAGCAAGGTAAAGATGATGAGCATCTTTTCTACATTACTCAGTTTGTTCCAATCATGTGGCAGGAAATGTAGCACTATTATTTGACCTTGAAGAACCCAAGGGGAAGCATGAAGTACAAACAGGTGATGACACTAAACATTCAGTCAAGCAAATTGGAAATGTCAAGACATCTAATGGTAGCATGAACCTTTTGACCAAAGTTTTGTATGTGCCTACTATAACCAAAAACTTAATTAGTGTTGGGCAGATTGTAGAGAAAGGTCTACAAGTCAAGTTCACTAAGCATGGAGCATATGTGGAAGACCTCCCACAAGGATTCAAAAGGATTTCCAAATGGTGAGAAGATAGTTAGATTGTTTACTTTTGAAATTGACGACACAAGGAACATAGCACTATTCAGTTATAGAGACCAAACCCTATCTGAGTTGGAAATACGACACAAGAGGCTAGGGCACATAGGTGAGAGAACTCTGAACCAAATTTGTAGGGGTCAAAGTGTGCTTTGCATACCGAATGTGACCAAGCAGCACATTATTTACAAATGTGGAGCTTGCCAATTTGGAAAAGCTCATAGGCAACCATTCAAGAGGAAAGGATACATTTATGAATATTATTTGGAGCTTGTACACACTGATGTGTGGGGTCCTAGGAAAGATCCATCCATCTCAGGTTCAAGGTACTATATCTCTTTTGTTAATTATTATAGTAGGTGGACAGCTCTCTATTTTATGAAGCATAAGGATGAGGTGTTTACATGTTTCAAGAAGTATTTGGCACTAGTGGAAAACCAAACAGGAAGCATCTTGAAGAGAATCAAGTCTGATGGAGACGGTGAGTACTTTTCACATGAGTTTGATCTATTTCTATAGGACATAGGTATAAAAAGGGAAGTAACAACCAGGTATACTTTTGAATTGAATGGAGTGGCAGAGAGAAGGAACAAGTTAATTGTTGAAGCAGCTAGGTCTATGTTAAATGAGAATAAGTTACCTAATTATTTATGGTAGACGTTGTTTCCACAGCCACCTATTTGGTCAACAGGCTTCCATCCAAGTCATTGGATGGTATGACACCATATGAAGCTTGGGATGGTAGGAGATCCTCATTGGATCATTGCAAAATATTTGGGTGCATTTCCTATGCACACATCCCAGCACAAATTAGAGGGAAGCTTGACCCTAATGCTGAGAAATGTGTATTTATTGGGTATGATCAGAATCAGAAGGGTTATAGACTTTATAATCCCACTAACAAGGCATTCATAGTTAGAAGGGATGTAGTATTTGATGACAATAATTCTTGGTTTGAAGATGATTGCAGGAAAGTCAAATGACCATATGATTTGGAAAATTATTTTCCAACCCTAACTCAAGAAGACCAAGACCAAGCAGTGGATATCAACTCAAAAGATGAGGAGCATACTGATTTCAAAGCTTGGAAGTCAAGAGGCAAGTTCAAATGCAAGCAATTGCAAGATCTACCTGAGTCTTCCAATCAAGCCTTAAGGAGATCACAAAGAGAAATTAAGAAGCCCATAAGGTATGGATATGACACATCCTTAGTCACAAACCACTTTCTGTACATCACTAAAGATTCAATGGCAAAGGAGCCTTCTTCATTTGAAGAGGCTAAGAAAAAGAAAGAGTGGAGAGAAGCCATGTAGGAGGAAGTGGAAGCATTACAGGAAAACCACACTTGGGACCTAGTTCCCAAGAAACCAGATATGAAGGTAATTAGTTCAAGGTGGATATATAAAGTTAAAAAGAACTCTAATGGTTCTATAAATAGGTACAAGGAAAGACTAGTGGCAAAGGGATTTGCCCAAACACATGCAGTAGACTATGAAGAGACATTTTCACCTGTGGCAAAGATGCCAACAATCATGGTATTGGTAAGTCTTGCTGCATCAAAAAATTAGAATTTATATCAGTTAGATGTCAAGAATGCATTTTTAAATGGTTGGATATTAGAAGAGGTATATATGGCACAACCACCAGGTTTTGAAGACGAAGAAAAAGCAGGGTATGTATGCAAACTTAGAAAAGCACTCTATGGTCTCAAGCAAGCTCCTAGAGCTTGGAACCATAGACTTGTTATCTATTTGCAAGAACAAGTCTTTGTAGCAAGCAAGCTAGACTCTTCTTTATTTGTGAAGAAGAATAAATCAGAGGTCATCTACTTGTGTGCCTATCTAGATGATATCATTATTACAGGTAATAATTCTGAAGGTATCAAGCAATTCAAGGCTCAATTGATGAAGGAATTCAAAATCAGTGATCTAGGGTTGTTAACCTATTTCCTTGGCTTAGAACTTGTGTATACAGATTTAAGTATATTCATCACACAAAGGAAGTACATACATGATATGTTGGTAAAGTTTAAAATGGAGAACACTAAATTTGCAGGTATTCCTAGGGATATCAATCATAAGCTAAGTTAACATGAAGGTGAACCACTTGAAGACATTATAGGTTATCAACAACTTGTGGGTAGTCTTAATTATGCTACCTTGACAAGAGTAGATATTGCATATGTTGTGAGAAAATTAAGTCAATTCATGCATGTACCAAGGAAGCCACATATGGAAGCTGCAAAGAGGATGCTTAAGTATCTAAAGGGTAAAATGAATGAGGGGTTATTCTATCCTTTCATTTCTGAGATGGATATAAAGTTATATTCTGATGCAGATTGGGTTAGCTCCAAGGATGATAGAAGGAGCACTTCAAGGTACCTATCTTTTGCAGGTTCAAAGCTCATATCGTGGTCATCCAAGAAGCAATAAATTGTGGCCTTATCTTCCATAGAATCAGAATATAGAGGTTTGGCAAATGCAACTCAGGCAGTTATGTGGCTCAAGCAATTGTATGTAGATTTGGAGATACATTCCTACACTCTATTATTTTTGGAGATAACACTAGCTCACTTCATTTGGCAGCTAATCCTATGTACCATGCCAGGAATAAGCACATTGAAGTGCAATATCATTATGTTAGGGAGAAATTGTCAAGCAAGGAGATTCAATTATCCTATGTATCAACTCATTTCCAATGTGCAGACTTACTCACCAAAGCATTGGATGGAACAAAGATGAATAGATTCAAATTGATGATTGGGTTGCAAGAGATTAAGGAGCATAGAAGATCAAGCATGTTAGGCTTGAGGGGGATTCGCTGGTGCAATTAAGCCCAAGCATACACACTTGATCACTTCACATAAGATTGATGTATTATCATATCATTCGGAAATCTTCATATGTACAACCTCTTGTAACTTTCAGCTATAATTACTCATTGTAAAAGTGAAGTAAACCCACGATGAGTTAGGAAGCATAGAATCTCGTAATCTTTGGTAGTTGGCTCAAGAGAGAATCAATCCTATACTTTAGGATGCACTTTATTGGTAGAGATTTGAATTTGAATCCAAATCCTTGGCTCCAACAAAAAGCTATAAAAGATGAGATGAAAAGCCCACCGTGTATCTCGAGTTTTTAGAGATCATTTTCATGTACCTTCATTGAGAAGAGGAGCTCATCTCATAGCTCACTCATTCCACACTCATTGAGCAATGCCTTATTTGTTGAGATATTAAGCTCAACATGTGATGATCCAGGATAACACGTATCAAATTTTCATTTCTCTGACATGTATAGTGGTCACATCGGTATAAGTCAGGGATACTTCATTGAGCTATACTAGATTTATCTACCGATAGTGATGGCAAATGTTTCTTGCCAGCTCACTCATTTGCAAACATTAGGTTTTTCCTTATGTACTAGTCTTTATATATTGCACTTGTTGTATTTTTGTTTTTAGGTCATTCTTGTACATTCCTTTTTATGTAATAGAAGAAGAAGAAGATAATTCTTCCTTGCCTCAATTTGTGTGTGAGTGCTCTTCCTTATCTCCTTTCTCATGACATGGTATCAGAGCCAGTGTGGCTGTAGAGAGCTCATGGAGAAGGCCAACGGTGAAAGAGTACGCGAGATGGTGTGGAGAAAGCGCGATTCACAAATGACCTCACATTGCTACAAGAATTGGCATGAAGGTAGAAGACCTAAAAATATTTTCATGATTTATCCCTTCAGGGTCACTCGTTTTTGTCATAACAAAGTTTGGGAGCCATCTCGACCTTTGTTTTGAGCCCGCAAGGTGGGGCCACAAAAAAACTAGGTCAATTTCTGAAATTGTAACTTGCCTTGTATTTGGCAACACTCATATATTCCAGACCCAAAATTTCAAGCGATTTCGTGTACTGTTGATACACGAAAATTGTGTTTCTCTGAGATCAAACTATCACGTTATAGTGCAACAGTGTTCAAGCAAAAGTGCTGCTTTTAGTGTTTTGCAGTGTTGTGAATTGCACAGATGGAACGAGTCAGCTTATGAGCGATAAGCTGGACAAGAACAACTTCCATGCTTAGAGATTCAAAATGACGAATTTCTTAATGGGAAAAGTCTATTGGAAGTACATCGAAGGAGAGAACAAAAATGCTCCACAGTTACCAGAGAGGAATCGGAATGCAAACCAGTTAAGAGCATATGCAGAATGGAATCAAGGAGCACAAAAGGTAATGTATTGGCTATCTATTAGCATACAAGATAGCATGATTGGGCACATATAGGATGCCAATACTATGAAAGAGGCTTTGAATAGTTTGATCAAATTGTATGAGACCAATACAAAGGCACAGAAATTGCAACTCAAGAATGAGCTGCATACATTGGAAAAGAAGAGCATGTTGGTAAGTGACTACACCCTAAAAATCAAAAGCATATGTGAGTCACTTGCATCTATTAGTGTGAATGTAGATGATGATGATAAGGTGGAAGTGTGCCTTCGTGGTTTAGGATCTGCATATAAGAAGTTCAAAACTTTTATACAGACAAGGGAAAATATTTCAAATTTTGCTGATCTGGTATCTATGCTAATTATTGAAGAGAAGATTCTTGGTGAGGATTCAAAATCCCAAGGAAAGCCCAGTTCTGAGCAAGCATTCTACTCTGGTAGAGGAAGAGGTAGAGGAAGAGGTAGAGGTAGAGGTTTCGGAAGTGGAAGAGGAAGCAGTAACCAAGAACAAGGTCAACAACAGAATCATGCAGGAGGAAGAGGACAGTTTCAAGGCAGGGGGAGCCAAAGAGGTCACAAAAATTTCCAAAGAAATTATTCAGGTAATGACAGTAAAGGATGCTTGAATTATGGTAAACTTGGACACTTTGAAAGAATCAAAATAACAGAAGGTAGCAAAACAACTATGCATCCAGAAGTGCAGATGATTCTAAGAAGTTGTTCATGGTTTGACATCACATGATGAATACGATGTTTATTGGTATTTCAAAATCGAATGATAATGTCTGATATGTTGATTCAGGTGCTTCAAATCACATGACCATTCATGCTGAACGATTTAGTACTTTGCAAAAATTACCAGTTCTTGGATATGTTGAAACAGGTGATGGCACATCACACCTTATCGAGCATACAGGAAACATAGCACTATCTATGGATGATGGAAAGGTAAAACATCTTATTGATGTGCTGCATGTTCCAAATATAATAAAGAATCTAGTTTCTGTTGGACAAATGGTTGAATAGGGATTACAATTCAAGTTCAGTGTTGATGGGTTATGTGTAGAAGAATGCAAATGGGATGGAAGACTGATTTCCAAAGGAAACAAAGTGGGTAGGATGTTCACCTTAAATGTGAAAATTCTTAAAATGAATGCATCCATGTTTGCAAAAGGTGCAAGAGTCATTGCTAATATAGAGATCTGGCACAAACGGATTGGGCATGCAAACTTGCAAAGGGTGAAATTGAAGCAGTCAAAGGAGATTGTCCATGGACTACCAAATTTCAAGGTTGCAAAGATGCAAAAGGTATGTGCAACATGTCAATTTGGTAAACAATCAAGGTCATCGATTTCGCATGACAAGCATGTTAGTGAGAATGTGCTAGAAATAGTACATACATATGTTGGGGGTCCTGCAAAGACCACATCTATGGGTGGTTGTAGGTTTTATGTTACTTTCATTGATGATCATACATGGAAACTATGGGTATATTTCATGAAAGAGAAGAGTGAGGTATTCACTCACTTTCATAATTTTAAAGCTATGGTGGAAAAGCAGACAGAGAAGTATATTAAGACATTAAGATCTGATGGAGGAGGTGAATACATGTCAAATGAGTTCAACAATTTTCTAAAAAGTCATGGAATTCGACGTCAGTTTTCATGCAAGTACACACCACAATAGAATGTTGTTGCTTAATGCAAAAATAGACATATTGCAGAAATAACAAGAGCCTTGATGGTTGAGAAGAATATGCCTCATTGTTATTGGGAAGAAGCTATGCATACGGTTGTATACATCATGAACAAAACTCCAACTGCTGATGTACATCAAGTTACACCTAAAGATAAGTTCACAGTTAAAAATCCAAACTTATCACATATGAACATTTTTTGTTGTATTGCATATGTACATGTTCCAGATGAGTTGAGGATAAAGCTTGATCCAAAAGCAGAAAAATGTGTCTTCATTGGATACTCCCTTGAGAAAAAGGGATATAACTGTTATAACCCACTCACACGATAGGTGAAGGTGAGCAGAGATGTGGTATTTGATGAAATTTCAAGCTTCTATGTAGATGCCAAAGAAGGACTGAATCTTGAACCAAATGACAAAGAAAATGCTGAAAAATCAAGTGCAGAATCTCAAGCTTTGAGTGGAATGGATGCATCACCAAGCAATAATTCCAACGCAAATCCATGGAGTGGAAGATTGCATGGAAATTTCAGTCCAAAAAATTCATCAAATACATCCAAGAAAGGTAAAGAAAAGCGTTTTGCTCGTCATAAAACATGTGCAGATTTCGAAGATGTTGATGGAGATTCAAGCGGTTCATAAAAGATTCTTGATGAGGAACTTAGATAGCCCTCTATGAAGAATCTAGGAGTAAGAAAGGCACATGCAGAGGATACAAGGAGAAGTGACCAAAGACCAAGAAGATCTAGGAGGATACGGAATTCAGTGCAGCAATTGACATATGATAGTTACACGGCTCGCCATTGTGCTTACATGAAAAAAGTAATACAAGATGTTGAACCTTCTACTTTTGAAGATGCAATTGGAAATGCAGATTGGGAAAAAGCTATGGATGAAGAGATGGCTGCACTTTATGGAAAAGATACGTGGAAGCTGGTTCCATTGCCACAAGGAAAGAAACCCATAGGCAGCAGGTGGGTTTACCAGGTAAAGCACAATGTTGATGGTAGCATAAGCAGATATAAAGCATATTTGGTAGGAAAAGGATATGCACAAACTTATGGCATAGATTATGAGGAAACACTCAGCCCTATAGCTAAAATGTCTAATGTGAGAACACTTGTGGCATTAGCTACAGCAAAAGGATGGACGTTGCATCAGATGGATGTGAAGAATGCTTTCTTACATGGTGAGTTACAGGAAGAAGTATACATGGACCAGCCACAAGGATATGAAGATTCAAAGCATACAGAATATGTGTGCAGGTTGCAAAAGGCTTTGTATGGGTTGAAGCAAGCTCCTCATCCATGGCATGCAAGGATTGCTGATTACTTAACCACCATTGGGTTTTCTATGTGTGATGTAGATCATTCACTATATGCAAGGTGGTGATAATGAAGAAAGCATCAAAGAGGTAAAGCAACTTCTTATGCAAGAATTTGACATGAAAGATCTTAGTGTGTTGCGCTATTTCTTGAGAATTGAGTTTATATATACTGAAATAGGTATATGGATGTCGCAAAGGCAATATGCCTTGAATATGCTGCAAAAGTATGGTATGGCTGATTGCAAGAAAATTTCTATGCCATTAGATCAGAATTTGAAGTTAGATACTACGTCAGGTGAACCATTGGAAAATGCTACTATGTACAGGAAAATTATGGGAAGTTTGATATATCTCATAATTACGAGGCCTAATCTTAGCTACACTGTTGGACTTGAAGGTCAGTTTATGCAGGTTCCCAGGAAGCCACATTTGGATGCTTTGAGGTGCACTCTACGTTATGTGAGTGCTACTTTGGATTATGCATTGTTTTATGAAGCTGGTGTAGATCTGTAGGTTCATGGATACACCATTCTTCATGTGTGTCTGGATACACCTCTTCATCAAATATAGGGGCTTCTTCATTTCTCCTTGTTAATCCATTTTTGGATGTACTTGCTTGCATATACTCTTCATCTCCATTCACATGCTTAGTTGATTTTCCTTTCTCGCATCTTCTTACCTCTTCTTCAAATTCTTCAACTCTATGACTTTGACCATCTTTGTTGTTCATCAAATGCAACATCTCTAGAAACAAGAAATTGTTTAAAATTAGAGGATTCCACAACTTATAACCCATCTGCTTTTCCATAACCAATGAACACATATTTTTTTGCTTGTGGTTCAAGTTTATGTCTAAGTTGTGATGGCGCATAACCATATGCAATTGATCCAAACACTTTACAACGATCTAGTGTTGGTTTCTTACCCCACCAAGCTTCATATGGAGTCGTTCCATTTAGATTTGTACATGGTAATGTATTCACAAGATATGTAGCTGTATTTATAGCCTCAACCCAAAGATAATTTGGACAATTCTTTTCCTTCAGCATAGCTCTATCAAACTCAACCAAAGTCCTGTTTCTTCTTTCTGCTACACCATTTTGTTGTGGTGTATACCTATAGGTTATTTCTCTCTTAATACGCATTCCAAAGATAATCATTGAACTCTTGGGAGAAGTATTCTCCCCTCCATCAGACCTCAGTCTCTTAAGCTTTTGACTTGTGACTCTCTCTGCCTATGCATGAAAATGTGTGAAAGCTCCAAACACTTCTGATCTTTCCTTCAAAACATACAAATTTATCCATCATGTAGCATCATCAATGAAAAGAACGTAATACATTGAGCCACTAATAGATCCTTCTTTTGTTCGTCCCCAAACATCTCTATGAATGAGCTCTAGTACTCCATCATGTTTGAATCCTTTCTTATGAAATGGTAACCTATGTGATTTTCCCATCTGACATGATTCACATTTATAAATCATATGTTGACTCTTCACATTTGGTAATCCTAGTACAGACTGATTTGCAACCATAGCTTTAATTCCTCTTTCATTGAAATGAACTAATCTCTTATGCCAGAGATCAAGTTTTGTAATCACTCCTTCACCATGTGTGAGCAAAACTTGACCAATGTTCCCTTTCACTCTTAAAGTAAAGATTTTACCTTCTTTCTTACAACAAACAATTTGATTTTATCCATTCTCTGGATCTTCAACAAATAATCTTTCATTTGTAAACCTGACCTGAAAACCTTTTTCAACTATCTATCCCACACTAATCAAGTTTTAAGGTATTGTGGGAACATACAAAATATTGGTTAGCAAATCTGCTCTACTCTTGCATTTCACTTTTCCAATTGAATGTACACTATGTCTTGTATTATCACCTGTTTGAATTGTATGACTAGAAATGACTTTTTCCAATTTTGACACCAATTCTATGTTTCTTGACAAATGATTAGAACATCCAGAGTTAATGTAAAATACCTTTAGATATTCTTTATCTGATGTGCTAATTGAATTCATCATCAATGATGTATGACTTTCATTATGTGTGTCATTTGCATAATTGTAGTAGGTGGTGTTGTAGGATTGATTTTGTCCCCAACTTCTTCCTCCACCTCTACCATAGCCTCCTCTTTGATTTTGTCCACCTTTCTGAGAATAACTTTGATATCTTCCACCTCTACCTCTGCTATTGTTATTCTGATTTTGATTTGATCCTTGCTCATTATGCCAATATTCATGAGCCAAATGATTACTCAATCCACAGATCCCGCAAGCCTTCTTATTGTTATTTTGATTACCTCTTCCTCTTCCAAAACCTCTTGCTCTTCCTCTGCACTATGTTGTGCACTATACTCAAATGCATCTAACCCTCTACACAATAGTTTATAGGGTTTAACTTTTCAAATTTTCTTTGTGGGATCGGATCATTTGGATATAATGATCTTTACATGTTTTTGAAATATGTCTTCTTGGATTTGGGACTTTTTGGGTACCCATTTCCAGACAGTCCTAGGTGTGATTACAAAAGTGGAGGTATTGATTGCAGATGTTTGCCATGAAGTGTAGGATGTGATTGTTTGTGAGTGGTGATTCAAGCTTATGAACTATGTGTAGCTATTTGAGCTAGTAAGCAAGTCATAGGCACCCAAATTTTTCATGGATTGGGACCAGCCTTCATCGACTGCTTTGGAATCCAAATTAAAATAGTCTGGCTCCGTTGATTCCTGGCATACTCCTTCATCGTAGTCTTTGATTGAGTAGTTTTTATATTGCATCTTTGGGTTTATATCATCGGAGCAGAGGGTTGTTTGCCCTTGTGTATCCAAATTCGCCTCACTCCATAGGTGTGTTGTTTTTCCTTGATTGTTGAGCCTAAAACTTGGTTGTCTGTGTACCCCAATGCCTAGGTGCTCTTGGTTATTTTCCTTGGGCCATCTTTGGAAAAGAAGGGACTTCCATTTTGGCTGCTACAACTCCTTCATGAGTGTCCTCGTTCTGCATCATAGAACTTTGGACAAGAATACCATCTTTATCTTCAAGTATGTTCCTAGAAGGACCAAGAGTGGGTGTCTTTCCTAGTTCCTTAAGTGCATGATTTTCTAGCTCAATTGTGATGCAAATTTGATCCACCTAGACCTAAAGAAGTCCACTTCTAAGGTTTAGGTTGATTGCATGATCATAGATCCAATCTTGACCCAAGACAAGAGGTTCAGTGAGATCCTCATCTTGACACACTAGCATCTTCACTGTCATAAGAACATCCTAAATGCAGATGGGAAGCACCACCTCACCCATGCAAGGCATTTCCACACCTCCCCTATGAGATATGCTTCTATAGGATCGACTTTTTATTGCAATCCTTGACAGTAAGAAAGGTGAAGTGCACTAGTGGCTGCACCAGAGTCAATCAAGGCTCGTATGGTCCTTGCATTATTTCTTGTCCTACTTCTAGGGTCACAAAAGGATGTCGGTAAATAATTTGAGGGGAATTTACACCTGATGCTTTACACATGTCCATGTGGTATCTTTGAGCATCATGAGTGTCTGACCTAGGCTCATCTCTACCATGTCTTCTCAATTTCATTCGTCTGATGCATTATAAAGCTTCTACATGTGCTTCTTCTTGAATTCCATTTTCTTCTTCTTTACATTTCTTTCTAATATTGAGTCGATGTAGCGTTTCCTCCATGAGGGGTTCCTGATATAATTTCACTATGCATCCACTGATGTAACTAGGTACAATATCACCTTCTAGAGTAGCTAATTGATCTGCTCCACTTGTGGAGATCATATTGATGATCATATGTCCATAACCTCACTTTTCCAAATTTAGTGCATGTTGTTTCAAGATGTATACTAGAACTATGTTGCTAGATTTCAAGCATTTATCCTTCACATGGACATCAAAGTATGTCTTTTGTCTTTTCTTAGCGGCATAAATTATTTCTATTGCTCCCAATCTTGTTTCACCTAAGTGTTCTAGATCAAAGATTCTAGACGAGAGCTCATGGCCGAACCATTGATGCTCTTGTGCTACTTTCAATGTAGGTATCAAGAAGTCTAATGGTAGCACTACATTTTGGCTAAATACCATATGAAAGGGTGTGGCATGGAGCACCATTTTATAAGCAACTTGATATGCCCAAACAGAATGGTGTAGCTGTTTGTCCCAATTAGAGTGTTTATTATTCACCAATTTAGTGAGAACATTACAAAGTATATTTTTGTGCTTTTGGCTTGGCCATTGGCTTGTGTGTGATATGGAGCCGACTTCTTATGAATCACCATGAATTCTTGTAACAAGTATTCAATGACCTCATTCAAGAAGTGGGTGCCACGATCCCTCACCAATTCTATTGGCAAACCATATCATGTAAATACATTCTCAAATAGAAACTTGGATGTAGTTTGAGCATCATTCTTTCTTGTTGCCTTCACTTCCACCCATTTAGTCAGATAATCAGTGGCCACAATGATGTATTTAGCATTTTAACTCTTAGCTGGGGGATTAATAGGATCGACAAAGTCTATTCCCCACTTAGAGAATGCACATCCTCCCATCATGGGTTTTAGTGGCATCTCATCTTTATGTATAGGGTATTGAGTTCGTTGACAAATATCATATCTCTTCACATAGGTATGTGCATCCATGTGAAGCATTGGCCACCAAAGACCTACAAATAGTATTGCTTTGATCACCCTATCTGGTCCAAAGTGTCCTCCTGCCATACCTTGTGAGTTGTTTCTAGCATCTTAAGATATTCACTCTCATGGACACATAGTCTTAGATATCCATCTCTTCCATGCTTGTGTAAAATACCTCCATTTTTGAGGGAATGTTTTTGTCCTCAAATAATTTACCAATGGTTCACTCCAATCTGGTACTAGAGACACTTGATATAGCATAGCATGCTCCATTGGTGTTTTAATATCACAAACTAAGCATTCATTGCACATCCTATGCACATCTGCTTCCATTGTTGGCCAATATACACCTAATCTTTGTAGAGTCTGTAGGGTTGGATGTTTGGAGTGATGTTGCTGCAATGCACCTACATGTGCTATTTGCAACCATTTTGCATGCTCATCGTCTTCTACACAGCAAGCTAGTATGCCTTGATCAGTGTGCTTATACATGCTGCCTACCATTATGTGGTATTTTTGAGATCTCACCACTTCTTTATCTTTAGCTCTCAATACAAGATGTTTAGGTACAAAGGTGAGAATAGGCACTATAGTTTTAGCCCATTTAGGCACTACTTCTAGATTGAACAAGTAAGCATCAGAAAGTTTGTCTGATACTCCTTGGGGGGACTCTCCTAAAGTTAGTCTAGAAAGGTGATCTACCCTAAGGTGAGTCCTACCTTTCCTTACCACAACTTCAAACTTATATTCCATTAGTAAGAGAAACCATCTTATGAATCGGATTGTATTGCAAGGTTTGTTCACTAGAAAGAATTGTTGATCTTTATGGAATTGTAGCAAGTGATGAAGTTATGCCTATTCCAAGATCCAAAGGAGGACCTACACAAGAGGAGACAGATAAGCTCACACTTTGGTGCGCAAGGGATACTCAAGCAAGGTCGTACATACTAAACTCTATCTCTCACTTTCTATTACCACATATTAGATGATGCAAGGCATCTCAAGAGACTTGGGATGCCCTCGAGACTTTCTTTTTTGCAAGTACCAACGCAAGAAAGAATCATCTTTGGAACGAGTTCAACCAAATGAAGAAGACATCTAAACAAACCATCACAGAGTTTGTTACCAAGTTGAAGGAGGTTGCGGATCAATTAGCATCCATTCGAGAGCTAATTGAAGAAGAGGTCATCATGAGGCAAATTCTCAATGGCATTTGAAGTGATAAGCAATGGCAATCCTTCACGACGGCTTATGATCTCATCATGGATGTGCAAACTCCACACTTCAACATCTTTCTTGGACAACTCTTCAATCAAGAAGCCAACAATAGCGTAAATGAAGGTAACTCTTATCATGGTAATTCAACTAGTGCTCTATATGCATATAAGAAGGATAAGAAGCAGAAAGGCAAGAAGAAGGAAGAAGATGAAGAAGAGAATTCCCAAGCCAACTTTCCAAGCAAGAGAAAGTGGAAAGGGAAGAAGAAAGGACCAAAGCAAGACAAAGCCAAAGGTCAGAATGTTCAACCTTGTGCCATATGCGATAAGACCAACCACACCACTCAGAATTGTTGGTTCAATGGGAAGACCCAGAGATATGGAAGCAATAGAGGCAGAGGTGGACAAAACTTCAACAATAACAATAGAAGCTATAATAGAAGGGACTACAACAATTATTCAGAAGATCAACCACATGAAGACTCGTTGCTTCTTATGAATCTAAGCCACAAAGAAGGTAAAGAAGATGATCATTTGTTCTACATAGATTCAGGACGTTCGAATCATGTTGCAGGCAACATTGCTCTTCTATCTGATTTGGAAAGTCCAAAGCATAGACATGAAGTGCAAATAGGGGATGACACAAAGCACAATGTGGAGAAGATTGGTAATTTCAAAGCTTCCAATGGCAAGAAAAACATTCTAAGTAAGGTTCTCTATGTACCCACTATCACTAAAAACCTAATAAGTGTAGGCCAAATAGTTGAAAAAGGCTTGCAAGTTAGGTTCACCCAACATGGAGCTTTTATGGAAGATCCATGTCAAGGCTTCAAAAAGATAGCCCGAGGTGAGAAGCATGGTAGGCTCTTTACTTTTGAAGTAGGAGAAACCAGGAACATCGCTCTATTCAACTTTGGGTCTCAAACCCTAAGTGAGCTTGAAGTGTGGCATAAGAGACTTGCTCATGTGAATGAAAGAACCTTGAAGGATATATGCAGGGATAAAAGTGTTCTAGGATTGTCGAACATATCAAAGCAACACATGATCAACAGGTGTGATGCATGTCAAATTGGGGAGGCACAAAGACAACCATTCAACCACAAAGGCTACATCCACAACAACTTATTGGACTTAGTACATATAGATGTATGGGGACCAAGTCAAGAACCTTCATTGGCAGGATCAAGGTATTATGTCTCATTTATTGACGACCATAGTAGATAGACTGTTCTATACTTTATCAAGAGTAAGAATGAAGTGTTTGATTGCTTCAAAAAGTATCTTGCACATGTGGAGAATTATAAAGGTAGATCACTAAAGAAGCTTAGATCGGATGGAGGGAGAGAATACTTCTCCAAAGAGTTTGATGAGTTCTTGCAGGACAAAGGTATCAAAAGGGAAGTGACTACTAGGTACTCTCCTCAACTAAATGGAATTGCAGAGAGGAGAAACAAGACACTGGTTGGATCAGCCCGAACAATGCTTGAAGAGAAGAAGTTGCCACATTATCTATGGGTAGAAGCTATTTCAACTGTTGTGTACCTTGTCAATAGACTACCATCCAAATCACTTCTAGGTATGACTCCCTATGAAGCATGGCATGGAAGAAAACCTAGTCTTGGACATTGCAAGGTTTTTTGTTGTTTAGCTTATGTTCAAGTACCATCACAAATAAGAGGAAAGCTAGATGAAAGGGCAACAAAGGCAGTGTTTATTGGATATGATTCAACTCAGATGGGTTACAAGTTCTTCAATCCTTCAACCAAGCAATTCACTACAAGTAGAGATGTTGTGTTTGAAGAACATGTGAAGAGAGATGGTGGATGCAATCCAAAGATGAGTAGGTGCCGCTACAACCAGCTTCACACCAGCCAACTGAGACTTCAGAGTTGATTAGTAGACCCTTTGAGCTTCCTAAATCCACCAAAATATCAGCCAAGTACTTTGGAACATGTATCCCAAAAGTTTAAGTCAAGACCGACAAGTTGCGAAATGACTAGCTCCCAAAACTTGCTATTTTTGGACATACACCTGCTGGAAAAAATGAACAGTGCTCTCAACCTGGAAGGAATTAGAAAAATTCCTTTTGGGCATAGCAAATAGACTTAGCAAGCTTCCTATTCCAAGTTAAAACACTTCAAATGATGGACTGAGCACTGAGAACAAGTTTCATCAAGTTCTGGAACATTCCCACAATTCTCGGGGCTTTTAAAACACTGAAAAAGGTTCAGTAAAACTCGAGATATGACCTTCTGAAGTTACTGCTCTGAGTGAGTATAGCAGAGAACAAAACAGAGAGGTAGATGATAATAAATGTATAGATTCACATATGATTACAACCACATTGGCAATGAATCTTTGCACAATGGGAGTAGAATGATAGAGCTATGGAGTAAGCTCTTCAATCTCTACAAAATGACATGAAGTGGTCACGTACAAGGCTTGCTAATCGCCTCTTCCTTCTTGCTCCTTTTATAGCAATTCTTGGAGGGAGTTTTGAATTCGAATTCGAATGGCTCCACCTAAAAGTGATCCCCAAAGTTAGGAGAGATTCCCTCAGCTCAAAAATTCGTGATTTTGGTAGTTGGAGCCACGAATTTGCTTTTACATCATGGATGAGGTAAGCCATCCTTTTACTTTTTCCTTTTTCCATTTACAAGAGATAAAATGTACTCTTTTACAAGAGGTGTTCACATGACTACTCATGTGACTTACAAATGAGGATAATATCAAGCATATCAAGCATGTAGGCTTGGGCAAAATGCACCAACAGCTCCCCCTCAAGCCTAACATGCTTGGCCTCCAAATAAGTCTTCAATTGTCCTTGATTTCCTGCAAGCCAATCATCAACTTGAATCTACTTAACTTCGTACCATCAAGAGCTTTCGTCAACATGTCTGCACATTGCATATCTGTAGAGACATAGGATAGTTGAATATCCTTGCTCATTAGCTTCTCCCTTACATAATGGTAGTGGACTTCAATATGCTTGGTTCTAGCATGGTATACCGGATTAGCTGCTAGATGTAGTGAGCTTGTGTTGTCACCAAAAATGTGAGGTGTTGAAGAATGAAGTCCAAGATCTGTGTACAAAGATTTTAACCACATGATTTCTTGAGTTGCATTAGCCAAACCTCTATATTCTGCTTCAGTAGAAGATAATGCCACGGTTGGTTGCTTCTTCGATGACCAAGAAATGATTTTTGAACCTGCAAATGATATATACCCTGATGTGGTTCTTCTATCATCTTTAGATCCGGCCCAATCTGCATCTGAGTAGACCTTTAGCTCAATATCTGAAGTATATGAATAGAACAAACCTTCATTCATGGTCCCCTTTAGGTACTTGAGGACTCGCTTGGCCGCTTCCATATGTGGTCTTCTCGGCTTATGCATAAACTGACTCAATATGCTAACACTATAGCATATATCCACCCTTGTGAGTGTTGCATAGTTCAAACTTCCAACCAAGCTTTGATAGCTTGTGATGTCTTCAATTGGCTCTCCTTCATAAGCACTAAGCTTATGATTTTGCTCCATAGGTGTACCTGCACACTTGGTATTTTCCATCTTGAACTTGACGAGCATGTCATGGACATACTTCCTTTGTGTGATGTATATACCTGAATCTGTGTAGATCAACTCCAATCCAAGAAAATAAGTGAGTGGTCCGAGGTCACTTATTTTGAACTCCTCCTTCATTTGACTCTTTACCTGTTTGATTCCTTCAAGATCATTGCCTGTGATAATAATATCATCAACATACACACATAAATAGATCACTTCAGATCCATTCCTCTTTATGAACAAAGAGGTATCCGCCTTGCTAGCTTTGAATCCTTGGTCCTGCAAATAAGTAACCAATCTGAAATTCCAAGCTCTTGGAGCTTGCTTCAATCCATACAAAGCTTTCTTTAGTTTGCATACATAGTTAGGATGATGTGCATCCTCATATCCAGGAGGTTGTGCCATATACACTTCCTCAGAAATCCATCCATTCAAGAAAGCATTCTTTACATCAAGTTGATAAAGATTCCAATTTCTAGATGCAGCAAGACTTATGAGAACCCTAATTGTAGGCATTTTTGCAACAGGAGAGAAAGTCTCCTCATAATCAATACCATGGGTTTGAGCAAACCCTTTAGCAACTAACCTTGCTTTGTGTCTATTTATACTTCCATCTGGATTCTTCTTGATTTTGTATATCCATCGAGATCCGATTATCTTCATAGATGGCTTGTTAGGTACAAGCTCCCAAGTGTCATTCTCCTTCAAGGCTTCCATTTCTTCATCCATTGCATCTCTCCAAGCTTTCTTGCTTTGTGCTTCTTCAAATGTGGTAGGTTCTTCATTGGTTGAATCCTTTGCAATGTAGATTGAGTGCTTGGTGACCAAAGAAGTATCATAACCAAACCTCTCTGGTTTCTTCTTCTCCCTCGAAGACCTTCTAAGTGGTTGATGTGAGCTCTCGGGTCCATATGTAGCATCCTGCATCTTTGCTTTACCTTTGTTCTTCCATAGCTTTAGTCTTTCCAAGTCTTCTAGGTCAATCTCCGAATCACTTTCTTCAATCTGCTTTGGCTCCTTTGGTTGAAGTGATGGAAAATCTTCATCCAAGTCATATGGCAGCTTCACTTTCCTGTCATCATCAAACCATGATTTGTTTTCATCAAAAATTACATCTCTACTCACAGAAAATCCTTTATTGGTTGGATTGTACAATCTATATCCTTTTTGGTTTTGATCATAACCAATGAATACACACTTCTCTGCCTTGGGATCCAATTTCCCTCTTACTTGAGAAGGAATGTGAGCATAGGCTAAGCATCCAAAGATTTTACAATGCTCTAGACTAGGTCTTCTTCCATTCCACACTTCATATGGAGTGGTTCCATCTAGTGACTTAGATGGAAGTCTATTTATGAGATATGTGGCTGTCGACACAGCCTCTGCCCATAGGTAGTTCGGCAATCCCTTTTCGTTGAGC
This sequence comes from Ceratopteris richardii, assembly GCA_020310875.1. Classification (NCBI taxonomy): domain Eukaryota; kingdom Viridiplantae; phylum Streptophyta; class Polypodiopsida; order Polypodiales; family Pteridaceae; genus Ceratopteris; species Ceratopteris richardii. The sequence continues at coordinate 73,706,129 of CM035412.1, forward strand.
ATGGACCTTGCAGCTTCGACGATAGCTCTATTCCTCCTCTCTGCTACACCATTGAGTTCAGGTGTATACCTTGTAGTGACTTCCCTTTTAATGCCTCTTTCATGCAAGAAGCCATCAAATTCAGAAGAGAAGTATTCTCCTCCACCATCTGATCTGAGTCTTTTCAAAGTCCTACCTGTTTGATTTTCAACAAGAGCAATATACTTCTTAAAGCAATTAAACACTTCATCCTTGTGCTTCATGAAAAACAGAATGGTCCACCTGCTACAATCATCTATGAAAGACACATAATATCTTGAGCCTGATATAGATGGCTCCTTACTTGGACCCCACACATCCGTGTGCACTAGATCCAAAGGATTTTGATACATATATCCTTTCTTATTGAAAGGTTGTCTATGAGCCTTGCCGAGTTGACAAGCTTCACACTTATAAATCATGTGTTGCCTTGTGATATTAGGCAAACCAAGTACACTTTGGTCCCTGCAAATCTGTTTGAGTGTCCTCTCACCAATGTGAGCAAGCCTTTTGTGCCATATCTCCAACTCTGTTAGAGTTTGAGATCCATAGCTAAACAAAGCTATGTTCTTTGTATCTTCCACTTCAAAAGTGAAAAGCCTTCCTGTCTTTTCTCCTTTGGCAATCCTTCGAAAGCCTTGCCTTGGGTCTTCAACATATGCTCCAAATCGATTGAATCTAACCTGCAATCCTTTTTCAACAATCTGTCCAACACTTATTAAATTTTTGGTAATTGTAGGGACATACAAGACTTTGCTTAAGAGGTTCATATTCCCATCTGATGTCTTCACATTACCTATCTTCTCCACTGAGTGCTTTGTGTCATCTCCTGTCTGCACTTCATGCTTGTTATGAGGATCTTCCAAATCAGAAAGTAAAGCCACATTTCCTGCTACATGGTTCGAGCATCCCGAATCAATGTAAAATATGTGATCATCATCCTTACCCTTCTTTGTTGATAGATTCATAATCAATAATGAATCTTCTTGACTTTGGTCCTCTGCATAGTTATTGTAATCTCTTCTTCCTCTATGGCCACTTTGATAGTTGTTGTTGTTGTTGTAATTGTTGTTGTAGTAGTTGTTGTTGTAGCCTCCATTGTACCTGCCTCTATTTGATCCATAGCCACCTCTATTGAATCCTCTTCCTCTTGAGTTCCTTGGATTCCTGAAACATTCTTCAGTAGTATGGTTAGATAAGCCACATATGTTGCAAGGTTGAGATGATTGGAATCTCCCCCTGCCTTGCTTTCCACCTCTGCCTCTTCCTCTAGCTCTTCCTCTACCTGCAAAGTTTGCTTGGAAAGAGCTTCCTTCATCTTCATTCTTCCTATTCTTTGACTTGTCCTTGACCTTAGCTTTATCAGAATATAAGGCAGAAGTTTGATTACCTCTTGAGGACTCACCACCTTTGCTAATCTTTGCTTCATGAGTGAAGAGTTGGCCCATGAGTGTGTTGAGGTCGGGTACATGCATATCCATGTATAAATCCATGGCTGTTGTGAATGACTCCCACTTGTCGTCTGCTTTGATTCCATTCATGATTTGTCTTATGATTTGCTCCTCTTCAATTACCTCTCCAATGCTTCCAAGTTGGTCGGAAATCTCCTTCATCTTTGTGACATAATCAGTCACATTTTGCTTTGGGCTTTTCTTCATTGTTGTGAACTCCATCCACAATTGGTTCTTCCTTGCTCGAGTGTTGGAAGAGAAGAAAGAAGCAAGTGCATTCCAGGTTTCTCTTGATGTCTTGCATCCCTTGACATGAGGTAAAAGAAAATCAGAGATTGAGTTTAGAATATAGGACCTTGCAAGTGCATCCTTCGAACACCAATTCGAAAGTCCTTCCACTTCTTCATGTGATGGTTGCCCTTTGTTCCTCATGGTTGGCATTGCTTCATCTCCGGATATAAATCCATATAGATTCCTTCCTTGAAGGTAAGCCTCCATCCTTAGAGACCATGCCGGGTAGTTGTTTCGATCCAATTTGTCAATTGTTGATGGAAATCCATCTCCCATGTTGCTTGACTATGCTCTGATACCACTGTGAAGAGAGATGGTGGATGCAATCCAAAGATGAGTAGGTGCCGCTACAACCAGCTTCACACCAGCCAACTGAGACTTCAGAGTTGATTAGTAGACCCTTTGAGCTTCCTAAATCCACCCAAATATCAGCCAAGTACTTTGGAACATGTATCCCAAAAGTTTAAGTCAAGACCGACAAGTTGCGAAATGACTAGCTCCCAAAACTTGCTATTTTTGGACATACACCTGCTGGAAAAAATGAACAGTGCTCTCAACCTGGAAGGAATTAGAAAAATTCCTTTTGGGCATAGCAAATAGACTTAGCAAGCTTCCTATTCCAAGTTAAAACACTTCAAATGATGGACTGAGCACTGAGAACAAGTTTCATCAAGTTCTGGAACATTCCCACAATTCTCGGGGCTTTTAAAACACTGAAAAAGGTTCAGTAAAACTCGAGATATGACCTTCTGAAGTTACTGCTCTGAGTGAGTATAGCAGAGAACAAAACAGAGAGGTAGATGATAATAAATGTATAGATTCACATATGATTACAACCACATTGGCAATGAATCTTTGCACAATGGGAGTAGAATGATAGAGCTATGGAGTAAGCTCTTCAATCTCTACAAAATGACATGAAGTGGTCACGTACAAGGCTTGCTAATCGCCTCTTCCTTCTTGCTCCTTTTATAGCAATTCTTGGAGGGAGTTTTGAATTCGAATTCGAATGGCTCCACCTAAAAGTGATCCCCAAAGTTAGGAGAGATTCCCTCAGCTCAAAAATTCGTGATTTTGGTAGTTGGAGCCACGAATTTGCTTTTACATCATGGATGAGGTAAGCCATCCTTTTACTTTTTCCTTTTTCCATTTACAAGAGATAAAATGTACTCTTTTACAAGAGGTGTTCACATGACTACTCATGTGACTTACAAATGAGGATAATATCAAGCATATCAAGCATGTAGGCTTGGGCAAAATGCACCAACAGAACACAGGTCTTGGTATGATGAAGACAAACAAAAGGTAACACTACCATATGATCTTGATTCTGACTCTTATCAATTAGGAAGCAAGCATGATACATGTTGAAGCTCAAAGTCAAGGACAAAGCATGGAAGCACATCAAAAGGTGGACACACGAGGAAAGGGAGCAAGTAGGGAGCTCCAAGAAGTGTATGCCAAATTTTCAGAAGAATCCCCTACAAAAATAGTGATTTTCATCACTAAAAACCATTGTAAATACCATTATCTATTTTTAGTAACTCCATTTTGTTCAAGCCGAGGAGTCCTCAAGCTTGAGGAATATTAGAAGTACCATCGTACCAATTTTCATAATTTTTAGACTTCGTTTGAGTCCTCAAATAAGCCCTGAAACCTAATTTTTAACTAGGCCGGACACTAGGTCTGGATAGGGCCAAAACTAGTCAAGAAACTATAAAAAGAGCTAGAGAGCTCATTTTTGGGGTTAGCTTGTTAGAGAATAGAACTTTTGTAAGAGAACTCTTTTGCAATCTAAGCTTTCCATTGTTCCTCTCTTTGATCTTACTTTGTGCGCGTGTGTGTGTATGTGTGTGCATGTTTGTGTGCTTTCACTCACGCACTTGTGCCTTCACTTGCTCGTGGTCTTCATACCGGTCCTCACGTCTCCGCGGATTGACAAGTAAAGGAGGTGGTGCTTACGCTTGAGCTACACCAAATTTTGGCGCCGTTGCCGGGGAGAGTGCTTCGAGGACGAGCGTTGTGATGCTAAGATCGTAGATTTGCGACGTTGGAAGGTAAAAAAACTGTCATTTCAGTTCATTTTCTGTTTTTTCCTCTTCATCTTCATCATCATCATCATCTCCACCTTCTTCCATCTTCTTCTTCATAGAAATTTCTTGTTTTTTAGTGCATTTTCACCATTTTCATACCATTTTTCATGCATTATTGTGTGGGAAGGAGTTAGGAGGTGCAAGGGAGAGCAAGCGCTGTGTTTTTTTTCATGATTTTCTGCTCATACGGAGCTCGCCATAGCCGGCGCTCATAAATTTGAATTTCCTGCCAAAAAACGCGATTCTGTGATGAAAATCGCGATTCTGTGAAAATTCAAAATTTTTTGAAAAATCACAATTTTCAGTTTTCCCGCCTAAAAGTTGGTTGAAAAGAATCGCGATTCTGTGTTTTTTCTCAAAAAAAAACACGATTCTCTGCTCAAAATCACGATTCTCAAAAAACACGATTCTCTGCTCAAAATCGCGATTCTCAAAAAACACGATTCTCTGCTCAAAATCGCGATTCTCACCAATCACGATTTTCAGCAAAAACACGATTTTGTGAAAAACACGACTTTCTGCTCAAAATCGCGATTCTCACAAATCACGATTTTCAGCGAAAAATACGATTTTGAGAAAAACACGATTCTCTATGACAAAATCGCGATTTTCATGCCAAAAACACGATTTTGTGAAAAAGGCGATTCTGTGAAAACACGAATTTTTGCTCAAAATCGCGATTTTCAAAAACACGATTTTGTGCTCAACATCGCGATTTTCATGTCAAAAACACGATTCTGAGAAAACACGATTTTCAGTCAAAAACACGATTTTGTGAATCACGATTCTCTGAGTCAAAATCGCGATTTTCAGAAACACGATTTTATGATCAAAATCGCGATTTTCAGAAACACGATTTTGTGATCAACATCGCGATTCTCTAAAACACGATTTTGTGATCAAAATCGCGATTTTCATAAACACGATTTTGTGATCAAAATCGCAATTTTCAGAAACACGATTTTGTGATCAACATCGCGATTTTCAGAAACACGATTTTGTGATCAAAATCGCGATTTTCAGAAACACGATTTTGTGATCAACATCGCGATTTTCAAAAACACGATTTTGTGATCAACATCGCGATTTTCAAATCACGATTTTCTGCTCAAAATCGCGATTTTCAAAAACACGATTTTGTGCTCAACATCGCGATTTTTTTGACTTCACAGCATCGCGATTTTCAAAAAGTTCACAAAATCGCGATGTTCTCCAAAGGTCCTGTTTGCCTGTTTTGACCCCTAGGAGCCTGATTTGACATAACTTTCTCATCCAAAGTCCATTTTTTGAGCTCTATAGCTTGTTGGAAAGCTCGTTTCAAATCCTACACGATCTCAACTGTTTTTTTCAAGAATAATGCGTTGATTTTGAGATAGGATAATTTGAAGTTGACCCTCAGGTGGGACTAGGGAACCAAGGGGGCTCTAAAGAATTTTGAACCATACCAAAGGGAAATTTTGGACTCTTGACTAAAGCTTATGAACCTGAGATCTGGTAGACACTTAGGCAAGGATAAACAAAGCATTAGATCTTCTGAGGCTAGTGTCAACCATACATCCAAGTCTTGGACACAACAACTAAGTGGTGATCTTTTACTAAGTTCAGACACAAGTGATTCAGAAATGTCTTTTAGCATGGGAAAACCTGCAGGTGGCTCAGGGACTGCCCATCTACAAACACCGGAAGGTCCCTATAAGACACAGTTGGAATATATTCGGACCAACCATTTAGGTGCTCGCATCTATGAGGATGGTCTGAGGCGATCAGTGGTCCAACTCAAAAATCCAGATCAATCCTTTGGACTTGAACACCCGGTGGTCAAGTTCGAAGAGGGTTCATACATTGATAAGGAAGGAACCATGTATGTGGTCACCAACCTACCAGATAGGACTGATGAGTTTGGAAATGTCATTCCTGAGAATGAAATAGGAGACCTAGAACAAGGAAACGTAGGACAAGGACCCCAGACTCCTAGAGGTAAGTCAGTTTTGACCCGAGTGATCACTCCGGACTGGATCCCTCAAGACAACAAAAGCATAGAACTATTTTTGAATAGAGAAACAGAGGAAGCCTTTTGGAGGTTCAAGCCAAATCAACCTAGCCAATTGGGCATAGTCATCGTCTACGAGTTCAAGGATCCAGAGATACCAGGAAAGGTTGTCTACCTGGATAACACATCAGAGAAAATTTTCTTGGTAACAGAACATGATAGACATGCATATACTTGGAAGAATGAATTGATTTTCCCCCCACCAAGCTCCAATGTTTCCCATGGCCTCCAAGGAGTAGGATCATCCCACGCTCAGGAAGCCCAGAGAGGAAGAACTAGAGAGAGACCTGAGGTAAGTTTTGCACACACCGTGGGCAGGAATAGAGCAGGATTTGAAAATGAAAGACCTGAAAGAGAGAGACATCAAACACATAGGCAACAAAGAGAAGAACAGGATTTTCCATTGCCTAGACCCCGAGAGTACCCAAGAACCCTTAGACCCATTCAAGTGATCAAGGCAATGAAGAACTATTTCGATGGGACAGGGGATCCTTATGATCATGTGGCCGAGTACAAACAAGTGCTGAGAGCCGAACAAATTGAGGACTGGTTCACCCAGTACGAGGCATTTGGTTTGACCCTTAAGGGCACTGCCTTAGCTTGGTTTCAACCATTGAGTAGAAGCAGCTATCACGATATAGGTCAACTGCTAGACGAATTCATTGTAGAATTTTCCAAGAGTGGTATCAGGCATAACACATCATCCTTGATCCACAGCTTCAAGCAGACTCCCCAAGAAACAGTGCGACTAGCAGGTAGAAGATTCAGACAGTATCTAGAAAGATGCCCTGCTCTAGAGCTACCCACTCCGGCCAAACAAGTGGCTTTGTTCTTAGATGGCTTACTGAGCACCAAGTTAAGATCATATGTGTACTTGAAAGATCCTAGATCCATAGAAGAGTGTGTGCGGACATGCATAGACATAGAAGATAACTTGGGTGAGGAGTTAGGATTGTCCAAACTCTACAAAGATTCGGATAGTTCTACTAGTCATACTTCAAAGATCTCCACAGAAATAGAAGAGATAGCTGAGCAAGTTGCCAAGAAGCTGGGAGTCCAAAATAAACAAACACAGAGAGTCACTCCATTGAATCGGTGCTATACTTGCGGAGGTGACCACATGGCTAACGTATGCCCAACGCAAAACCAAAATATTAGAGAAAGGAATGCTCCCTATTGTACTATTGAAAGGAAGTACACAAACCATACGGCTCAAGAATGTCCCTACAATAGGCAGGCTGTTAGACAGAATTATCAGCAACCTTATCCACAAGGTAGGTATCAGAACCAATACCAACAGCCATATTATAGACCACAACAGCAATATCAGGTACCATATAGGCCACAACCTGTCTTGGGAAACCAACCACCAGCTCCAGCCAACGTGATTCCAATCAAGTATGCTGTGGGAGAGGAAAATCCAAATAGAGCTTTGGTGCCACTAACCCCATTGATACCAGATAATGACTCTCATGCTCATAGTTTAGACTACTCCCATGAAGGTAGTCCACATGCTTATTACACAGAGTCACCTGAACATAGTGAGATTTACTCGTATCAATATGAGGCACCGCCTATGGAGCAAAATTGGGAGCCAGAATACTCCAATGCCATGTACACACATCCTAACCCTAGGCCCCAGTTGAGACAAATGAGACCACAAGCCCCTAGAGGATCTTGTTTTAGATGTCAAGGTGATCATTTCATTCGTGACTGTCCCCACCCATCATCTCCGAGTCAAGGACAGGCTATCACCATACAGGCTTTTTGTCCTGATTGTGGCAAAGACCATCTCCCTAGAGATTGTCCAAGAAACCCCTCCAGCGCACCCAAGATTACACCCATTAATGTGGTAGGCTTAGTGGCAGATCCAAGTTCAAGTAGTAACAATGTGGCTCCTATACAAGCGGTCACTAGAGCACAAGCCTTACAGCAGGATAAACCAACAGAACAATCAGAGTCGAGTGAATCAGGAGAGCCTAGTAAGAGGAAAACAAGAACATGGAAGGATACCAGAGAGAAGGCCAATCGCAAGTGGAATAAAAAGTTATCGGAACTAGAAGAAAACTTAAAAGAAGCGAAAACAGAAATAGAAGACATTGCATCTCAAAGCCCCTCGCATGCCGAAACTCCATCCACTCCACCTCATCCCACCCCACCACCCATTGTAAATAGACCGCAACCAGGGTCTGTTCTTGCAGATCCAACCCTAGAAGGCTTGGACATGATGTTCAAGGCCTACCAGGCTCGACTTCAAGAAGGGCCTACAGCGGCAAACCTAGACAAGAGATACCCTAGAGCAGATTTAGAGATTGAACGGATGAAAATGTGCATGAAAATGGTAGAACAAGCTCAAGCCATACTTGAGACTAGTCAAAAGTTCAATCAGACAAACTCTATCAAATAAGATTTGCATTTCCAGGGCTTACTAGAAAGATTAGAGCAGTTGGTAAACAAACCACAAGTTTCTTTACCTCCTCAGGTTCAACCAGTTATTGAAAGAGGAAGCTCACCACCAATGGGAGCTTATGTTCCTAATTCCACGGATCCAGGAATACCTCCTTCAATTCAACAGTACTCTCAAGAATTCTTGCGGGAAATACAAGAAGAGAAATGGGCCAAGGAGAAGGGTAATTCCCCTCCTATTCCTGAGATTGATGATCTTCATGATCAATTTCCCCAAGACATCCCATCTATTTACGAAGATGAAGCAGAACAACAAGAGGACGAAAGGTTAGATTTTGAATCTAATACCTTAGAAGAACTGCCTCAATTTCCAGGCCCATGGGAATCTGAATCACTCCAGATTAGAGCTCCCACAATACTAGTAAGAAATGAAGACTCAGTGGTTCCAAGGAACACGGATGTCGTGAAGAACACTAAGGTTCAGTGTCATCTCACTGTAGAAGAGCTACTCAAAGCAAAACCTGAGTTATGGAATCATGTGAAGGATCAGGTCCCAGAACTTGAGTCCAATATGCCAAAAGCAGGCTCTAAGCAAAGGGTACCAGAGATACCTCTAGACAAAATAGGGGACATGTGTGAGGGTGAAGAAGGTAATACTTATCTTCCAATCACCTACCAAGGTTACACAACCAAAGCAATCATAGATTCAAGTGCTGGTGTTGCTATTGCAACCACCTCCTTGTGGAAGCAATGGGGCAAGCCCACATTAAGACCAACTAGAATGAAGCTTCAAATGGCCGACGGTCATTTTGAAAGACCTCTAGGATTGCTTGAAGGGATAACTCTAACCACTTGTGGTGTGGAGTTTGAACATACATTTGCTATATGTGACTTTGAGAAAAATAACGTCTATGAGATGATCCTAGGAAGACCCTTCCTACGACAATTGCAAATAGTACAGGATTGGGGAACCAACTCCTTGTACTTACAGCACTTAGGGGTCACTACCAAGGTCAATTTGAAGGATTACTCTTTCAGAGATGTACCACCCCTACAGTGGAATCCTATCCACAAAGCGAAAGAAGATTCCATCTCTGTGCATTGTGAACGTTCACCAGATCCATCATGGTTGCATGAAGATACTCATTTGTGGATGTGCAAGGTCGCAGAGGAAGAGGAAAAACGCTTGAAGGCAAGAGAAGAAGGAACTTCGCCAGGAGATAGACCAGTTAGAGACCCAGCATACACACCGATGATCTTTCCAGATGAGGAGTTCGAACCTCATGGCTGGCCAGAAATCTTAGCCACCATGGACATTGCTGTCAATGAAGAACAATGGACACCTCATTGTGATGAGGAAGGTTATGATATCTCAGTGTTCATGTGTCAGCCCTTGCTAGAAGAATGTGACCCTAGTGATGTCATAGAAGAAGAAGAGAATGACGATGATATAGAGTCCATTGTGATGGATAGTTGCTTTAACTCAAAGCAGCACTATCTAGAAGATATAGGAGCGTTCACCCAGAAAGAAGAAGAACCTCTCACAAGTATTAAAACGGTAAACTCAAAGGATGGAAGCGAAAGTAGTCAAAAGAAAAAGAAAAGAAAAGCAGTGAAACAAGAAGAGGAGGAATCATTGTTTGAAGTACCAGAAAACTTCAAGAAATATGAAGTTGACGATCGGAAAATTTTGGTACGAATGCCTAAGAGAGAGGCCATCATAGGAGAATCATATGATAATAAAGAAAAGACCAAGAAGATTGTAGTGACCATTGAAGAGAACGAAGAGAGATGCACATATATAGGAGATGACCTAAGTGCAAGAGAAGAAATGGAGCTTGTAGCTCTATTAAGGGAATATAGGGATGTGTTTGCGTGGCACTATAGAGACTTGAAAGGGGTAGATCCAAGAATTTGCTCTCATACTATCCCCATGACTGCTGATGCCAAGCCCACCAAACAGAAGCCCTACACATATAATGATACCTATGCAGCCAAAATAAAAGAAGAAATTGATAGGTTGATTGAAGTTGGATTCATCTATGAGATTGAGCATACTGAATGGGTGTCCCCCATTGTAGTAGTGCCCAAGAAGAACGGAAAGTTGCGAGTGTGCATCAACCTGAAAAAAGTTAATGCTGCTACAATCAGAGATAGCTATCCGCTTCCAATCACCGAACATTTATTGGAGCGTGTTGCAGGCAAGGAAGTTTATAGCTTTCTTGATGGATTTTCAGGTTACAACCAAGTAGCCATTGCCCCAGAAGATCAACACAAGACAGCTTTTGCCACCGAATGGGGAATCTTTGCATTTCGTGTGATGCCATTTGGGCTCACCAATGCACCTGCAACATTCCAAAGGCTCATGTGTCATGTCTTCAAAGAGTTCTTACGAAAGAGCTTAGAAGTGTATGTGGATGATTTATGTGCTCATTCCCAAGAAAGAAGGGTTCACATCCCTGAGCTCAGACAAATCTTCAACAAGTGTAGAGAATATCGAGTGTGTCTAAACCCAGAAAAGTGTGTGTTTATGGTGCGTCAAGGTAAAATCTTAGGTCATATTGTTTCTAAGAATGGAATCTCAACAGATGAAGATAAGGTACGAGCCATAGCGGAGCTACCAAGGCCAAGGAATATTAAAGAGGTACAAGCCTTTATGGGCCATTGTGGATACTACCGTAGGTTTATCCACATGTACGCGATCATAGCTAGACCCCTTTATGCCTTGTCTAATTTTGAGTGGAACGACAAATGCGAGAATTCATTCAACGAACTGAAGAAACGTTTGTGCACAACACCAATATTGACCACTCCTGATTGGAATAAGCCATTCCATGTCCATGTGGATGCATCCAATCATGCCATAGGATGTGTGCTGGCACAACCCACAGGTGAAGGGAATTTAGATTTGCCCATAGCATATGCTAGTAGACAACTAAACCCAGCCGAAAGAAATTATACCACAACCGAGCGAGAAGGGTTAGGCATGGTATATGCTGTAAAGAAGTTTAGACACTATTTATTGGCCAACAAGTTCAAGTTTTTCACTGATCATCAAGCCTTGTTATATTTGGTCAATAAACCTTGCAATACTGGACGCTTAGTAAGATGGTTCCTCTTACTAATGGAGTATGACTTTGAAGTTGTTGTCAGGAAAGGTAGAACCCACCTTCGGGCAGATCACCTTTCTCGCATTACTTCAGGAGAGTCACCACAAGGAGTGTCTGATGAACTACCTGATGCTTATCTGTTCAATTTGGAAGTTGTTCCTAAATGGGCAAATAAGTTGGTACCAGTCCTAACCTTCGGCCCTGCAAATAAGAATGTGAAAACATCACAAGAAGAAATTGTAAAATCACAAAAATATCACATATTGGCAGGAAGCATGTACAAACAAGATACTGAGGGTGTATTAGCTTGTTGTGTCGAGGATGATGAACATAGTAGCTGGTTGCAGCAAGCTCATGAGGGATTGCTAGGAAATCACTATTCTAAACAACGAACATTGCAGAATTTGAAACGTTTAGGAGTGTATTGGCCTAGCATGGACAAAGAAATACATGAGTGGATCAAGAATTGTCCAATGTGCAGAGAGAGACCACCAGTGGAGCATGCGACCCTTTATCAAGTATCATTAATTCCAGATTGGAGTGCTCCATTGGTAGAGTTTATGAGATCGGGAAGATTACCCAAAGAGGCCAGTCTAGCAAGAAGACGAAGCATGGAGCAAGAGGCTCAAGGCTATGCCTTAATAGGGGACAACCTATACCAAAGAGGCAAAGATGGTTACTTAAGACTATGCGTTCATGAATCAGACTATGTAAAGGTCTTAGAGACTGCACACAACGGTGTTGCAGGTGGACATTTTGGTCCTGACCGAGTGATCAAGACCATTCTATTCTCAGGACTTTGGTGGCCCACTCTTCATATGGACGCACATACCTATGTGAAGAAATGTGACACATGCCAACGTGCACAATATCCAGTGAGAAAAGACGAGATGCCCTTGAGGCCAATGATGGGAGGACGTGCATTTTCGAAGTGGGGCATAGACTTCATAGGTCCTATTAACCCCCCAGCTAGAAACTCCCATGCAGAGTACATCATTGTAGCCACAGATTACCTTACAAAGTGGGTAGAAGTCAAAGCCACAACAAAGAATGATGCTCAGACTACGGCTAAGTTCTTATTCCAGAATGTGTTCACGAGATATGGACTACCAATAGAGTTGGTGAGTGATAGAGGCACACACTTCTTGAATGAAGTCATTGAAAATCTTCTCCAAGAATTCTTGGTGATACATAAGAAATCCGCCCCCTATCATCCACAAGCCAACGGACAAGCCGAGAGTACCAATAAGATCCTCTGTAACGTATTGACAAAATTGGTAAATAATAAACGCTCTGATTGGGACAAACAACTTCATCATGCTGTTTGGGCTTATCGAGTTGCCTACAAAACAGTACTCAACGCCACCCCATTTCAGATGGTCTTCGGACAGAACGTTGTGCTACCATTAGATTTCTTAATCCCTGCCTTAAAAGTAGCACAAGAGTATGAGTGGAATGGGCATGAATTGTCCTCTAGGATCTTTGATCTCGAACGCTTGGGTGAAACAAGGCTACGAGCGGCAGCAGGCATCTACGCTGCAAAGAAGAGGCAAAAGGCTTACTTTGATGCACACATCAAGGGTAAGGGATTGAAAGAGGGAGATCTAGTGTTGGTATACACACTAAAACAACATGCCCGTAAGTTGGAAAAAAGAGGATATGGACCCATGATCATTAATAGAATTTCCACTAGTGGTGCAGTTCAGTTGGCCACTCTAGAAGGAGATATCTTGCCAAACTATATTAGTGGCTGCAGAGTCAAGCTATATCAAGAACCTCTTACTGAGGATATGCTAATGAGACTCAACACTGCTAAGAAGCGAAAAGAAGAAGATTTAAGAGTGAGAGAAGAAGCACAGGTAGAGGCCAGAGAGCGTATTAGGTGAAATAAGTTAAGGCGATTAGGCCTAGATGTCAACTCAAAAGCCCCAAAATATCACATGGATATGTGTCAAAAGTCAGGCATTGCAACTTCTCAGGTCATTGACCGAAGACCCTTTGTGACCATAGAGATAGGACAAGGGAAGGATGCACGGACGGTGAAAGCATTGATTGACTCAGGTGCAGCAAGTAGTGCAGTTAGACTTTCCTACTGCCAAGACTTGCAGTTGAACATCAATCCCATAGAAGCTTATCTCATAGGATTGGGAGGTGTGGAAACCCCTTGTTTGGGCGAGGTGGAACTTCCCATCTACCTTCAAGATGTTCCAATGAAAGTCAAAGCGCTAGTATGTCAAGATGAGAACCTTACATAACCACTTGTCTTGGGTCAAGATTGGATCTATGACCATGCAGTTAACTTAAACCTAAGAAGTCAAATTCTTCAAGTTTGGGTACATGAACAATGCATTACAATAGAATTAGAGAACTGCATGCTCCTAAATCATGGCACCACACACTCTCTTAGTTCTTCCAAGACTAATCATATGAAAGAAGATGTTGTATGTGTCAAAAGCTCTATGATGCAGAAGGAGTCAATCGTGGAAGACCAGGTTCGAAGGCGGGTGAATCTTTCTTCTTCTCCAAAGAATCAAGTAGCCACAGTTGTGAGTCCACCACACAAGCAAACACAACCGTTCACGACAACTGCTACATCAAATAGAAAGACACCATTCGATAAAAAAGCAGTTCAGAGCATGAAGCAGATATGGGTACGCAAAGGAGAGCACCCACCCACCTTGCCCCCACAAATTCCATCCAGGCAAGCCAACCAAGTCAGAAGACGAAGAAAGCAACTCGAACAAGCTCAATCACAAGGTATCCAACAAGTTTGGGTGCCTAAGAAGTTAGCGGCAGCTCAACAAGGGCAATTGCAAATGTGGGTACCTAAGAAGCTCTTACATCCACAACAACCTATGTTCTCCCACATGCGAAAGGTCTCACCCAAGAAGCCAAAAAGAGAAGAGGGTAAGAACCACGTACAGAGACCGAAAGAAGATCAAATCAGCTCTTCAAGAAAAGTAGGAAGACGTGCAAAAAGGATATGGGTTTGGAAGCCAAAAGTACAAGCGGCCGCCATCGAACCAAAGCGCCAACCACACTGGATACCACCGTTCAGAACGCATCCAAAGAGGAAGACGCCTGAAGTGATCTCTACAGTGCCAAATACTGTTCTAAAATGGACTCCTATAAGGAGGATTACATCAGTTTGAGACTCAATGGATACCTCCACCAAGGTCGGCATCAACCTCCACAAAGAACATCGAAAGCCTCGAACGAGCAACAACCATGTGCTCCTTGCACCACCCTGTCTTTTACACCATTCAGGTCATGCATTTCCAAAGTATGCATTAATATAGGGCCACATTACACGGCCGTGCATAGACACACTTGAGAATCCCATGCACAAGAGCACAGTGACATATGTCAAACATTTCTATTGATACTAACTTTTGTGTTCTTGTTTTGTGATATCCTGTTCCAAAAAAAAAAAAAAAAAAAAAAAAAAGGAAGGGAGAAAGAAAAGTGGGAGAGAGCTTGTTCCCAGGTTTGGCTTATGAAACATGAATGAGTCATGCTTAGTTGAAGGTGGAACTGTTGATTACTAGGCATTTATCAATTTGGATAGAAGTGTGTCTCGGCCAGCAGTGAGATTATTGCTGCCTTATCTGGTAGATGACAAGCATTTAACATGAACATGGCATCTACAACTATGATTTTCTCTTACCATGGTAGGAATGAAGAGCTTGAAGGACCGCAACTTGAGTGATGCTTAACTACTTCAGGTACCAGAGCATCCAAGGAGATATCTGCACAAGGTAGTTCTGGAGGAGAAGACTCCTGCATATGGCGAGCTAAAGAGGATATGTGAAACTCAGCTTGGTGTAGTTACCCGATGTTGCTTGCCAAGGAATATAAAGCAATTCAATTCTCAGTATTTCCTGAACCAGTATGGCACAGTAGCACTGGTGAATGGTTTATGTCAATCAGCATGGTAATCTCTTAGAAACCGGCACGTGTCCAATATTCCTCTGAGTGTCAATATAGGGAAGTGAACGTGCATGAGCCCAAGCTCAGAAATGCACATTGTTAGTGACAAATGTTGCTTTGAAAAGAGGAGAGGGGATCCACCACTCAAAAGATCTCATCAGTGGACAATCCACAGGGACATTCATCAACAAGGTTCCATCCCAAAGGCCGAGTGTACAACACGAAGAGACAAACATCCATCAACCTTCTCCATGGTAAGTATCTTTACTCTGGAAACACCATAACCTTGGTAGTTTAGGAAACCTCTTCGTCAGCATACCCTTGAGCACTTAGCTCAAAACCCGAAATTTTTGCACCATACTTCTTCCAATGCATTTTCCAAGTAAGCATGCGTAGGGCTACATTACAAGGCCGTGCACAAGGCACATACTTTTTTCAACCCAGGCACGAACACACTTACCCATAATTCATTATTGGTTATGAGTAGTTGGCATGACTGCTCTCAACATCATCTTTAAAAGAGCTAGCGGATATCATGGGAACAACATCCATATCTCGGAAGCAAATTGAAGCCAGTAGTTGCTCCAAATCACTCTTGACAACCTCTTTTGAGCAACTTGCAGTTTTGGAAGCTCACAACGACACATTCTTGCTGGAATCCAAGGAACTAGCTCATACAACGGATGGACACCACCTCTCAAAGCACTACACAGGACAACCCTTCCAACAAGGGTCCGTCAGGGACGATAGACTCGAGAGGGGGGGGAGTGTTGAAGCTCAAAGTCAAGGACAAATCATGGAAGCACATCAAAAGGTGGACACACGAGGAAAGGGAGCAAGTAGGGAGCTCCAAGAAGTGTATGTCAAATTTTCAGAAGAATCCCCTACAAAAATAGTGATTTTCATCACTAAAAACCATTGTAAATACCATTATCTATTTTTAGTAACTCCATTTTGTTCAAGCCGAGGAGTCCTCAAGCTTGAGGAGTATTAGAAGTACCATCGTACCAATTTTCATAATTTTTAGACCTCGTTTGAGTCCTCAAATAAGCCCTGGAACCTAATTTTTAACTAGGCCGGACACTAGGTCTGGACAGGGCCAAAACTAGTCAAGAAACTATAAAAAGAGCTAGAGAGCTCATTTTTGGGGTTAGCTTGTTAGAGAATAGAACTTTTGTAAGAGAACTCTTTTGCAATCTAAGCTTTCCATTGTTCCTCTCTTTGATCTTACTTTGTGCGCGTGTGTGTGTATGTGTGTGCATGTTTGTGTGCTTTCACTCACGCACTTGTGCCTTCACTTGCTCGTGGTCTTCATACCGGTCCTCACGTCTCCGCGGATTGACAAGTAAAGGAGGTGGTGCTTACGCTTGAGCTACACTACACAGGTCCAGGATCCAAGAAGTGATACAGACGATGACCAAGATGAAAGAGAAAAGGATTACAAGCTATGGAAGTCAAGAGGCAAAGCAAAGATGCAAGAGGTTGGAGAATGCTCCAAACAAGCACCTAGAAGATCAACAAGAGAGAAGAAACAACCAAGAAGGTATGAATATGATTCCACATTTGTTACGAAGCATTCAATATACTTGGCAAACGACTCTATTTCAAAGGAACCCTCAACCTATGAAGAGGCAAAGGGAAACCCTAATTGGGAAAAGGCCATGAAAGAAGAGATAGATGCATTGAAGGAAATGGACACTTGGGATTTGGTTCCAATGTTGCCAAATCAAAAGGTAATTGGTTGCAGATGGGTATATAAAGTTAAAAGAAACTTAGATGGATCAGTTTGCAAGTACAAGGCAAGACTAGTTGCCAAAGGATGCACACAAACTCATGGTATAGACTATGAGGAAACATTCTCACCAGTTGCAAAGATGACTACAATCAGGACATTGATATGTGTAGCTGCTGCAAGGAATTGGAGACTCCTCCAACTTGATGTGAAAAATGCATTCTTAAATGGTTGGATAAGTGAAGAGGTATACATGTCACCAGGTTTTGAAAACCCTAATATCCATCTTATGTTTGCAGACTTAAGAAAGCATTGTATGGATTGAAACAAGCTCCTAGAGCTTGGAATAACAGGTTGGTTACAATCTTCAAGATCAAGGGTTCAAAGCTACCAGCTCAGAGGAGAAATCTGAGTTTTTCTATCTCGGCGTCAATCTCTACGTATTGCTAAAAAATAGGAAGTACCACCGGTGAATGTCTCATTCATTCCTATAGCATATTTTGCTTATTCCTTATACTTTTGTGCATTCTATATACTCAACCCTATATGTATCACTCCCATAAAATGATTTTTTCTAACTGTAATCATGTTGATCGCTATGGGCATTTGAAGTTCATTGTCTCTTCCATAGATAGTAAGTTTTTGAGCTAGTCGACCCGCAAACCTATCTGTTTTGTATCGACTCATTCTCCTTGATGCTCCAAAGTACATATTGCATTTCTTTGCACTTATCGCATGCCTATAAGGTCTATTTGAGTCTCCATAATCTCAAGGGCTGGTCTTGTGCCGGTTGGCTAGACCAAACTTTGTCGCTTCAAAACGCTTTTTCTACCTTCTACAAGCTTCTCCAAGTTCTTTCAAGAATAGTGCTTAATGGTCTATAAAAAATTTAAACTTATTTGCTAGCAAATAATGTCTAAACTTTTTGATGGCATATACCATGCTTAATCCTTCTCATTCATTAGTGTTATAATTTTGTTCAACCTCATTCCGTTGTCTATTGGCATAAGCAATGGGCAGATCCATATTACCTTCATCAATAGGTTATGCTTACACACACCCAATGGCATAATTGGATGCATCCACATGGACATGGAATGACTTGTTCCAATTTTGTGTAGTCAAGATTGGTGATAAATATAATTGTCACTTAAGCACATTAAAGGAGTTTTTGCATTCTTCTGTCCACTTGGAGTTGGTCAAGAGAGAATATAGAGACTTTGCAATGATTGCATACATATGAATGAATCGTATATAATAGCCACAATTCCCCATGAAAGCTATTACATACTTGATATTATTTGGCCTAGGTAGCTCTGCAATCGCTCTTACGCTCTCCTCATCCATGGACATGCCATTCTTTGACACTATGTCCTAGAATCTTGCCTTGTTTGACCATAAAAACACACTTTTCTAGGTTTAGGCAGACTTGATATTCTCTACATTTGTCAAAGATTTATCTGAGCTCAGGTATATGTGTTTGTTTAATGTTGGAATGAGCACATAGGTCATCAACATAGACTTCCAAGTTTTTATGCAAGAATTCTTTAAACACATGACACATAAGCCTTTGAAAGGTAGCTGGTGCATTGATAAGGCCAAATGGCATTACCCAAAAAGCAAATATGCCCCACTCTATGGAAAAAGCCATCTTATGCTAGTCTTTTGAGGCAATGGCCACTTGATTGTAGCCAGGAACTCCATCAAGGAAGCTGTAAATTTCCTTGCCTGCTACTCTTTCCAATAGGTTCTCATTGATAGGAAGCGGATAACTATCTCTAATAGCAGTTGCGTTAACCTTCTTCAAGTTAATGCAAACACATAACTTTCCATATTTATGGGTACCACTACAATGGGGGAAACCCATTCAATGTGCTCAATTTCATAGATAATTCTAGCTTCTATCAATCGATCTATCTCTTCCTTGATCTTGGTTGCATAATTGTCATTGTATGTGTATGGCTTCTGAGGTCATGGGAATTGTATGTGAGCATATGTTAGGGTCTACACCTTTTAGGCCCTTATAGCTCCAAGAAAACACACCTTGATATTCTCTTAAAAATTCTATCAACTACTTTTCCTCTTCTTCAGTTAGGTTATTTCCTATGTATGTGCATAATTCTTCACCTTCTTCTATGGTCACAACAAATTTCTTTGTTGTTTCTTTGTTATCATAGGCCTCTCCTGCTAGTGCTTCACATTTAGGCATCCTTATCATGATTCTCCTATCTTCTATCTCATACTTTTTAAACTTTTTAGGGACCTCAAACAAAGATTCCTCCTCATCTGGTGAGACTTCTCTCTTCTTTCTTTACTTGTGTTTATTCTTGATGGTCACTTGTGTAGCTATCCTCAACCTATCAATGTGTTCTTCTTGTCCTTGAGATTGAGCTTCTACTTCATATAGGTATTCTTCTACTCGTGCACAAAAAGGATCCATAATAATTGACTCTAGATCTGAGTCACTCGATTGTTCAATTTCTTCCACACTAGGTTCACATTCTTTAATAACCGAATCACACATGAGTTTTTTATAGTGAAAATTGAAATGTCATAGCCATCTTTGTGATAGTGTGGTGTCCATTGCCCTTTGTTGATGGCTATATCCATTGTGGCTAGAATTTTCGCCCAACCATGAGGTTCAAACTCTTCATCTAGAAATACTATAGGTGCATAGGCTAGGTCTCAAATTGATCTATGAGTTTCCTTTGCACCTACCTCTCTGGCATTCTCTCTTTCCTCTTCTTCTACTCCAACTCTGCACATCCATAAGTGAGTGTCTTCATGCATCCATGAGGATCCAGATCCTATGGAATGCATTGACTCCATATCGTATGTGGCTCTATGGATGGGGTTCCAGTGTACAGAGTGCACATCTCTATGAGAGTAATCTTTGAGATTGACTTTAGTCGTAACACCTAAGTGTTGCAAATATAAGGAATTAGTTCCCCAATCCTGCAATACTTGCAATTGTCTCATGAATGTTCTTCCAGGAAAAGTTCGACGGGCACTGTCTTTAATTCTTCTGTGTTCTGCATGGCCAAGTCAGCCATTTCCTGTCCCTTTTGCTCTATGACAGCAAGATCAGCGTGTGTTTCTTCCAGCATATTTCCTAACGCAACACGAGCATCTTCTTTATCGCGCACCATTTGCTCTAGTTGAACTATTTCTTCATCACGAGTTGCTAGGAGAACGGTCTTCTCCTTCAACTCAGCTAGTGTGTTGTCCCGTTGGGCAATCAGATTATCTTGCTCTGCTAACCATTCTTGGAGTTGTTGAAGTTGAATCTGCAGTGCGTGATTCTCTGCTTTGACCGTAATGGCTTCTTCCTAGAGTGGGGCAATATCACCTTCGAGCAAGTCAACTTGACCCTGCAATTCCTGCTGAATGTGCTGAGTGACTAGCTTCATTTGTAGAGGCAATTGCTTGGAGAATTGGATTAGAAGTTAGCCCATCGATGCCAGTTCCATGAACATAACTTTTGGGAGAAGAAGAGAAGGAGGGGGTTGTGATGACGAGGCAGAGAGTAGATGAGGGGAGGGTAGTGGAGAGTATTCGGGAGAAGATAATTGAGGTGTTAATGTTGCACGAATAGCATTGGAGGGTTCAGCGGGAAGAACAGCAACATGCTCAAAACTAGGAGTTGGCGGAGGAAGAGGGAGAAGAGTGGTGGGGA
The DNA here is from genome assembly GCA_020310875.1 of Ceratopteris richardii. Classification (NCBI taxonomy): domain Eukaryota; kingdom Viridiplantae; phylum Streptophyta; class Polypodiopsida; order Polypodiales; family Pteridaceae; genus Ceratopteris; species Ceratopteris richardii. The sequence goes on from CM035412.1 coordinate 73,726,886, forward strand.
CCAAAACTATTCCGGTCTCGATCGGATTACCTTCCACAACAGCTATAGTAGCAACCCCAGCAGTGCCAGTCACTTCCTTGATTGCATCTGCTTTGACAATGACTGCATTTGCTTTGGCAATGACTGCATCTACTTTGGCCATGAGTGCATCTGCTTTGGCCACAGCGGTTAGTGATGAGGGGGATTGACAATCCACACCCCCAGTAGCGGCTTCAATTTCCTTTACAGCCTCCACATCCGGGTGATGAGATTCCTCCCGTGATGAGACTTCAGCAACATCTTCCATGACAGTATCTTGATCTGGCTACTTGAAAGAAGAGGATGGGACGGATTCAACCTGTAAGGAGGTGGAAGTATCGTGGAATACCTCAACTTTGTGGCCCGCAGTGGAACCCTGTACCTGACTCTGGGAGGGACTAATGCATCCGTGTTTGCGTCGAAAGAATTGAAGCAAATCTTCATCATCATCATCTTCGACCATTTGTGTAGATTCTTCATGTAACAGAAAAGGAGCAGTTGGACGAGATTGTGCGGCTTGTATCACCGGAAAGAGGAAGGTTAGGATATGGGGTAAGCGTGTGCGAGGGATGTCATTATTGGCAATGTGTTTTGTAACCTCTACGCATTCACGGTGAATGCGCCTAAAGAAAAATGCCATGAAATTCACAGGTTCGCGGGAAGCCGTATCTATCATGGAATAAAAGGGTTGGGATATACCATAGGTGCATTTTTGCAAATTTAGCACGGTGACAAGGAATTGTAGAGCATTATGCTCTGGTTATGGGCGACAAAGGATGAAAAACTCATTGGATGAGTGCCGAGGAAACAATTCCTTCATGGTGGCTGTAGCTCAGTGATGAGAAGCACCTCCTTTAATGTCAATCCGGGAAGACATGAGGATGGTATGAAGACCACGAGCAAGTGGAAGCACAAGTGCGTGAGTGAGAAGCACACAAGCATGCACACACATACACACACACGCGCACACACAGTAAGAACAAAGAGAGTAAGACAATGGAATCACTTCTATTGCAAGAAAGTTCTCATACAAGCTCAAACTACAAGAAGCTAACCCCCAAAATGAGCTCTCTAGCTCTATTTATAGTTTTTGACTAGCTTTGGCCCTGTTCAGACCTAGTGTCCGGCCTAGTTAAAAATTAGGTTCCGGGGCTTATTTGAGGGCCCAAACGAGATCTAAAAATTATGAAAATTGACAGGCAACTACATCTAAGGCTCCCCAAGCTCAAGGACTCCTCGGCTTGTACAAAATGGAGCTACAAAAAGGTGAAATGATATTTACAAGGGTTCGTAGTGATGAGAATCACTTTAGAATGATGTGGGGGTTTTGAAAAAAAAATAAGGGTTGCCTCAGTGCTAGATCTGCATGTGTGTCCATACTTGCTTCTTCCCGCATCCTGTCAACACTCTCCCCCCCCTAGGGTCTGTCGCCTCTGACAGACCTCTTTTCCGCCGTTTGATCAATGTATTTTTGCAGGAGGTCGGTTGCCAATTCTTGTTCTTTGATTCTTAAACCTCTGATTAGATCTCGTTGCAAGGCCTCCCAATCCACTGTACCAGGCATGTCAGGTTGTGGCATTGTGTAAAGCTCGGAATGCATCGTTTGTTCGCATGCAAAGAGATGGAGTAGATGCGTAGGCCGTGGCGCAAATACCTCTGAATGTGCTTCCCAAAACCCCGTGGTGAACATATCGTCAAATGTTTGCTTGTAGCAGGCAGGGAGATATCTTATGCGTGCATGCCATGCGTAAGCCACTCGTATGCTCAGGGTTGTGCTCATATCATATAGCAGGTCGTAATTACCATTAATAAACCCGGGAATAGGAGGTTGAATACGGCATACATTGCGAAAAGTTTTGAGTACGACCTGCATCATGTCGAAGATCTTGAGCATCATCTGGGCAGCGACATCTGGCATAGGGTGGAGGCGTGGTATCCAATGTCTGATGGTTGCAATCATGTATGACACTGTAGGAGTACCGGTTGGGGGGGCGATAGCGGGGTAATTGAGCCATTCTTTACAGTTTGCGTTATTCTGAACCTTGATGGCAAAAGCTTTCCATGATCTGCGTCTTTGCACTGGCCCAAAACACGGATTGTACTTCAAATGCATGGGGGCATGATCCCATGTTCGAAGCATTTCTGGGTAAGTTTCGAGTAACTTTTGCCTCCACGTTGGTTGGAATATGGCTCCTTTTCGTGCCGCTTCTGGTATGTCTTCTGGTTCGAACTGTGTGGCAAATGTTGGGCACTTGTTGGTGACCCTTTTGATTTCTGCATTGTAGTCGGCCAACAATACAAAATAGGGCTTGTATTGCAGTTCTGAACTAGTGATAAGGCGTCTAGGGGCGATGTGCCTGAAGTATTCTGAGTGAAGGATGGTGTCCTCAATGGCCTTCATTGCCAGCATCTGAGTGGATATCCGTTCCTGATGAGTTTGCCCCATCTCCTCTACTTGTTTCATCCATGCTGATGGGGGTTCCTCATAGGTATCTTGACCTTCTTCTGTTACGCGTCCTTCTGGGAACGGTTGAGGCTCGTAGGCGTCGTCGAATGCTTCCTCCACTGGGATGGTAACTGCTTCTTCTTCTGTCGGTTGCTCTGGTGTGGAAGGGGGTCGTTCGTACTGCATCAACTTCAGTTTTAATTCTGCGATCTGCTGCCGTAACTCCAGCACGTCGTTGGTCGTTGAATGTTCAGGTTCGGTTGAAGTAGCAGTGTCTGTCATTTCTTTAGGTTCCTGTCGGTGTGGTGTAGACTCTTGGGGTCTCTGTAAGTCCTTTAGCTGGTCGGCAAGCTGATCATGTGCTTCTAAAAGATTGGCATACGTTTCCAAGATTTGTTGTATGCTTTCTGAGGGAACAGCTTGAAATTTGACCGGGTCTATGGGTGCTCCCGGGGTGTTCTCCATGGCAGCCTCGAGGTTCTCTTGGTTTTGTTGTTGAAGCCGTCTATTCTCTTCTTGTGCTGCTGCCAGATGTCGTCGTAGCAAAGCCAAGTTTCGTTGAAGCCATGCATTGCGGCCCATTTGATCTCGCAGCTGTTCCTCCATGGCTTTGCTCTCTTCCATATGCCTCGCTTTGAGTTGCGCATTTGCCTGTTCGAGGGCGGATATCTTGCTTTGTGACTCCGTATGAATGAACTCCAAAGCATTGACACGCTCTTGGAGCGTTGCTGAGAGGGTGCAAAGCCCTTTGTTATTTTCTTCCAATAATGTATATTCTTGCTTAAGCTGAGTGGCAGCTTCTAGCATCGTGTCGAGTGCAAGACTAAATGAGGTGGAAGATGCAGGGGGTTGGGAAGTGGGAATGGGAAAAGTGGATGTTGTGCCTACCGTGTGTGGAAGTGGTGATGTGAGTGTAATAACCTGTGATGGTGTTGTGAGAACAGTGGTGGTGGGTGATCCAGCGGATGGTGAGATGTCCATGGGATCGGACATGAGTGAGTGTGATTCATGAAATGTGAACACTGGGACGGTGGGTGGTGTGATAGTGGTGGCCGTGAATGTGGGGGAGTGAATTTGGGGAAGGGACTTTTTCTTATGTTCATCAACCTGTTGAAGAATGTTTACAAGGTAGGTCCAGAAGGAGGGTTGGGTGATTAGTGTGTTGCCCGAGGCAGTTACAAGGGACGGGGTAGGTAGAGTTTGGGAGGGAGGAAATGGAGGGTTGGGGGGTAAAGAAATGGAAAGAGTCTGACTAGTGACAGATGGTTGTCCAAAGGCATGGGGAAGGGAAGGGTGACCTAGTTGGGGTTCCAAAATCTGAGTGAAAGAGATGGATGAGGGTGAAGGACGGAAAGTGGACACGGGGGTGTGTACAATGGTCTCACTATAGGAGGAGAATGGTTGTGTAAAAAGACACGTGGAGAGAGGCTCTGAGGGTGGGATAGGAGAAGATGGGAGGGATGGTGCATGCGTAATGTCCTCCGGTTCATCATTGGGCCTAGGGCTAATCATGTGAACATCTTCTGATGTGGACGTAGCTAACGCGGTAGATACTTCCATTTGAATCATCTTTCCTTGTCGCGGCCGTGTATCAATTCTTCTTTGATCATAAGCAGGGTTCTCTTGATAGACCATGGTTCTCATTGCTTCACTGATGCCACAGGTGTCCGCCAACAGATTTAGCGATTCTACAAACTGGGGGTCGATATGCTCTGACTGTAACATCTGGTTTACTAGGGCCCTATTTGCCTCTTCTGACATTTTATGGCGTCGCTGTACCTGCTTGTTTGTTTGGTATAATCGTTTGAGCTGTGCCGTATATGCAGGGGCTTCGTCTTCATCTTCTTCCAGGTTATCTCTTGGTGCCTTCTCCTGAGCTTGTGTGCTTAGTCTTTGGGGAAGTTGTGCCATTCCTATCTCCTGTACACTGCTTGTCTCGTCTCGTGCAAGTTCTCTTTGGGTTGATGTCCCCGGATCGACATTGTCAGGGCAACCTTCACTGTCTGATAGATGAGCCGTCTGCAGAAATGTTTCAAAATCAAAATTTGGGTCTTCGGTGAAAGTGGCCATCGCTGCAAATTCTGCCTCGGTAGGTAGCGGAGGGGCAGAGGGAGTGGGCTGTACCACCTCTCTTGGTTGAGACTCCTGGAGATGGATTGTGATTGGTGCCACCGGGGCTTCCTCTCTAGTGGAGACTTCGGTAGTGGTTGCTGGAGGGATCAGGACTTGTGAAAGGGATCCACGCATTCTTTTTGCAGGCTGACTCCCTGACTTTCGCCCTTTAAACAACTCCAGATGTGCATACTTTAGGGCTCGAGCAACTGGCACATCATACGCCAGACATCTGTAGATGATTCTAGTCAACGCACAGCAACCATGTAGAGTGGGCTTCCTCACCCCCCGCTTGCCTGCCTCATATACCTGATCTAAGATCCACACCGGCATCTTAATGGGCAAGCTTCCGGTCTTTGCTAAATACAATCCGTACCATATCTTCTTGTGAGGCTGAGTGAAACGGTCCTGAGCTGGAAATGCGAAGTGCTGGAGGCACATCCGCAGGGGTATGGCGATGTTGGGGGTGAGGGCGCACATGTCTTTGAGCTTCTTGACTCTATTGCTTTTCATTGATTCTGGTATCAGGGGGTCGCGATCTGAAGGCACATGAGTGCCATACATTTGAAGGGCTTCCCTGATTAATGTTACATTTAGTTCAAACTTCCTCATCTCCTCCAGATTAGATAAGGAGGGCACCCAGAATGTGCCTGAATGATCTTTATCCCCGGTAGGTTTCATCGTAGCAATCAAGTAGTAACACCTAAGGAAGTCAGGTTTTGGTAGAGCTGCACTGAAGTAAGTTTGAAGTCCTGCCTTTTGCCAGATCTCTTGAAGGGGAGCTGCATTTTGTAAGGTCTCAAATTCTCTTGAAAAGAATTGGAAGGTCCACCAAACCCCTCCACACTCCATCTTGGACTCCCAGATGTGGTCTGCGTCTCCCAAATCCCCTGGCATTTCATTGAACCAATGGGAGTGCCCTTTTACTCTTTCGGTTAGTCCACTGGGTGGATCTGGAATAGGAATCCTTCGCACATTCAAGAATTCTTCAGGCCTAGCTGTTGGTGGAGCTTCCACTGGCATGGCATCCCAATTGATAGGGGCACCAGATCCTGCCTGAGAGCTTGTGCCTGCCGCGGTTGCCATGAGAGTAGGTCGCTTATCTGCTGGAAGACGAAAGGCACATTAGTGCTGCATAGGAAACAAGATGTAATGGTGTTCCCTTCACAATACTAACATGACAATCCCGGAGGTCAGTGGTTAGTGGTGAGGTGTTTATGATATGTGTGAGTGGTGATTAAAGGTCAGTGTCATCCTAGATGCATACTTTGGTTATGCAATGGGCTCGAAATGCTTCTGTGTTAGTGTGGACGGATTTACAGAATAAGGTCAGGGGGTTTAGTACACAGTTTAATTCTCCACACTTTGATACAGGAGTCGTAGCTCTTAGAGCTAAGGACAGGTGAAGATTTTGGTCTGAGTGTGTGATGTGTTTGGGACCTTGTGGGTACCCATTTCCAGACATTCCTGGGGTTGATGGGAGTGTGGACAGTGAGAGGTGTAGGTATCTTGTCACTTCCTGAGTTGTTGGCCAAGAGTGCTTGTGAGAGCTGCTTCATCCTTGTGCCTGTAGGTGAAGTAATTTGGGCTTGTAAGCTAGCCTTGGGCACCCATATCTGTCTAGCATTAGGGATGGCCTTCATTGACCGCTTAGGAACCCAAATAGAGATTGTGTGCCTAGGGGTTATCCTAGGGGGCTTCTTAGCTTTGTTCCTTGATTGTGAGGCTCGTTTCCTGTCTCCTTGAGAATCTGCTATTGGAGCTGTGGGTCTCCCATCCTTGCGTATCCAGATCTGCTTCACGCCACGAGATGCTCCATGTTGCGCGGGTTGGCGCTCCTTCCTCTTGATCAGCGGTCTCCTTCGTATAGAGTGATGTTCGGTCCGTTCGTTTAGAATCTTCTTTGGATCAATTAGGAACTCCTTCTTGGCTCCTGAACCTTTAGTAAGATTGACATTCCTCTGCACCATAGAAGTTTGGACAAGCACAACGTGGTTATCTTCGTGTGGATTCCTGGAGGGACCAGGAGTTGGTGCCTGTTCTATTGGTTTGAGTGCTTGATTTTCTAATTCAATCGTGAGACGACTTTGGCCTACCCAAGCCTGAAGAAGTCCACTTCTTAGGTTCAGGTTGACTGCGTGATCATAGATCCAGTCTTGGCCCAAGATAAGCGGTTCGGTCAGATCCTCGTCTTCACACACTAGCACTTTTACTGGCATGAGGACCTCTTGTATGTAGAGGGGAAGATCCACCTCTCCCATGCAGGGGGTTTCAACACCTCCTAATCCTATCAGATAGGCTTCTATGGGTTTTACCTCCAATTGCAGCTGCTGGCAATAAGAAAGCCGAACTGCACTTGTGGCTGCTCCTGAATCAATTAAAGCCCTCACACTTGTTGTGCTGTCTCTTTGTCCTATTTCTAGGGTCACAAAAGGTCGTCGGTCCACTATCTTATGGATACGTTCACCTGAAGCCTCACACATGGCCATGTGATAGCCTGGAGACTCTTGAGTGTCCGTCATAGGCTGGTCCCTTCCTTGTCTCCTCAGCTTCATTCGTCGGATACACTCTAAGGCCTCTGCCTGTGCTTCTTCTCGAATTCGTTTCTCCTCCTCTTTACGTTGTTTAGCAGTATTGAGTCGGCTTAGCATCTCCTTCGTGAGGGGTTCTTGATACAGCTTGACTCTGCACCCGCTAATATAGTTTGGGAGGACGTCCCCCTCCAAAGTGGCTAGTTGTACAGCTCCACTCGTGGAGATCCTATTAATGATCATAGGTCCGTAGCCTCTCTTTTCTAGCTTCCTTGTGTGTTGTTTCAATGTGTAGACTAACACTAGATCTCCTGCTCTCAAGCCCTTATCCTTCACATGGGCATCAAAGTATGCCTTTTGTCGTTTCTTTGCAGCGTAGATACCTGCTGCTGCTCGTAGCCTTGTTTCACCTAAATGCTCTAGATCCAAGATCCTAGAGGACAACTCATGTCCATTCCACTCATGCTCTTGTGCTACTCTTAACGCTGGGATTAGGAAATCTAGTGGTAACACTGCATTCTGTCCGAAGACCATCTGAAATGGGGTGGCATTGAGTACCGTTTTGTAGGCAACTCGGTATGCCCAAACAGCATGGTGAAGTTGTTTGTCCCAATCAGAGCGTTTATTATTGACCAGTTTCGTCAATACGTTACACAGGATCTTATTCGTGCTCTCGGCTTGTCCGTTAGCTTGTGGGTGATAGGGTGCAGACTTTTTATGTACCACCATGAATTCTTGAAGGAGATTTTCAATGACCTCATTCAAGAAGTGCGTACCTCTATCACTAACCAACTCTATGGGTAACCCATATCTAGTGAATATATTTTCGAATAAGAACTTAGCCGTCGTTTGAGCATCATTCTTTGTCGTGGCTTTTACTTCCACCCACTTTGTAAGGTAATCAGTGGCTACAATAATGTATTCTGCATGGGAGTTTCTAGCTGGGGGGTTGATGGGACCTACAAAGTCTATACCCCACTTTGAAAATGCACGTCCTCCCATCATTGGCCTCAAGGGCATTTCATCTTTTCTTGTCGGATATTGGGCACGTTGGCATGTGTCGCAACTCTTCACATAAGTATGTGCATCCATATGAAGAGTGGGCCACCACAGTCCTGAGAATAGAATGGTCTTAATTACTCTGTCAGGCCCAAAGTGTCCACCTGCAACACCGCTGTGTGCCGTTTCTAAGACTTTCAGGTAGTCTGATTCATGTACGCACAGTCTTAGGTAACCATCCTTGCCTCTTCGGTATAGGTTGTCCCCTACTAAGGCATAGTCTTGAGCCTCTTGCTCCATGCTCCGTTTTCTTGCAAGACTAGCATGATTGGGTAATGTTCCCGATCTCATGAACTCGACCAATGGAGCACTCCAATCGGGGATTGATGACACGTGATAAAGAGTGGCATGCTCCACTGGGGGTCTCTCCTGGCACACTGAACAATTGTAAATCCACTCTTGTATTTCCTTGTCCATGCTAGGCCAATACACTCCTAAGCGTTTTAGGTTCTGCAAAGTTCGCTGTTTAGAGTAGTGATTCCCTAGCAGTCCTTCATGGGCTTGTTGCAACCAACTAGCATGTTCATCCTCCTCGACACAACAAGCTAACACTCCCTCTGTATCTAGCTTGTACATACTTCCAGCCAATATTTGATACTTTAATGATTTTACAATTTCCTCTTTGTTGGTTTTCACATTCTTATTTGCAGGCCCGAAGGTTAGGATTGGTACCAGCTTATTTGCCCATTTAGGAACAACTTCTAAATTGAACAGATAAGCATCGGGCAATTCGTTAGACACTCCTTGCGGTGACTCTCCTGAAGTGATGCGAGAAAGATGGTCTGCCCTAAGATGGGTTCTACCTTTCCTGACAACAACTTCAAAGTCGTATTCCATTAGTAAGAGAAACCATCTTACTAACCGACCTATATTGCAAGGTTTATTGACCAAATATAGTAACGCTTGATGATCAGTGAAAAACTTGAACTTATTGGCCAATAGATAGTGTCTAAAATTCTTCACAGCATATATCATGCCTAAGCCTTCTCTCTCCGTTGTGGTGTAATTTCGTTCAGCTGCATTTAATTGCCTACTAGCATATGCTATCGGCAAATCTAGGTTTCCTTCACCTGTGGGTTGTGCTAGCACACATCCTATTGCATGATTGGAGGCATCTACATGGACATGAAAGGGTTTGCTCCAATCCGGAGTAGTCAATATTGGTGCTGTGCACAAACGTCTCTTCAGCTCATTGAAGGAAGTCTCGCATTCCTCATTCCATTCAAAATTCGTTAACAGCCCATAGAGAGGTTTAGCTATGATGGCATACATGTGGATAAATCTACGGTAATATCCACAATGGCCCATAAAGGCTTGTACCTCTTTCACATTCCTTGGTCTGGCCAATTCTGCTATTGCTCTTACCTTGTCTTCGTCTGTTGATATTCCATTCTTCGAAACAATGTGACCTAAGATCTTACCTTGGCGTACCATAAATACACACTTCTCTGGATTCAGACACACTCGATAATCTCTACACTTGTTGAAGATTTGCCTGAGCTCAGGGATGTGGTAACTTCTTTCTTGGGAATGAGCGCACAAATCATCCACATATACTTCTAAGCTCTTTCGCAAGAACTCCTTGAAGACATGACACATGAGTCTTTGGAATGTAGCAGGTGCATTGGTGAGCCCAAATGGCATCACACGAAATGCAAAGATTCCCCATTCGGTGGCAAAGGCCGTTTTGTGCTGATCTTCGGGGGCAATGGCTACTTGGTTGTAACCTGAAAATCCATCAAGGAAGCTGTAAACTTCCTTGCCTGCAACACGCTCCAAAAGATGTTCGGTGATTGGAAGTGGATAACTATCTCTGATCGTAGCGGCATTGAATTTTTTAAGGTTAATGCACACTCGCAATTTCCCATTCTTCTTGGGCACCACTACAATGGGGGACACCCATTCAGTGTGCTCAATCTCATAGATGAATCCGGCTTCAATCAGCCTGTCAATTTCCTCTTTTATTTTGGCCGCATAATTGTCATTATAAGTGTAGGGTTTTTGTTTGGTGGGCTTAGCATCAGCAGTCATCGGAATCGTATGAGAACAAATCTCTGGATCTACTCCTTTCAAGTCTCTATAATGCCATGCGAACACATCCCTATATTCCCTTAATAGAGCTACAAGCTCTGCTTCTTCTTTTGCACTTAGGTCGTCTCCTATGTACGTACATCGCTCTTCGTTCCCTTCAATGGTCACTACAATTTTTTTGGTCTTTTCTTTATTGTCATATGCTTCTCCTATAATGGCCTCTCTCTTAGGCATTCGTACCAAAATTTTCCGGTCTTCCACTTCATATTTCTTGAAATTTTCTGGTACTTCAAACAATGATTCTTCCTCTTCTTGTCTCACTGCTTTCCTTTTCTTTTTCTTTTGACCTCCTTCACTTCCTTTCTTTGAACTTATCGTTTTAATACTCGCAAGGGGTTCTTCTTCCTTTTGGGTTAACACCCCTAGGTCTTCTAAGTAGTGTTCCTCTGAGTCAAAGTATGTATCCATCACAATGGATTCTAGATCATCGTCATTCTCTTCTTCTTCTATGAACTCACTAGGATCACACTCTTCCAACAAGGGCTGACACATGAACACTGAAATATCATAACCCTCCTCATCACAATGGGGTGTCCATTGTTCCTCATTGACTGCAATGTCCATGGTAGCTAAGATTTCTGCCCAACCATGAGGCTCAAATTCTTCATCTGGAAATATCATTGGTGTATAGGCTGGGTCTTTTATTGGTCTATCTCCTGGGGAAGTTCCTTCTTCTCTCGCTTTTAGGCGCTTTTCCTCTTCCTCTGCGACCTTGCACATCCACAAGTGAGTATCTTCATGCAACCAGGATGGTTCAGGTGAACTTCCAGAATGCACGGAGATAGAGTCTTCTTTCGCTTTGTGGATAGGATTCCACTGTAGGGGTGGTACATCTCTGAAGGTGTGATCCTTCAGATTGACCTTGGTGGTGACCCCTAAGTGCTGTAAGTACAAGGAGTTGGTTCCCCAATCTTGTACTATTTGTAATTGTCGTAGGAAGGGTCTTCCTAGGATCATCTCGTAAACATTATTCTTCTCAAAGTCACATATGGCAAACGTATGTTCAAACTCTACACCATAAGTGGTTAGAGTTATCCCTTCAAGCAATCCGAGAGGTCTTTCAAAATGACCATCTGCCATTTGAAGTTTCATTCTCGTTGGTCTTAAGGTGGGTTTGCCCCATCGCTTCCACAAGGAGGTAGTCGCAATCGCAACACCCGCACCCGAATCCACAATTGCTTTGGTTGTGTAACCTTGATAGGTGATCGGAAGATAAGTGTTACCTTCTTCACCTTCGCTCATGTCTCCTATCTTGTCGAGAGGTACCTCGGGTATTTTTTGTTTAGAGCCTACTTTTGGTGCATCGGATTCAAGTTCTGGAACCTGATCCTTCACATGATTCCAGAGCTCCGGTTTTGCCTTGAGGAGTTCCTCTACAGTGAGGTGACATTGAACCTTAGTGTTCTTCACAACATCAGTGTTCCTAGGAATCACTGAGTCTTCATTTCTTACCAATATCGTGGGAGCTCTGATCTGGAGAGATTCAGATTCCCATGGGCCTGTGAAATGAGGCAACTCTTGTAAAGAATTAGATTCAAAATCTAATCTCTCATCCTCTTGTTGCTCTGCTTGATCCCCATAGATAGAGGGAATGTCTTGGGGAAATTGATCACGAAGATCATCAATCTCCGGAATGGGAGGGGAATCACCCTTCTCCTTGGCCCATTTCTCTTCTTGTATTTCCCGCAAGAACTCTGGAGAGTACTGTTGTATTGAAGGAGGTATTCCAGTATCCGTAGAATTAGGGACATAAGCTCCCATTTGTGGTGAGCTTCCTCTTTCAACAACTGGTTGAGCCTGTGGAGGTAAAGAAACTTGTGATTTGTTTACCAACTGCTCTAATCTTTCTAGTAAGCCTTGGAAATGCAAATCCTGCTTGACAGAGTTCGTCTGATTGAACTTTTGACTAGTCTCAAGTATAGCTTGAGCTTGTTCTACCATTTTCATGCACATTTTCATCCGTTCAATCTCTAAATCTGCTCTAGGGTAACTCTTGTCTAGGTTTGCAGCTGTTGGCCCTTCTTGAAGTCGAGCCTGGTAGGCCTTGAACATCATGTCCAAGCCTTCAGGAGTGGGGTCAGCTAATACTGATCCTACTCGGGGTGGTGGGTGGGTTACGAGGGGTGTGTTAGAGGGTGGAGAATTGGAGGGTGATGGGGATGGTAGTGGTGGAAGTGTGTGGGAGTGCGGTTGAGATGTGATTTCTGTGATTTTTGCCTTGGTTTCTCTCACGCTTTCTTCAAGTTCGTTTATCTTTTTTGCCCATTGCCTCTTCATTCTTTCACGACTGTCCTTCCAGGCGCTAGTTCTCTTTTTGGGTATGCTCTCTGTTTCACTCACCTCGGGGCTCTTTTCGGGACCCACACCTTGGTGTTGTTGAAGTGCCTGGGCCCTGGTGATCACCTGCACAGGTGCTGTGGAAGTCACACTCCCTGTGGAGTCTACAACTAACCCAACAACATTGATAGGAGTGATTTTAGGCATGTTATTAGGGTTCTTCGAGCAATCTCGTAGGAGATGCTCTTTCCCGCAGTCTTGACAGAAGCCCTGAACGGTTACTGGTTGAGGCTGTGTAGGGGCAGGCAGTGGACAATCACGTATAAGATGATCTCCCTGACACCTGAAGCATGGTCCTCTAGGAAATGGAGGTAGTACCTGCCTAGGTTGAGGTCTAGAGTTGGGGTTTGTGTACATAACATTAGAATACTCAGGTTCCCCACTATTTTCACTTGGGTCCTCATAGTAGTATGACTCGTTATGCTCGGGTGACTGCATGTAGAAAGCCTGTGGGCTATCAATATGTGCGGAGTCAAAACTATGGTCACTGGGGTCACTGTCTGATAGCAATGGGGTGACTGGGACTATGGCTCTGTTCGGATTTTCTTCAGTAGATGCATACTTCACTGGGATCACATTGGTTGGAGTAGGGGGTTGCTGCACTAGGACTGGTTGAGGTCTCTGCTGCCCTTGATAAGGTGGCTGAGAAGTTTGTGGCGGTCTGTTGTATTGTGGTGATGGGTACTGATTCTGGTACCTACCATGTTGTGGATATGGCTGAGGATAATTTTGCCTAACAGTTTGTTTGTTATATGGGCAGTCTGGTGCCGTGTGATTGGTGTACCTGCGCTCTATGGTGCAGTACTGGCTACTAGGATTCACCTGAGGTTGGGCCATAATGGGGCATACACTTGCCATATGTTTGCCGCCACAATTGTAACACCGCTTAACTGGGGCAAATCTCGGAATTTGCTTGCTAGAGACACCTAGTTTTTGGGCTACCTTCTCTGCAAGTTCCTCGATGGATGTGGATTGACCAGATGTCTGTTTACTAGAGCTATCAGAATCCTTATAGATTTTTGATAGTTCTAACTCCTCACCTAGATTGTCCTCAATGTCTATGCACATGCGCACGCACTCCTCTATCGTTCTAGGGTCCTTCAGGTACACATATGACCTGAGCTTAGTGCTCAATAGTCCGTCTAGGAACAAGGCCACTTGTTTGGCTGGTGTGGGTAACTCCGGCATAGGACATCTCTCCAGGTACTGTCTAAATCTTCTTCCAGCTAGTCTGACCGTCTCTTGAGGTGTTTGTTTGAAGCTATGAATTAGTGAGGAGGTGTTATGCCTGATTCCACTCTTAGAAAACTCCACAATAAATGCCTCCAAGAGTTGGTCTATGTTTCTGAAATGCCTCTCATTCAGTGGTTGGAACCACGTAAGGGCAGTGTTCCTAAGGGTCAGACCGAAAGCATTATATTGTGTGAATAGGTCCTCCACTTGTTCAGCTTTCAACACTTGTCGAAATTCTGCCACATGGTCATAAGGGTCTCCCGTGCCATCGAAATAATTCTTCATGGACTTCACAAGTTGGGTTGGTCGTAGGGTCCTAGTGTGTTCTCTCGGCCTTGGCAAAGGAAAATCATCAATGTCCCGGTGATTCCATGGGGTTCTATGTCTCTCAGGTTCTACTCTATTCCTTTATGTTCCCATTCTTTCTCTTCCCAGGGAGTTGACAAAACTTACCTCAGGTTTGTCTCTACCTCTATCTCTTTGAGCGCCATGAGCTTGGGAGGTCCCAGCTCCTTGATGACCAAAGGACACATTAGACCTTGGTTGGGGAAAAACAAATTCACCCTTCCAAGTGTAGGCATGTCTGCCCTGCTCAGTGACCACGAAGATTCTCTCTGATGCAGTGTCTAGGTAGGTTACTTGGCCTGGACTATCAGGGTCTTTAAACTCGTAGATCGTGAGGGTATTCACCTCCTGAGGTTGAGAAGTTCTATATCTCCAAAAAGCCTCATCGGTTTCCCGATTTAAAAGCAGATCTATGCTTTTATTATCTTGTGGAATCCACTCAGGAGTCATGATTCTGGTCAAGACAGACTTACCACGGGGAGTTCTTGGCTCTCTCTCTAAGTTCCCTTGCTCTATGTCACCCATGTCGGTCTCCGCAATCACATTTCCAAACTCATCAGTTCTATCAGGAAGAGTGGTGACTACATATATAGTCCCCTCTTTATCTAGGTATGCTCCATTCTCAAACTTGACTACCGGGTGGCCTATTCCATGGGGTTGGTCGGGGTTCTTAATCTGGACCACTGATCTTCTCAGTCCGTCTTCGTAGATGCGAGCACCTAGACGATTCGTCCTGATATATTCCAATTGAGTCTTATAAGGCCCCTCTGGCTTTTCTAGATAAGCCAACCCTGAACTCCCTACTGGTCTCTCCATGTGATAGGACATTTCAGAATCACTGGTTTCTGATCTGGGAGTGTATGGATAATCACTCAACTGCTGGGCCCAAGACCTGGCAGTGTGATTGACACTAGCTTCGGATGATCTGAGGCTTCGTCTGTCTTGGCCTAAATGTCTGCCTGATCTAAGGTTCATATGCCTGATTTATTTACCCCCTGGAACCCAAGCACACTCTCGTCGCAGGTTGATTTTGCACCAATCACTTTGTTCTTTTTAGTTGAATATTATGTTTATGGTCTTGTCTGAAATTGCGTCGTCAGGAGTACTTAAGTGAATTTCCTCACTTGATAAGTGATCGATTCCCGTTTATCTTTTGTCCCTTAGGGTTTTCGCACTTAAGACCTATTTATTTTCTTGCACTTGGTTGATTAATTCTCTTGGACTTGATTCGTGCCTAACGTTGCCCTAGTCAATTACCACACCTACGTCGTACTTAGCCTAGGCTAGGAATTGACAAAGGAGGGTTGAGAGATCTTCCAACCTCAATTAGCTGGTTGACCAAACTGCTACACAAGCCCAGGAAGCCTTCTCCCAAGCTTGGTACTCACCCTTGCTAGCTTGCTTTGGATTGCCTTGAGCGCGCACAAAGTTCCTGCAAAAGCACACCTGTTAGTATAGCTCTACTGCCACAAGTAATTGAAAGACACACTTCAATAATTTCAGCCCCCTTGGAGTAGTTCACTGTACCCCCTGAATCTGAGAACCACTTAGTTCCACCTAAAGGTCAACTTAAAAATGCATGTTCTAAAACCCCGCGTATGATTCTTACAAAAACCAGTCGAGGTCCACGTAGGATTCTCAACGAGCTTTCCAACAAGACCAAAATCGCATCAATCGGAGTTCGTATGGTCAAGTTATGACCATTCAGGCACTAAAGGGTCAAAACAGGCACTCAGGGTTCAGGAGATCCCTCTTTGGTTTCTAGGCCTTTTGCCCACTTCCAAGGTTCTAAAGTTATACCAAGGTGCCTAAAACTAAGCTCAACTACCCTTCCAATCACTAAAAAAATTAACCCTCAATTTTTATGCGTTAAAGGCCGTGTATCGCGATAGGTCGGGTCGAAGTGTCGCGATAGCTCGAAGTGTCGCGATACCTCGGAGTGTCGCGATAGCTCGGAGTGTCGCGATACCTCGGAGTGTTGCGATAGCTCGGAGTGTCGCGATACCTCGGAGTGTCGCGATAGCTCGGAGTGTCGCGATACCTCGGAGTGTCGCGATAGCTCGGAGTGTCGCGATAGCTCGGAGTGTCGCGATACCTCGGAGTGTCGCGATAGCTCGGAGTGTCGCGATACCTCGGAGTGTCGCGATAGCTCGGAGTGTCGCGATACCTCGGAGTGTCGCGATAGCTCGGAGTGTCGCGATAGCTCGAAGTGTCACGATAACTTGGAGTGTCGCGATACCTCGGAGTGTCACGATAACTCGGAGTGTCGCGATAGCTCGGAGTGTCGCGATACCTCGGAGTGTCGCGATACCTCGGAGTGTCGCGATAGGTCACGGGGTGTCGCGATACCTCGGAGTGTCGCGATAGCTCGGGATATGGTGAATTTTTCTGTTCTATCTAGTGTTCCTAGGAGCTCTAGGCCTGCGCAGTGTCGTGGTGCACTCAGAATCGTGATCGGGTGAAATTTTCGGAGTGTCGCGATAGCTCGAGCTCAACGCCTCGGGGACTGTGCAGACAATTTCTGTACCTGCTGAGCTTGCTGGAGATGATGATGGAGCTGCCACCTGCAAGAAACATGCAAAAAACACACAAAAACAAGCACGCACAATCGCTCTCTCTCAAACTCGCACACAACAAATGAGGGAATGAAAAGGAAGAGGGGATATGTAGTGGGGAAGGAGGTGGAGGTGGAGATGGAGAAGGAGGTGAAGATGAAAATGGAGATGGAGAAAAATCAGAAATTTACCTACTACTTACCATTCCAACGCGTCCTCTCTACGTCTTACCATCACACGCTCGTCCTCAAAGCTCGATCCCCGGCAACGGCGCCAAAATTTGGTGTAGCTCAGTGATGAGAAGCACCTCCTTTAATGTCAATCCGGGAAGACATGAGGATGGTATGAAGACCACGAGCAAGTGGAAGCACAAGTGCGTGAGTGAGAAGCACACAAGCATGCACACACATACACACACACGCGCACACACAGTAAGAACAAAGAGAGTAAGACAATGGAATCACTTCTATTGCAAAAAAGTTCTCATACAAGCTCAAACTACAAGAAGCTAACCCCCAAAATGAGCTCTCTAGCTCTATTTATAGTTTTTGACTAGCTTTGGCCCTGTTCAGACCTAGTGTCCGGCCTAGTTAAAAATTAGGTTCCGGGGCTTATTTGAGGGCCCAAACGAGATCTAAAAATTATGAAAATTGACAGGCAACTACATCTAAGGCTCCCCAAGCTCGAGGACTCCTCGGCTTGTACAAAATGGAGCTACAAAAAGGTGAAATGATATTTACAAGGGTTCGTAGTGATGAGAATCACTTTAGAATGATGTGGGGGTTTTGAAAAAAAAAATAAGGGTTGCCTCAGTGCTAGATCTGCATGTGTGTCCATACTTGCTTCTTCCCGCATCCTGTCAACAGTGGCAAGAGGAAGGAGCGGTTCATTCTCCAATCCTTCCTGAGGGAATCGGAACCCCTCAGCAAACGTATTGAGAGTGATCACTACATGAGGGTTTAAACATGTAACTGGCCAACACTTCTCTGTAGCAGGGGTGGTGGCGATGGCATAAATAATCTGCACATGGAACGGATGACACTCCACTGAATGCCAAGGCAATTCAGCGAAGGTCAGCAATCCCCGAGCGTGCAAGTACTCACTCATATCTAGAGTGAGACACACACGGAAGGTTGCTATATTAGCGAGAGCTTCCATGGCGCAGAAGGATACACGAAAACACAAAGTACACAGAGGTCGCAAATATACAATCACAATAGCGATTAACAATGGAAAGAACAAGAGTAAATAGGAATACTGAAAAAAATCAGGCGGCAAAAACCTACTCATAATGTAGTATTGGAGAGATATCCTTCATAAGTGCGGCATGCATGCAGGAACAGAAACAGTGACACAGAGGCGGCTATTAATCATGACTAGATTAGCAAAATGGAAGGATTACGGTCAGATAGTCAACCGAAACAGGGGAAGTAGAAAAAGAAAGCAATTATCAAGTGAAAAAAGAAAAATGACCGAGTACACCTCAAGAGTTAAAAGACGGCTGGTGATAGGGGCGGAGCTTAGAGCCATTAATCACTTTTGGAAGGAGAACACCGATTAAGGTTGCCAACCGAAAAGTGGCGGGTCCCACCTATTCAACAATCCGGTATGGTCCAAACCACCGTAACTTAAATTTTTGGGCAGAGCAATTGGCTTTAGCATTATAGAATAAAACGAGTTGACCAATTGTGAAGACAGGGGTTTTTAGAAAGTGATCATGAGTACGGGCTTGGCGTAGCTGAAGTTCTTGAAGAATCATGAAGCTTTCCCAGCGTTGTTCATCCAATGATCTGAGCGCATCCAACCGAAATGGAAAAGATTCTTCTGACAGCAATTTCTGGGATAAGGCTACTCGCAGACTCGGCACCACCACTTCCATTGGCGCAATAGCTTCCAATCCATAAGCAAGTTTAAACGGAGTCGTTCCGGTTGCCACTTTGTACGTGGTCTGGTAAGCCCACAAAACTGCAGGTAAGATTTGGTCCCATCGTTCTATACATTCCAAGATCAGTTTCCGAAGAGTATTCAGCAGAGTCTTATTAGTGCTCTCAGCAAGACCATTCACGCATGGATAGTAAGGTGAGCTGAATTTATGCACAATCTGGAAAGTCTGAGTCAGCACCTTCGTTAAGGTATTTGCAAAATGTGTACCTGGGTTCGTCACTATTTCCAGAGGTAATCCATATCGAGGGAAGACATCCTTCATCAAACATTTGGCCACCGAAACAGCGGTCGCAGAACGTAGAGCCCAAGCTTCCGCCCACCTAGTGGCATAATCTGTATAGGTCAAAATATATCAATTGTTGGTGAGGGTCGCTGGGGGTGAAATTGGGCCAATGAAATGTAAGCCCCACTTCTGAAAGGGCTCCAGAGGTAAGATAGGTTGAAGGGGAAAGAAGTGTCGCTGCAAGGGCTATCCAAACTGTTGACAGAGATCACACTGCTGCACAAAATTAACAACATCTCTATACATTGTAGGCCACCATAGCCCACTTTGCAGGATTTTGCGATGAGTGAGATTAGCTACGAAGTGTCCTCCGATGGGTGATGAGTGAGCCATGGCAATAACTGATGCCGCTTCATGTGGAGGGATACATCTGAGCAGGACACCAGTATGATCTACGTAATACAGTTGACCCACAATCAATCGAAATCATCAACTGTAAACCGTAATTTTCCGACGTAGAGCAGCAAGAGTATTAGGAGGGAGACAACCATCAATGAGAAAAATCATTA
The DNA here is from genome assembly GCA_020310875.1 of Ceratopteris richardii. Lineage (NCBI taxonomy): Eukaryota > Viridiplantae > Streptophyta > Polypodiopsida > Polypodiales > Pteridaceae > Ceratopteris > Ceratopteris richardii. Next base: position 73,746,349 of record CM035412.1, read on the forward strand.
ATGCATCATAGTATGTAGGGGCAACAGGAAGTTCTGCAGATTCTTCAGGAGTTGCCTTGGTGATATAATTAGCCGGCGTAGTGTCATCAACACCTATCGGAGATTCACCAGAATCCAGTCGAGATAAAAAGTCTGCCAAGACATGTGCCGTACCGGGTCGGTGAATAACTTCATAATCAAAATCTTGTAATAGTAAAACCCATCATGCAAGTCTGCCACCTAAGTGTTGTTGGTGAACCAAATACATGAGTGCGGCATGATCCACATGGAAAGTGAAATTTCATCCCAGTAAGTAATGCCAAAATTTCTTAATAGAGTATACCAAACCAGGACACTCTCATTCGGTCATAGAGACTCGGTAGGAGCTAATCGGCGGCTCGCATAGTACACAGGCCGAAACCATTTGTTGGTTTGTTGCATCAGCACGCTGCCAATCGCTATGTTTGATGCATCCACAAATACATGAAATGGACGTTCCCAATCAGGCGGTTGCAGGATCGGAGCTTGCGTCAATAAGACCTTCAAACGATCAAATGCCATTTGACACTCATTAGTCCATTCATCTTCCACGGGGTGCTGGTCATAAGCCGGTTAAGTGGCATCGCTAGATGACCACCATAAATGTCTTCCATGCCACCGGATCTGGCCAAGGAACCGCATAACTTCTTTTGGTGTCTGTGGGACCGGTGCCTCCAAGACTGCTGCTACCTTATCAGGGTCTACCTGTATTCCTTGTTTGGAGATAATATGACCGAGCAGCTTTCCACAGGAGACCGCAAAAACTGATTTGGTAGGATTCAAACATAGTCGGTACTCCCGACACTTTTCAAAGCAACACTGTAAATGATACAGGTGCACCAAAGTGTCACCAAATAATGAAAAATCATCCAGATAGACTTGCATAAACGTTGTCAGATAAGGTGAGAACACTTCCTGCATACATCTTTGGAATGTACTCAGGGCATTCCGCAAACCGAACCACATTACGGTGCAGGCATAGACACCCTAATTGGTGATGAATGTCGTCTTCAGTATATCTTGTTCCGCCATCCTCACTTGATTGTATCCACTGTAGACATCCAGGAAAGAATACATTTCATGACCTGCTACCTCATCAAGCATTGTATCGAGAAAAGGAAGAGGGAACGGATCCGGTACGGTGGCTGCATTAAGCTTCCGGTAGTCGACACAAATACGTAACTGTTTATTTTTCTTAGGCACTATCACTATTGGCGAGATCCACTCAGCATGCTCAATTGGCACAATAAATCCCACCTTCAATAAACAATCAAGTTCGGCCTTAACCTGTGCCGCATAATTAGGATTCATCCTGTAACTAGGTTGTTTGATGGGTCTCGCATCCGGTTTTATTACTACTCTATGTTGATAAATCTGTGGGTCAAGACCCTTCATGTCTCTGTAATCCCAAGCGAAAACATCTGAGAATTCGCGCAGCAGTTCTACCAAATCATCTTGGAATTCGTCTGTTAATCCTGCCGTAATTTTAATTGGTCTTGGGTTGACCGTGTCACCCAAGTTGTACGTTACCAATTGATCCTGTGGTACATAAAACTGTTGAGGCTTTTCCAAGTCATCCTGCCATCGATTTGGATTGAAACTGTTGTTACGCTGACCCCGATAGTTCCTATATCCCTACTGCTGGTTGGTCCGCAACTGTGGTGGTATGTAATGGGTGGTTGGCTGGCCCTCCTCTTGTATTATGGAGTTTACTTCCACTCTACCCTGCACCTTTGCATTCTATGCACAGGTTTCTGTATACACTTAGTACAATACATTTGTTTGGACGGATCCTCAGTCACCTTCTTACTTGCTTTCAACCATTCCAAATCCTCTATAAAACCTCCAACCTTGTGCTCCAATTGTAAGGCCATTGCAATGACAGCGTCCAATGTCATTCCACCCACACAGCGAATGATCATGATTTGTTTTAACTGTGGATTCAAGCCGTTGATAAACCATTGTGTTATGACATCATCTGGCAGGTTGGCATGCGCCGGTGGCAGTTGCCTCAAGTGAGTTCTGAACAGTGTTGCATACTCCTGGACACTCTGGTGTGGTTTGTGTCGATTGTTCTGCAAATAGTCAAAAATTTCTGCAGGGTTCTTCTTCAAACAAAACCTCTGCAAGAATGCATCCCTCACATCATCATAATTACCGAAATGATTAATATCATATTCTGTCAGCCACCTTGCTGCTTCATGAACCAGCGTGGCCCGAAACACGATGGCCTTGTATGCCGGATCTGGTGGATGGTTCAACACTGCATAACTGATTTTGAATGTGCAAACATGTGCGTCGGGGTCATCCCCTAGAAATCCACCGAATTTTGTATAGGTCACTCCGATTGGAACCGATCGAGGTGGAATGATTGGCTATGGCTGCTGTTGTTGTTGCTGCTGAAATTGCGGTTGCGACTATGGTGGTGTTTGTTGCTGTTGTTCTTCCACTCATGGTGCTATTGTTGCTTGCATTGTTATTCCCTGAATTTTGGGGAGGTTTCTCATGAACTTCCTGGACTGGAGGGTCAACCTGCGCACCATCCGGTCCAAAAATGTCGTCGAACCGATTCCTGAACTCCAAGTCTAATAGCCTTTCCTCAACTTTGGTGTCGAAATTAGGTAGACTTGTACTGAAAAGTGGTGAACGCAATAAGTGTCCACCAGGCAGCACCGCAATATCACCGAAAAACTTCAAATTACCACCAAGTGGTACCGAACTTCCACCGAAACTCGTCAAACTCTCAGTGGACCATACTGCACTATCACCGTAAACGTTTTGACTAGATGACGGAAACCTGTCACCAATAGCGACCGAATTCTGACCAGATAGTGCAGAACTGTCATTGCACTATGTCTCTATACAATCAAAATTCACCGTACCTTCTCCGAACGGTACCGAACTCACACCGGAATCCACCAGAATCTCATCAGGTACTGCCGAACTTCTACCGGAATCACTACTGGCTGGCTCCGATCCTTCTATAACTGGACTTAACTGGCATGTACTTCTACCACCCGAGGGTGTTCCTAATAAGTTTGGAACTGCCCAGGGATGTTGATCTCTCCTATACTTTGGGTAGGACTCATCGAAACGAGTAACCGGCATATATCACTTCTTCAACTAGCGGTTACTATTCTCCATTGCTTGCCTTGAGTACTGCTCTTCCCTTACTAATTATTCCAAATCTGTTTCCATCTTCCCACAGACGGCGCCAGTGTTAAAAGTGCTTCTGTTAAGCCACTTTTAATCTCGTTTCGGGTTCTTGGGATGGACAGGGGTCTGATAGTGCAAAGGCCCTTTATTTAATTTTCCCAATTCAACATTCAATTAACACTTAACTACGTCCAGTTCAATATTTATCACTACGCAGTACATCTATCATGCGAATTAACAACTACGAATTCGCACAAACTTATTAATGTTAACGTAGTGTTACTGTGTTTAATGATTAACCACTGAGAACTTAAGAAACAAAACACAGTACTCAGACTTCAGTGAATCTGCATCACAATAGCTCCAGCACGGTCGCCCAGACAGATAGTCTGGCGATCCTCTCTCTCGCCGAAGAACACCGTGATTGCCTTTTCATTAATCAATAGAAAGTTACATCTGTTTGCTACACCTTTTCCGTTTGTGCGAATATGAAAAATAAAATTACATATCCAATCCGGCCGGCCAACAATGCTTTTCTTGCATTGCTTTGTCATAGTCATCATCAGCCTCAAGCATTAATTGTTGCGTATCCATAGCAGTTTTGATCATATGTTGAACCACTGGCTTGAGCTGAGCAACGTCTACATTCAACCATGTTTTTGGGATGCTTGGAGCTTCCCCTATTTGTACATCCTTTCCGTGTTCCACATGTATAGTCCCGTTATGTGGTTGTCTAATTTGTAGTTGTAACTCCAGTTCTTTGCTTTCTTCTTCTATATTGATAATCTTTGTGGCACTCCTTTGAAATGTAACATCCATAGGGTAGGGTTCTGCCACTACCCTTATTGGTGTGAAGGGTTCTGACTTTTCCACCATAGTGTCGTTTGGTTCTTCCTTGGGATTCTTGAATGATCCCTCTCCTGCAAGCCTATTCTCTTGGATTTGAATGTTAGATGTTTCATTTATTTTGATGACATGTACTCTTTCTTGGGATACCTCTTTGCCTTCGATGTCTTGATTGGGGTTGATGGGAGTGTGATTTACCTTCATGCCCTCTTCTTCTGCATTCTAGTTCACTTCATTTAATTCCTCCCATTGTCCATCATCTTTTGACTCACTTTGAATGTCCGTATTCAATAAGGAGGTGTCTGGTTCCTCTTGTGCACCTGAAGATGAGCTTGAATTTACCAACCCTAATTCCCTGTACCGATGCACCTTGGTTAGCCTCTTTTTTACTTCCATATCTTGGTGGGCTGGCTGGTAATGGTGCCCTTGCACTGATAGATTTACTTGACCTTCACTATATTGATGTGTGTCTTCCAGGGCTCTTGCTAATTCCTCTTCGATAATTGGTCGATGCTCTTCAATTCTTGTCTTCGGAAGCACATGTGCCCTTTTTGTGGCTGGGACTCCTGCTTCCACTTGCATCATTTCTCATAGTCTTTTTGTACCTCTCATTTTAGGTTGGGAGCTCGTTTCTGCCTCCTCGATGATCTTTACCCCTTTCTTCTTTCTCGGGATTGTAGCTACCTTTGCGTATTTGCCCATGGCTTTTGATGATGGCATTTCTTGTAGATGCTCTCTAATGCCCAAGGCATGATATATCAATATGGTCACAGCCACACTGCCGTTGAGGAACTTCTTGTGATTCCACCGCTTCTTTGCCTCAAATAGCCTCTCTTGAATATAAGGAGTCATATTGATTTGATTCCCAATTTGTTTAATAGTGTGTGACAGCATCTCGACTATGATCTTCTGAGGAGCAATGTATCTATGCATGTTAGGGAAAACAAAAGTGCTGATGAATGAGTCTTAATTCTTCTTCAATATCAATGTGATTAATGTCAGTAAAGGTCCTGGTCTTTGCCCCTCAACTTTCTTCTTTTTATATTGTATTGCCATCCTTCTCCCATCCAAAAGCTTCTTTGATTAAATCATGTGTAAATTGAATTATGACCCATTCACCTACTACATCCATGACTCTTGCCTCTGGCACCAATGGATCATGTAGTGCTAGTTGTAATGTATTCATAACCTGTGTGCACCTTTGAAAGTCTGGTTTGTAGATTGGTAATTCAAAATATTTGTGAATGCCCACTTTCTTTATGATGTCAATGGTGGATGGGAGCTCATGTGCCACCTTAAAATCTTGGGACATCATCGGGAATTGATGATCTGTGTCCATGATCTTGATGGTCACTAGGAATAGATAATCCCCAATTGGTTGATCCTCTCTAAACTAATGTCCTTTTGCTTTAGTCATGCTCTGTGGAGGGAATCCCATCACTTCCTCCTGAATGGTTGCTTTAGAGTCTTCAGAGGCCATCTGCACTCGTAATGCAAAGAGCATTAGCTTCTGTGGCCAACATGTCATTTAGTGATGTGTGTTGTAGTGATATTTCATGTGTCGTGTCACTCTGTTTCCCATGTTTGTATCAGTAGAACTTCTTACCGCATTTTTTATTTTCATTTTTGAAAGAAAACAAGAATTAGTGTAGCCGAAGCAATTATTTATTTACATATTAGGTCCATTTGTAAGGAAGTAGAAGCTATGACCTATCCCCAATTTGAGAATGTGCTCAAAACGAATTCTATTATGTACATCATGTGCCGAATGCCTGGCCTCGTAATGTGGCCCTATCTTGCATACTTTGGGTGCATTGGAAGCTTCATGTGTGCAACAGAAATCTTCTTGATTTTGGTGTTCCATTCCTTGTTGTTGCTTGGGTTTACATATCCATTTATTAGTATAGGTTTCAAGTCTTTTCTTCTCCTCATTTTGTTGTGCTGCATGTGTATTTCTGCTCATTGTTATTATCCCAGTTGTGGGGTTCCTTCTCTTGAGGTATATGTGATGAATCTCGCCAGTCCTTATGGCACTGTTGTGTCCATATAACATTTCTTCGTGATTGTCTATCTCTTGAATGGCCGCTTGTCTGGCCTTCTTTGGAATCCACATTTGTTGCCGTTTTTTTTTAGCTTCAATCAAAGGCTTAGGAAGCCATACTTTCAAGAGTCTTGTTGGTTTTGATCTCGGTGAAGAAGAATTCTTGCCCCCTTTTGCTTCGTGTGCTGGTGTTGCTATTTCTGATTCCTTCATTCGATCCTTGTGAACCCATTTGAAGTTAACGTTTCCTAATTGGGAGTGGTGGATTTCCCAGTTATTGATCGCCCTTTTGCATGGAAGACTTTAAGAGTATTGTCCATCTCGGTTTCCTTTTGTTCGCCAATCAAGTAGGATGAATCTACTTTCTTCTTGGATACATTGGGATTTGAATTCCTTTCTTCTCTCAGCCCTTCTTCTGATTGATTGGTGTTGGAATCATTTGCTATGTGCTTTTGCACGATTGGTTCAGCCCTTCTAATGATTCGTGGTCTATGTGAGGGTTTCTCTCATGATAGACTAAAGATTTCCTTGTGCCCTATTTTGTTGAAATGTATCCTTGCGCTAGATGGATGCTTACCTCATTCTCAATGATCCAGTCTTGTCCTAGGATCAAGTTTTCTATTAGATCCTCATCTCTGCACACTAGAACTCATTGTTTCATAGTTGAATTTCCTAGGTGGAGGGATACTATGGCTTCTCCAATGCATGTTATAACTTGACCTCCCACACTTTCAGATGTGCTTTTGTGGGTGTCATAATCGTTTGAAGATCCAGGATGACCGTATTTCGTATGCAACTGAGTGCTACTCCCGAATCTATCAAGGTGTCCATCAGTTGATAATCCGTCGTTCCAATTCCTAGGTTTAAGTATGGTTGTGACATGCAGACATTGGTTGTGTTGGACTCATGAGCCTGGTAATTAGCCATGGGAATAGGCTCTTCTCCTTGCAGATACCGTTCGTCTCTCTGCCTTATCCACTCTTTCCATTTTTTGATACGCTCTAAGGCTTCTTGTCGTGCTTCCTCCCTCATTCGTTGTTCCTCTTTCTTCCTATTTTGCACTCCCACGAGGCGTGCTAACATTTGGTCCGTTAATGGCTCCATATATCATTTTACTCGACATCCACTTATGTAGTTAGGAAGAATATCTCCATCTAGAGTAGCTAGATTAACTACTCCACTAGTGGAAATCCTATTGATGATTAGAGGTCCATATCCACTTTTCTGAAATTTCTTGGCATGTTGCTTCAAGGTGTAGACCAGAACTAAGTCTCCTTCTTTTAGTCCCTTGTCTTTTATGTGTGCGGCTTGATATTCCTAAAGATATCCATGATTATGTCAGTAATTGCGCAGAACGCCAGGAGACCATCCCGGAGGATCATACATCCTTACCTTTCTCAACGATAGCACCCAATTGGAGTAAAACATTGGTGAAATTCCTAAAGACAAGAGACCATGAGGAGGGAATTAGCTTGGCAAGAAAGCGATCCCTAGAGGAAATGAGCAAGGATTATGTAATCTTGGGAAGACAATTGTTCAAGAGGGGAAAAGATAATCAGTTACGGTTATGCGTGCACAAAGGAGAATACTTACCCATATTAGAGATGGCACACGCAGGTGCGGCAGGAGGTCATTTCTCAGCCGAGAGAACTATAAAAATGATCCTCTTTGCAGGCTTGTGGTGGCCAACTCTACAAATGGATGTGGACACCTATGTACGAAGTTGTGAGACCTGCCAAAGGGCAAAATACCCGATTCAGAGAGATGACATGCCATTGAGACGTATGGTCTGCGCTAGAGCATTTTCCAAATGGGGTATATATTTCATAGGACCCATTAATCCACCAGCCAAAGGGTCACATGCCGAATATATCATAGTAGCCACAGATTCTTTGACAAAATGGGTGGAGGCAAAGGCTACTAGAAGGAACGATGCTCAAACCACGGCTAAGTTTCTTTTTGAGCGTATATTCACTCGTTTCGGATTACCAATTGAGATTGTGAGTGACCGAGGAATGCATTTCATTAATGAAGTGATAGAGTCTTTAATGAATGAGTTCTTAATGATCCATAAAAAATCAACCCCATACCATCCTCAAGCCAATGGTCAAGCGGAAAGTTCCAATAAGGTGTTATGCACAGTATTGAAAAAGATAGTCAATAATGGGAGGTCTATCTACGACAAACAATTGCATCATGCAATTTGGGCCTTTCGAGTCGCTTACAAGACTGCCATTGGAACTACCCCATTCAATCTAGTGTACGGACAGAATGCTATCCTGCCGATTGATTTTTTAGTGCCCACTTTGAGAGTAGCCCAACAGTATGAATGGACAGGACATGAATTATCCAAGCAACTAGACCAAATAGTAATGCACCGCTGGATTCCTTATAGTACACACTTCCTGCAATAATGTGCAAGTTCCTTGACTGCAGAATTTCCTTTTTACTCTCTTTATTGATTGAGTGTTGTGGGCCATGAGTGAGTATTGGAATTAGCTTCTCTGCCCACTTAGGACACACTTCCAAATTAAACAGGTAAGTGTCTGGCAAATCATCTGGTACTCCACTCGGTGGTTCTCCATGTGTTAATCTAGAGAGGTGATTTGCTCTTATATGGGTATTTCCCTTTTTCACTATTACTTCAAAGTCGAACTCCATCAATAGCAAAAACCATCTCACAAGTCTTCCCGTGTTACAAGGCTTATTGACTAGGTACAATAAGGCTTGATGATCTATGAAGAACTTGAACTTGTTGGCTAAGAGATAGTGTCTAAATTTTTTCACTGCATAGACCATTCCTAATCCCTCTCGCTCTGTAGTTGTATAGTTTCTTTCAGCTTGATTCAATTGTCTACTTGCATAGGCAATTGGGTGATCTAACTTTCCTTCTTCTGTCGGTTGAGCTAAGATGCATCCTATTGCATAATTTGAAGCGTCCACATGAATATGAAAAGGCTTGTTCCAATTCAGTGTTTTCAGAATTGGGGTCGTGCTAAGTTGCCTTTTTAACTCGTTAAATGCCTTCTCGCATTCATCAGTCCAAGTGAATTGAGTCAAAAGTCCATACAAAGGTTTGGCAATTATGGCGTACATGTGGATAAATCGACGATAGTATCCACAATGTCCCATAAATGCTTGCACTTCTTTTGCATTTTTCGATCTAGGAAGTTCTAAAATGACCTTAATCTTATCTTCATCTTTAGATATTCCGTTCCTAGACACTATGTGTCATAAAATCTTCCCTTGTCTTACCATGAAGACACACTTTTCAGGATTCAAGCAGACTCTATATTGTCAGCACTTATCAAATATCTTCCGCAATTCAGGAATGTGGTCTTGCCTTTGATTTGAATATGTACATAGGTCATTCACATACACTTCCCTACTCTTCTTCAAGAATTCTTTGAAAACATGACACATCAATCTTTGGAAAGTAGCAGGCGTGTTAGTGAGTCCAAAAGGCATCACTCGGAAAGCATAGACTCCCCATTCAGTCACGAATGCGGTCTTATGTTGATCCTCAGTAGCAATAGCTACTTGGTTGTATCCAGAGAATCTGTCGAAGAAGCTATAGACTTCTTTTCCTGCAACTCTTTCCAATAGATGGTCAGTGATGGGTAATGGGTAGCTATCAAAAATCATGGCTGCATTGACCTTTTTTAGGTTAATGTATACTCTGAGTTTTTCGTTCTTCTTAGGCACAACCACTAGTGGCGATACCCACTCAGTATGTTCTATTTCATAAATGAATCCAGCTGCTAATAGTTTGTCTATTTCTTCTTTTATTTTAGCAGCATAGACCTCATTGTATGTGTAAGGGCGTTGTTTTGATGGTTTTGCCTCCGATGTCATTGGTATTCTATGGGAACAAATGGAGGGTTCTACACCCTTGAGATCCTTGTATGTCCAGGCAAATACATCTCGATATTCCCGGATCAACTATATCAATTCTTCTTCCTCATCTGTGGACACATCTTTTCCTATGTAGGTACATCATTCTTCCCCATCTTCTACTCTCACTATGATTTTCTTTGTTTGTTCCTTATTGTCGTAAGCTTCTCCTTCTCTTGCCTCCCTTTTAGGCATTTGAATAAATATTTTTCTTTCCTCAACTTCATACCTTTTAAAATGCTCCGAAACCTCAAAAAGATCGGGGTCTGGTTCGATCTTGCTCGCACCTTCCTCTTGCTTTGGTACTATGGGGGCTGCTTCTATTGCTAAAACTTTGGTCATTTCCTGCTTATCTTCGGTTCGAATGGCTTCTAAGTAATTGTAGCTCAGTGATGAGTAGCACCTCCTTTAATGTCAATCCGGGAAGATGTGAGGATGGTATGAAGACCTCGAGCAAGTGGCGGCACAAGTGCGTGAGTGAGAAGCACACAAGCATGCACACACATACACACATACGCGCGCACACGGCAAGACAAAGAGAGAGAATCAATGGAGTTCTTTAGATTACTTTCAAAAGCTCTTACAAGTTTGTTTCAATTACAATCCACCCTCAAAAATGAGCTCTCTAGCTCTTTTTATAGTTTTTTGACTAGTTTTGGCCCTGTCCAGACCTAGTGTCCGGTCTAGTTAAAAATTAGGTTCCAGGGCTTATTTGAGGGCTCAAACGAAGTCTAAAAATTATGAAAACTGGTACGATGGTACTTCTAATACTCCTCAAGTTTGAGGACTCCTCGGCTTGCACAAAATGGAGTTTATTCTACCAAAAACGGAATTTACAATGTTTGTGTAGTGATTAAAATCACTTGAGTTGTACATAATCTACGGGAAAAAATGATCTGGCCTTGTTGCGGTATTGTGCATGACTCCTTTGTTGCTTTGTATGTCAACACTCCCCCCTTCCTAGCGTCTGTCGCCCCTGACAGACCTTTGTTCTCGCGGATGGTCAATGTAATATTGGATGACATTGGTGGCCAGTTCATGTTCTCCTATCCTTAAGCCTCTTGCTAGATCGGCTTCCAATGCCTCCCAATTTATTGCACCGGGGGTCTCTGGTTGCGGGGTGGTGTAGTATTCTGAATACATTGCTTGTTCACAAGCAAACAGTTGGAGCAGATGTGTTGGCTTTGGTGCGAAAACCTCCGAGTGATACTCCCAGAAACCTGATCTGAACATTTCTTCGAAGGTCTGTTTGTAGCAGGCGGGGAGGTATTTGATGCGTGCATGCCAAGCGTAAGCCACACGAATGCTGGGGGTGGTGCTCATGTCATACACCAAGTCGTAATTTCCATTGCTGAACCCCGGTTGACGTACCTGTGGTGCGGCTGCATTTCTAAAGGTCTTCAGGACTACTTGCATCATATCCAAGATTTTAAGCATCATTTGTGCTGCTACATCTTGCATGGGCTTCAAGCGCGGCATCCAGTGGCGAATGGTCCCCATCATATATGCTACCGATGGTGGTCCTTGTGGTGGCGCAATGTACGGGTAGTTCAGCCATTCCTTGCATTGTGCGTTGTTCTGTACCTTGATGTTGAATGCCTTCCACGACCTACGGCGGGGGACTGGACCGTAGCATGGGTTGTACAGGAGGTGCAAAGGCGCGTTGTTCCATGTGCGTAGCATTTCTGGATATGTCTCTAAAAGTTTCTGCCGCCATGTTGGTTGACGAATTTTGCCTTTTTGCACCTCTCGAGGAAGGTCTTCGGGTTGAAATTGGGTCGCAAAAGTAGGAATCTGACCCGTGACTCTTTGTATTTCTGCATTATAATCAGCCAAAATAATATAATACGGCCTGTATTGGAGTTCTGATGAAAGAATCAGGCGTCTCGATGACAGGTTCTTAAAGTAAGCTGATTGTAACACAGTCTCCTCTATGACCCTCATGGCCTGATTTTGCACTACGGTGCGCTCTTCGTGCGAACTCCCTATTTCCTCCACTTGTCGTAACCATGGCGGCCGTGGTGCCTCGAACGTGTCCTGCGCTTCTTCTGTTTGTTGGCCTCCTGGGAATGGTTGCGGATCGTATTCTTCGTCAAACGTTTGTTCCACCGGAATCTGCACAACTTCTTCGTCCGTGGGAGCCTCTGGAGGGGAAGATGGTCTCTCATATTGTAGTAGGCGTGTTTGCAAATCAGCGACCTGTTTCTGGAGATCTTTTATGGCCTCTGCGTCTGTGAGAAGTGAAGCCGCAGAGGGGGTGGTTGGAGGGGCTACTGTTGGTCCTTGTTGGTGTTCCTGCTTCAGTTGTCCTAGCTCCTCCGATAGCTTATCATGTGCTTCGAGCAGCATGGCATAATCTTCCAATATAATCTTGATATTATCGGGGGTCACTGCTTGAAACTTGGATGGGCTGATGGGTGCCCCCGGTGTGCTCTCAATAGCTGCCTCCAGGTTCTCTTGATTTTGTATTTGCAGGCGTCTATTCTCTTCCTGAGCAGCCGCAAGGTGGCGTTTGAGTAGTGCCATATTTTGTTGAAGTTTTGAGTTGCGTTCCAGTTGCGTCCGTAGGTGACCTTCTACCACCTGCACCGCTTCCTGATCTACATTCTGTAACTGTACCTCCAATATGTTATGGGCTTCTTGGAGGGTTTGGAACTGTGTGTGGAGGCGAGCGTTCTCCTCTTCTAGTGTCGCAAGGCGGTGCTGTAGTGTAGCTGAGTGTTCGTGCATGCGGTCGTTTTGTTGCTGGAGCTGAATGTAATCTGTTCTTAAATTTGATATACAAGCCAACATGGTGTCCAATGCATTTCCTATAGATGAGTGTGTGGTGTTTACCGTGGGAGATGCATGGGAAGGGAATTGGGGAAGGGATACAGTGAATGATGTGTCTACGGAAGTTGTGAGTGTGGGTGAAATTGGTGGAGGGGGAATGGGAGGAGGTGAAACCGTGGGTGGAGGTGCCGTGGGTGGTGAAATATCCATACCTTCAGGAGTGGGTGTGAGTGTGGGGTCTGCCATATACATTGGTATGGTAGGTGGTGTGTGTGTGGAAGTGGTGAATAGGTGCGAAGTGGGGTGGGGAGCGGAAAAGGCAGGGAATGGTTGAGAGCCTGGTTGAAAAGCCCTAGCAAAGATGTCATGGAGGGATTGTAGAAATGGAGAGAGGGATATCGGGGGTGGGGGTCGTAAATTTGAGAAGGGTTGAAAGGGTTGTGTGGTAGCGGGGAAGCCCATGAATGTGGATCTAGGGTCAGGATGACCCGTGGCTGAAGGCGTTGGGGATGGTTGCCCTAGGGCAGGCTCGGGAAGGGTTTCGGTGGATTGTGTAGTGATGGGGTTTGCTTCAAAGGTCGGGTTATCAGTGGTAGAGAATAGGGTGGCACTGGAGATGGGAGTACGGAAGATGAAGGTGGGGTCAGTGGGTTGAGCAGTCGATGTGGTTTCCACTGTTTCTCTTCTAGGAGGTGATGGTGGGGGAGTGGGTGGTAGTGGTTCGGTGGACTCCTCATGGGTGGCTGGGTGCTGTTGGCTAGCTGTTTGGGAGGTTGTCCTGATAGCTTCAGGTGTAGTAGTTGGCTCTTCTGCAACTGTAACGGGAATTTGGATATTTTTACCTGAACGAGGTCGTGTCTGGAACCTTCGTGGGTCATATTGAACTGAAGGCCTCTGAATGGCAGTGCGCACAGCTTCTACAACTCCATATGTTTCTGCCATCAATAAGAGACCTTCCCTGTACTCTGAGTCAACTCCCGCTTCTTCCAACAACTGAGTCATAAGTACTCTGTTGCTCTGTTCAGTGAGTAATTGCTGCGATCGCACTCTTTCCATAATCTGATACAGCCTTCGGAGTTCTGCTGTATATGTTGGGGCTTCAGTGGTCTCTTCTTCATACGCTTCTTCTTCTTCCGGGTGTCCGTGTTGTTGACTTTGCTGAGCGTCACTCCAATGGACATGTCTACCGTCTGTAGACTTTCTTCTTCTTCGTGAGGATGTGCCCTGCTCCTCTGCCTCTGAATAAAACTCTACATCAGAGAATTGTGTGCTTTGTAGGAATGCTTCGAAATCCTGGGGGTCCAGTCCTTCAGCCTCTCCAGTGGCAGCAAATTCGAATTCAGGTGTAACACGAGGAGCCGATGGGGTAGGTTGTGTCGTAGTGTCAGATTCCGACCTGGGTATCCTAATGGTAAAGGGAGGTACAGTGCCCTCTCTTAGTGGTGATGCCTCAGGAGTAGTCAGGACTTCCCTCTTCTGGACGCAAGGGATCGCGCCCCTCATGCGCTTGGACTGATGTGTGGACGTCTTGAGCCTTTTAAACATTTGTAATTGTGCCCAAGTTAAGGCACGTTCAATGGGGACATCATATGCCAAGCATCGGTAAATGATGCGTGTGATTGCACAGCATCCGTTCACCACTAATTTCCTAGATGCCCGTTTGTTTGCTTCATACAACTGATCTATAATCCATACTGGGAGCTTAATGGGTAACGCACCTGCTTCCGCTAAATAGAGAGCGAACCAGATCTTCTTGTGTGGTTGCGTGAATCGGTCTTGGCCGGGAAAGGCGAAATGTTGCATGCACATGCGGAGAGGGATGGACACATTCGGGGTGAGTGCTTCCATGTCTTTAAGCTTCAGCAGTTTCCTATCCTTCATATTAGTGGGAACGAGAGTATCCTTTTCTGAGGGTACATGCGTGCCATGCATATTTAAAGTGTCACTTACCAGCTCCACAGTAAGTTCAAACCTCTTCAACTCGTTGTTGCCCAGCAATGAGGGGAGAACAAATGATCCGGGTTGGTCCTTATCTTCATGAGCTTGTAATGTGGAGACCAGATAGTAACATCGGAGGAGATCGGGTTTAGGTAGTGGGGCTTCAAAATATTCTGCCAACCCTGCTCGTTGCCATATGATCTGGAGGTCCTCGGTGTTCTGTAAAGTCTCGAACTCCTTGGAGAAAAATTGGAATCGCACCCATGATCTGTCATACTCGCACTTAGACTCCCAGATATACTTGGCCTCTCCTAATGGACCTGGCATGCCATTGAACCAATGAGAATTGGCATGGACTCTTTCCGTGATCCCTGTAGGTGGGTCTGGCACCGGGATTTGCTGAAGGTGTTGCATCTCCACTGGTCGTTCAGTCGGGGGCACTTCCACAGGTAGGCTATCCACGTCAATTCCTGCAGTAAGTATCCCTACTTGTGAGCCCGAACCTGTCGCTTCTGCCATTTTTCTTCTTGCCTTTTGATTCTGTGAGAATATAGAGTCATGTGTTAACATCGTAATGGACAGAATAAATCCGTTGTTGTCCCCGTTACAACATTAACATGAGGTAGATGGTGAGTTAGTGGTTAGTAAGTGCACGAAGACAGTGTGTGTAGTTAATGTTTGTGTATTCCTAGGAGACTAATGCCGTTAGTAAGTGGGGGTGAATTTACAATTTGGGGTCGGGGGGTTTATTACAGGTCTTAAGCTGCCAAATGCAGTGGATGGGTTTTTCTTTTGGTTTCGTAGAGGCGCTAGAGAACATTATAGGTGTATCTTCTTGAATATGAGGCCTTTTAGGGACCCATTTACAAGTGATTACATGCATGCTCATGGGTCTTGGTGTGTTCCTAAGTGTTGAGCACGAGGGAATACTGGTGGTACTCGTAGATGGGTTATGCTGCATAGGTTGTGGCCTTGGCGTAACTACTTGTGACCTCAAGCAAGCCTTAGGCACCCAAATTTGTCTAGATTGTGGGCTTGCCTTCATCGACTTCTTGGACACCCAAATAGATTTTACTTTAGCAGAAGAATTTCTGAAAGACTTCTTATTAGCGTCGTGTTGTTGGTTACTAATAAGAGGCTTTGCCCGTGTAGTTGACGGTGGTGCACCCGGTCGTTCGCCTTTCCGCACCCACACCTGGTTTATTTTCTGGGACATTCTGCTGCGCAGGTACTTTTGATCTCGGACATAGGTAGTACTCTGCTTCTTCTGCTTGTGATCCGCCTTTGGTTGCTGCCTCCTTCTGGCCTTTGGAAAAGAAGGGAGTTTCGTTGCATCCCTGACTCCTTTTTTGCAGATATCATTCCTCTGCAACACAGGGTTTTGAACAAGAACAGCATGGTCATCTTCATGTGCACCCCTGGAAGGACCAGGAGTCTGTGCCTTTCCTAGTTCCTTGAGTGCTCCATTGTCTAATTCTACTGTAACTCGACTATGATTGACCCAAACCTGGAGAAGTCCACTTCTTAGGTTTAAATTGACTGCTTGGTCATAGATCCAATCCTGACCCAAGACGAGAGGTTCAGTGAGATCCTCATCTTGACACACTAGTACTTTAACGGTCATTGCCTCATCGTGAATGTAGAGGGGAAGTTCCACCTCGCCCATGCAAGGGGTTTCCACGCCTCCCAATCCTATGAGATATGCTTCCACAGGATGGACAGTTAACTGTAACTCTTGACAGTAAGACAACTTAACAGCGCTAGTGGCAGCACCTGAGTCAATCAAGGCTCTTATGGTCCTTGCACTCTTTCCTTGTCCTATATCTATGGTTATGAAAGGACGTCTATCAATTATTCTATTCGAGCTTGTTCCTGCAACTTCACACATGGCCATGGGATATCCTTGATCTGCATGGTCAACTGTTCTAGTCTGATCTCCGCCTTGTCTTCGTAACTTCATCCTTCTGATGCGTTCTAAAGCTTCTGCTTGAGCCTCTTCTCGAATGCGCTTTTCTTCCTCTTTGCGTTTCTTAGCAGTGTTGAGTCGGTTGAGCATTTCCTCCGTGAGGGGTTCCTGATACAACTTGACTCTACAACTGCTAATATAGTTTGGGAGGAGATCACCTTCTAGCGTGTCTAATTGTACTGCTCCACTCGTGGAGATCCTATTGATGATCATAGGTCCGTAGCCTCTCTTTTCTAGCTTCCTCGCGTGTTGTTTTAGTGTATAGACTAAGACTAGATCTCCCGCTTTCAAGCCTTTATCCTTCACATGGGCATCGAAATATGCTTTCTGTCTCTTCTTGGCTGCATATATTCCTGCGGCAGCTCTCAGTCTTGTTTCTCCTAATCGTTCAAGGTCAAAGATCCTAGAGGAGAGCTCATGACCTGTCCATTCGTACTCTTGTGCTACTCTCAATGTAGGGATCAAGAAGTCCAAGGGTAGCACAGCGTTTTGGCCAAATACCATCTGAAAGGGGGTGGCTTGGAGTACCGTTTTGTAGGCAACTCGATATGCCCAAACAGCATGGTGTAGCTGTTTGTCCCAATCAGAGCGTTTAGTGTTCACTAATTTCGTCAGTACATTGCATAAAATCTTATTAGTGCTCTCAGCTTGTCCATTAGCTTGAGGGTGATAAGGGGCAGACTTCTTGTGTATTACCAAGAATTCTTGGAGTAGATTTTCAATCACTTTGTTCAAGAAATGAGTGCCTCTATCACTTACAAGCTCTATAGGTAGCCCATATCTCGTGAATACATTCTCAAACAAGAATTTGGCAGTTGTTTGAGCATCGTTCTTGGTCGTAGCCTTTACCTCTACCCATTTGGTGAGATAATCTGTTGCAACAATGATGTATTCCGCATGAGACCCTTTAGCTGGGGGATTAATAGGTCCTACGAAGTCTATTCCCCACTTAGAGAATGCACGTCCACCCATCATAGGTTTCAGTGGCATCTCATCTTTGCGTATAGGATACTGAGTCCTCTGACAGACATCACACCGTTTCACATAGGTATGTGCATCCATGTGAAGGGTAGGCCACCAAAAGCCCGCAAATAGGACTGCCTTGATCACCCGATCCGGTCCAAAGTGTCCTCCTGCTACACCTTGGTGAGCAGTTTCTAAGATCTTAAGATACTCACTTTCATGGACACATAGCCTTAGGTAACCATCTTTACCCCGCTTATATAGATTATCACCAATGAGTGAGTAATCCAAGGCTTCTTGTTCTAAACTCCTTTTCCTAGCCAGAGTCATGTCTGGAGGGAATGTGTTTGTCCTCAAGAATGATACTAGAGGTTCACTCCAATCTGGCACAATGGATACTTGATAAAGGGTGGCGTGTTCCACTGGTGGTTTAGTGCAACAGATTGGGCATTCCTTGCACAACTTTTGGACATCCGCTTCCATAGTTGGCCAATGCACTCCGAATCTCTTTAGAGTCTGTAAAGTTCGTTGCTTTGAATGGTGTTGCTCTAACGCACCTACATGTGCTAATTGCAACCATTTAGCGAACTCATCCTCTTCTACGCAACAAGCCAAGATCCCTTGATCTGTGTGCTTGTACATGCTTCCTGCCATGATGTGGTACTTTTGGGCTTTTACAACCTCTCTATTCCGTGTGTTTATCACTGGATGATTAGGCCCGTATGTCAATACTGGTACCAATGGCTTGGCCCACTGCGGCACCACTTCCAAATTAAACAAGTAAGCATCAGGAAGGTCATCTGACACTCCTTGTGGGGCTTCTCCCGATGTTAGCCTCGAGAGATGATCAGCTCTCAAATGAGTCCTACCTTTCCTTACCACCACTTCAAAGTCATATTCCATGAGCAAGAGAAACCATCTTACTAATCTTCCTGTATTGCATGGCTTGTTTACGAGATATAGCAATGCCTGATGATCAGTAAAAAATTTAAATTTATTTGCAAGCAAATAGTGTCTAAATTTCTTAACTGCATATACCATGCCTAATCCTTCTCGCTCTGTAGTGGTGTAATTCCGTTCAGCCGCATTCAATTGTCTACTGGCATAGGCAATTGGAAGATCCATATTACCTTCACCAGTAGGTTGTGCAAGCACACATCCAATGGCATAATTGGATGCATCCACATGAACATGGAATGGCTTATTCCAATCTGGTGTGGTCAAGATTGGTGCTGAACACAATCTTCGTTTAAGCTCCTGGAAGGAATTCTCACATTCATCCGTCCACTCAAAGTTTGTCAGAAGTCCGTACATGGGCTTTGCAATGACAGCATACATGTGTATAAATCGTCGATAATAACCACAATGCCCCATGAAAGCTTGTACTTCCTTGACATTCTTTGGCCTAGGTAGCTCTGCTATGGCTCTCACTTTTTCTTCGTCGGTAGATATGCCATTCTTTGACACTATGTGTCCTAGAATCTTGCCTTGCCTGACCATAAAAACGCACTTTTCTGGGTTCAGGCAGACTTGGTATTCTCTACATTTGTCAAAGATTTGTCTGAGTTCAGGAATATGGGTTTGTCTAACATTGGAATGAGCACAAAGATCATCAACATAGACTTCTACACTCTTCCTCAGGAACTCCTTAAACACATGGCACATCAGCCTCTGGAAGGTAGCTGGTGCATTGGTAAGCCCAAATGGCATTACTCTAAAAGCAAAAATGCCCCACTCTGTGGCGAAGGCTGTCTTATGCTGATCCTCTGGAGCTATGGCTACTTGATTGTAACCCGAGAATCCATCAAGGAAGCTGTACACTTCCTTGCCTGCCACTCTTTCTAAGAGATGTTCCATGATGGGAAGCGGATAGTTATCTCGGATTGTGGCTGCATTAACCTTCTTCAAGTTAATGCACACACGCAGTTTGCCATTCTTCTTGGGCACCACTACGATGGGGGATACCCATTCAGTGTGCTCAATTTCATAGATAAATCCAGCTTCGACCAGTCTATCTATCTCCTCCTTGATCTTAGTAGCGTAATTATCGTTATATGTATAAGGCTTTTGCTTAGAGGGTTTGGCATCTGAGGTCATGGGGATAGTGTGTGAGCATATGTCAGGGTCAACACCTTTCAAATCCTTGTAACTCCAAGCGAATACATCTCTGTATTCTCTTAGCAAGGCAACCAATTCATGCTCTTCTTCTTCTGTGAGGTCATGGCCTATATACGTGCATCTCTCCTCTCCTTCTTCTATGGCCACTACTACTTTCTTAGTAGTTTCTTTGTTATCATAGGCCTCTCCTACTTGTGCCTCTCGTTTAGGCATTCTTATCATGACTCTCCTGTCGTCTATCTCATACTTCTTGAAATTTTCCGGGACCTCAAACAAAGATTCTTCCTCCTCTGGTAAGACTTCTTTCTTTTTTCGTTTCTTTCCATCTTCCTTCGGGGTCACATGTGTTGCTAATCTTACATCATTTGTAACTTCTCCATGCCTCTGGGGTTGAAATTCTACTTCATGGAAGTATTCTTCATCTGATGCAAATGGTGGGTCCATAATGATTGACTCTAGATCGGAGTCACTTGCATCCTCAAATGCATCAGGGCTAGGTTCGCATTCTTCTAAAACTGCCTCTCCCATGATTGGCTCTATGGAGAAGACTGAAATGTCATAGCCATCCTCATCACAGTGAGGTGTCCATTGTTCTTCATTGATGGCTACGTCCATTGTTGCTAAAATTTCCGCCCAGCCATGGGGTTCGAATTCCTCGTCAGGAAAGACTACAGGTGCATAGGCTGGGTCTTGAATGGGTCTATGAGTCTCGTTTGCACCTATTTCTCTGGCCTTTTCTCTCTTCTCTTCCTCTACTGCTACCTTGCACATCCATAGGTGAGTGTCTTCATGCATCCATGAGGATCCAGACCCTATGGAATGCACCGATTCTGTATCATCTTTGGCTCTATGGATGGGATTCCATTGGATAGGAGGGACATCTCTATGAGAATAATCCTTGAGATTGACTTTGGTTGTAACACCTAAGTGCTGCAGGTACAAAGAATTGGTCCCCCAATCCTGTACCACTTGCAACTGTCGCATGAATGGTCTTCCCAAAATCATCTCATAGGCATGATTTTTGCTGAAGTCACATATAGCAAAGCTATGCTCAAACTCGACACCACAAGTGGTGAGAGTTATTCCTTCTAGCAATCCTAAGGGTCTCTCTATGTGACCATCGGCCATTTGCAATTTCATCCTCGTTGGCCTGAGTGCTGGCTTGCCCCAACGCTTCCATAAGGAGGTGGTGGCAATTGCAACTCCTGCCCCTGAGTCCAAAATTGCCTTGGTGGTGTACTCCTGGTAGGTGATGGGAAGATAGGTGTTCCCTTCTTCACCTTCACACATATCTCCTATCTTATCCAAGGGAATTTCTGGCACTGTCCTATGGGATCCTACCTTGGAACGAGGTTTTGCAGCTTCAGTTACCTGACTGGCTACATATTTTCGCGCTTCTGGTCTATCCTTAGGCAGTTCTTCCAAAGTGAGATCGCGCTGCACCTCGGTGTTCTTTACTACCTCCGAGTTCCTAGGTATGACTGAGTCGCCGTTCCTTACCATGACTGTGGGTGCTCTCATACATGTGGACTTTGCTTCCCATGGGCCTGTGAAGTGGGGTAGCTCTTGTATGGAATTAGACTCAAAGTCTAATCTCTCGTGAGACTGAACACTCTCATGCTCCCCGTAAATAGATGGGATGTCTTGTGGGAATTGGTCGTGTGCATCGTCCACAAGTTCAAAAGGAGGGGCGACCTCGCTTTCGTTATCCCATTTGTCTTCTTGAATCTCTCGTAGGAAGTCTGGTGCAAACCGATTCATAGAAGAAGAAGTGTCTGGCTCCGTAGAATTGGGCGCATAAGCAACCTGGGAAGGAGGGCTTATTCTATTGTTGACTCTCTCCTCGTTCTCGCAAATGGCTGGAGCACAAGCTTCTTGGGGAGGATTACTTATTCTATTACTTTTCCGAACAGGCTCACACATTCCCTGAGAAGGAATGTAGGCAACCTGTGGAGGTACGTGAGCTTTCGAGGGAGGCTCATCTGCCTTTTGGGGGGGAAGATAAGCTTCTTGAGGAGGCACATGGGCTTCCTGAAGAGGCTGGCTTATCCGTTCTCTTGCCCTTTCCTTTCTTTGAGGGGTAGGTTCCTTTTCTGATTGTGCAATTAGCCTCTCTATTCTTTCTAAGGAGGGGAAACTGTCTGGTTTAGTGGAATTGGCCACATAAACTTCCGATTGGGAATTGTTCATGTTTTTGCTTGCTTTTTCTTTGTCTTGATTTTTTTCTTCCTTGTCAGATCTTGCAATTATCCTCTCTAACTTCTCTAGGAATCCATCCAAGTGTAATTGCGTTTTGGCTGAGCCTGAGTAATTGAAAAGGCGACTGGCTTCAAACATAGTCTGAGCCAATGCGATCATTTTCGCGCACAGTTTGGTTCTTTCTATCTCTAGGTCAGCTCTAGGATAGCACTTGTCATGATCCGTGACGTTTGGCCCTTCTTGGATTCTGGCCTGATATGCTTTAAGCATCATGTCTATGTCTTCAGGAGTGGGATCAGCTAATACTGATCCTGTTTGGGGTGGTGGGTGGGTTACGTGGGGTGTCTTAGAGGGTGGAGGGATGGAGAATGATGGGGATGGTAGCGGTGGGAATGTGTGAGAGTGCGGTTGAGATGTGATCTCTATGATTTTAGCCTTGGTTTCTCGTAGACTTTCCTCAAGTTCACTCATCTTCTTTGCCCATTGCCTTTTCATGCGTTCGCGGCTATCTTTCCAAGCTCTAGTTCTCTTTTTATTTTGGCTCTCAGTATCGCTAGCAACTGGGCTCTTTTCCTGGCCTACCCCTTGGTTTTGCTGCAATGCTTGAGCTCGAGTGACTACCTGTACTGGTGCAGTGGAAGTGACACTTCCTGAGGAATCTACTACTAACCCAATGACATTGATAGGCGTGATTTTTGGCATATTATTGGGGTTTTTTGGGCAATCTCGTAAGAGATGCTCTTTTCCATAATCTTGGCAAAAACCTTGGATCGTTACTGACTGGGGTTGTGTAGGTGGAGGCAAGGGACAATCACGAATGAGGTGATCTCCTTGGCATCTGTAGCAGGGTCCTCTTGGGAATGGAGGTCTTACTTGCCTAGATTGAGGCCTGGAATTGGGGTTTGCATACATGACGTTCGTGTAATCTGACTCCCAACTAGGTTCACTCGGTTCCTCACTGTAGTAGGACTCGCCATGTTCAGGAGATTGCATGTAATAGGCCTGGGGGCTATCTATGTGTGTGGAATCAAAACTTTGATCACTCGGATCATTCTCTGAAATTAATGGCGTCACTGGGACTATGGCTCTATTCAAATTCTCTTCTGCAGCTGCATATTTTACAGGGATTGCATTTGCTGGAGAAGGAGGTTGTTGTGCTAGCACGGGTTGAGGTCTCTGTTGGGCCTGATATTGTGGTGGGTAGTTTTGCTGAGGCCTAGTATACTGTTGTGGTGGATACTGGCTCTGGTATCTTCCCTGTTGTGGGTAGGGTTGAGGGTATGTTTGCCTAACCGCTTGCTTATTGTAGGGGCAGTCTTGTGCGGTGTGATTGGTGTATCTCCGCTCTATGGTGCAGTACTGGCTACTAGGATTCACCTGGGGTTGAGCCATGATGGGACACACGTTCGCCATATGGTCACCGCCGCAAGTATAGCATCTTTTCACAGGGGCGAACCTTGGGATTTGCTTACTCGAGACACCTAGTTTTTGGGCCACTTTCTCTGTGAGTTCCTCTATTGATGTGGATTGCGTGGAAGATTGACTAGATACACTATCTGAATCTTTGTAGATTTTGGAAAGCTCTAGTTCTTCCCCTAGGTTATCTTCAATGTCAATGCACATACGTACACACTCTTCTATAGTCCTAGGGTCTTTCATATACACATAGGATCTCAATTTCGTACTCAGCAATCCGTCAAGGAATAAGGCTACTTGTTTAGCAGATGTGGGTAGCTCCGAAATAGGACATCTTTCGAGGTATTGCCTAAATCTTCTTCCTGCAAGTCTCACAGTCTCTTGAGGGGTTTGCTTAAAGCTGTGAATCAGTGAGGAGGTGTTGTGTCTTATGCCACTCTTGGAGAACTCAATAATAAATGCTTCTAGGAGTTGGTCTATGCTCCTGAACTGGCGCTCATCCAATGGCTGAAACCATGTGAGTGCGGTGTTCCTAAGGGTTAGACCGAAGGCATTGTACTGCGTGAATAGATCCTCCACTTGTTCAGCTCTCAAGACTTGCTTGAACTCCGCCACATGATCATAGGGATCTCCTGTGCCATCAAAGTAATTTTTCATGGACTTAACTAGCTGGGTGGGTCTCAAAGTTCTTGTGTGCTCTCTAGGCCTCGGCAGAGGGAATCCATCTACATTTCTTTTGGTTCCTGTGGGCTCTAAGCATCTCAAGTTCTACCCTATTCGTCTCCGTTCTCGTTCTTTCTCTGCCCACTAGGTTGGCAAAACTTACTTCTGGTCTATCTTTACTTCTGTCTCTTTGCATACCATGAGCTTGGGAAGTTCCAGCCCCAGGGTGACCATAGGATACATTTGATCTTGGTTGGGGGAAAATAAATTCACCCTTCCAAGTGTAAGCATGCCTATCATTTTCTGTCACCACAAAGATCCGTTCTGAAGCATGATCTAAGTAGGTCACTCTGCCTGGGCTATCCGGATCCTTAAACTCATAGATCATGATATTTCCTATGTCTGTTGGCTGATTAGACTTATACCTCCAAAAGGCTTCATCAGTTTCTCGATTGAGGAGCAACTCTATGCTCTTATTGTCTTGGGGGACCCATTCAGGCGTGATAATCCTAGTGAGAACTGATTTACCTCGAGGGGTTCTAGGTTCCGCACCCATGTTCCCTTGTTCCAGGTCACCTAAGTCCGCTTCTGAGATTACATTCCCAAAGTCATCTGTCCTATCAGGGTGACTAGTGACTACATATATGGTTCCTTCCTTGTCCAGGTATGCACCGTTTTCAAACTTGACAGCTGGGTGCTCTAGTCCTATGGAGTGGTCAGGGTTTTTAATCTGGACCACGGATCTTCCTAGGCCGTCCTCATAGATGCTAGCACCTAATCGGTTGGTCCTAAGGTATTCCAACTGTGTTTTGTACGGGCCTTCTACCCTGTACAGGTAAGGCACACCTGAACTTCCCGTAGGTCTATCCATACCTTGAGACATCTCTGATTCACTGGTATCAGAGCTAGGGTAATGAGAGTGATGACTCAACTGCTGGGCCCAAGACCTTGCAGTGTGATTGACGCTAGCCTCTGAAGATCTAAGGCTTTGTCTCTCCCTTACTAGATGTCGTCCTGATCTAAGGTTCATATGCCTATCTAAGTAGCCCAATTCTTTGCCCAGAGTACAACCTCGTTGCTGGTTACTTTATATTAGTCGCTTGGTTCTTTTTAGGTATTTTATCGTGTTTGAGTTCTTGTCTGATATCACGTCGTCAGGAATATTTGAATGTTGTTTCGCACTCACAGTTGATCGTTCCACGTTAAGTTCTTTTACTTTATGTTATCGACAGTAGAGAGATCAGGTTTTTAGCTTGAACTTGAGTTTTTAGGTAGTCTTCAACTTGATACCTGCCTATCGTTGCTCTGACTTATTCCTACTTCTAATCGTTCTTAGCCTAAGCTAGGAATTGACGAAGAGGAGTTGAGAATATTCCGACCTTTCTTGCTGAACCTTGCTCTTTAATGCTAGAGAAGTTGATTCTCGAGCTTGCGCAACACCCTTGCTTGGATGCTCTCAATTGCTTCTCAATAGACCTGCATAAGTCCCAAGATTAGCTCCATGTTGACCTTTCAATTGACAACAATTTAATTCAGACACTTTTTTAATGACCCTTGTAAGTGTATGAGTATTTGAGAGTGCAAATATGCCCAAAATTTAGCCTAAACTCTCAAAAATTTATCCCTTAATTTTTTTGCTGAAAATGTCTGTCTATCGCGATAGACGGTGTCTGTCGCGATAGACACAAACTATCGTGGGGGCTGTCTGTCGCGATAGACAGTGTCTGTCGCGATAGACAGTGTCTGTCGCGGATTTCTGTCTGTCGCGATAGACGGTGTCTGTCGTGGATTTCTGTTTGTCGCGATAGACGGTGTCTGTCGCGATAGACGGTATCTGTCGCAAAATTCCTGTCTGTCGCGATAGACGCTATCTGTCGTGAAATTCTGTCTGTCGCGATAGACGGTGTCTGTCGCGATAGACGCTATCTATCGTGAAATTCTGTCTGTCGCGATAGACGGTGTCTGTCGCGATAGACGCTATCTATCGTGGATTTTCGGTCTGTCGCGATAGACGGTGTCTGTCGCGATAGACGTTGTCTGTCGTGGGTCTCTGTCTGTCGCGATAGACGGTGTCTGTCGCGATAGACGGTGTCTATCGTGGATTTCTGTCTGTCGCGATAGACGGTGTCTGTCGCGATAGACGGTATCTGTCGCAAAATTCCTATCTGTCGCGATAGACGGTGTCTGTCGCGAAATTCCTGTCTGTCGTGATAGACGGTATCTGTCGCGAAATTCCTGTCTGTCGCGATAGACGGTGTCTGTCGCGATAGACTGAAAAAACGCCAATTTTTGAAAAACTTCTAGTGTTCTAGAGTGCCCTCAAGGTGTAGGTTACAGTGCTAATCATGCATTCATAAATTTTTAAGATTTTCTGTCTGTCGCGATAGACAGAGGTTGTCGTCCCGGGACCTGTGCAGAGCCTGTCGTACCTGCGCACACTGCTGGGGATGATGGTACAGCAAAAACCTGCAAAGTAGCTCAGAAAACATGCAAAAACAGCACATGCAAATTCGCTCTCTCGCTCTCTCTCACAAGTGAAATGAGGGAAATGAGGTGGAGATGGGGATATAGTCAAAAAACTGAGATTTTTCACGATGATGGAGATGGAGGTGGGAGATGGTGATGATGATGATGGAAATGAAGAGGGTAAAGAAAGTACAAGAAAATCGATGAGAGTGAAGAAAATACCTACAACTCCAACGCGTCAACTCTACGTCTTACCGTCACACGCTCGTCCTCAAAGCTCGATCCCCGGCAACGGCGCCAAAATTTGGTGTAGCTCAGTGATGAGTAGCACCTCCTTTAATGTCAATCTGGGAAGACGTGAGGATGGTATGAAGACCTCGAGCAAGTGGCGGCACAAGTGCGTGAGTGAGAAGCACACAAGCATGCACACACATACACACACACGCGCGCACACGGCAAGACAAAGAGAGAGAATCAATGGAGTTCTTTAGATTACTTTCAAAAGCTCTTACAAGTTTGTTTCAATTACAATCCACCCTCAAAAATGAGCTCTCTAGCTCTTTTTATAGTTTTTTGACTAGTTTTGGCCCTGTCCAGACCTAGTGTCCGGCCTAGTTAAAAATTAGGTTCCAGGGCTTATTTGAGGGCTCAAACGAAGTCTAAAAATTATGAAAATTGGTACGATGGTACTTCTAATACTCCTCAAGCTCGAGGACTCCTCGGCTTGCACAAAATGGAGTCTATTCTACCAAAAACGGAATTTACAATGTTTGTGTAGTGATTAAAATCACTTGAGTTGTACATAATCTATGGGAAAAAATGATCTGGCCTTGTTGCCGTATTGTGCATGACTCCTTTGTTGCTTTGTATGCCAACAGTAATGTTCTTCTGAATCAAACTCTAGTTCCATCTCTATGCTCTTGTATTCTTCTTTCCATTCCTTTTCCAATATTTCTCCTACTTCGACTTCTTGTAAGACCACCATATACAAGTTTACGTCATAGCCTTCTTTGTTCACACATTCGTTCATCGTCAGGACTTCTTTGTTCACACATACGTCCAAGGTTGCTAAGATTTCCATCCATCCATGCGGTTCCAATGTTTCATCAGGGAAGATTTGAGGCATGTACATTTGGTCTTCTATGGGCCGGTAATTAGGATGTCCTATCGACCACAACTGCCTTTTATTATCCTCTTTCTTGGCTTCTTTACACATCCATAATTGGGCATCCTCATGCATCCATGATTGATCGCTTGATCTATCGCTATGAATAGATAAATCATCTTCTTCCTTGTGTATAGGATTCCTTTGTAGTGGGGGTACATCTCGATATGCAAAAGTATGCAAGTTTATCTTAGTGGTATTTCCTTGATGTTGAAGGTATAATGAGTCTCGTCCCCAATCTTGTACTACCCTAAGCTGTCTCATGAAGGGTTGTCCTAATATCATCTCATAGTTACTTGCTTTTCCAAATTGACAGATAGCTAGGGTATGTTCAAATTCAACTCCACAGGTGGTTAGCTTGATCTTTTCTAATATTCCCAAGGGTTCCTCAACATGGCCATTGGCTAATTGAAGCTTCATACGCGTGGATCGTAGAGCAGGTTTCCCGCATTTCTCCCAAATTTCTTTGGTCGCAATGTCTACTCCTGCTCCAGTGTCTAATATGGCTTTGGTCATAAAACCATTGTAAGTGACAGGTAGACACGTGTTACCTTCATCTCCTTCACTAAATTCTCTGATCTTATCCACAAGGATTTGTACGTTAGGTGGGCTTTCCTTTCCCTTGTTTTCCTTCTCATTCTTTTCATGATTTAACTCCAATTGTCCCGCTATTTGTTTCCATAGGTGTGGTTTAACACGAAGTAGTTCTTCCACAGTCAAGTGGCATTGTACTTTGGCCTTCTTTAGTTCGGTTAAGTTGTGTGAACTCTTATCTGAGATTCCTTTTCCTTTTCCTCGTATCGTGGGTGCATGGAAGATTAATGACTCTTTTTCGTATTCTCTCGTGTAGTTAGGTAAGGTGGAAATGCTATGAGTCTCCTCTCTGTTTCGGTCTAGTTTCGAAACTTCTTCAGATATTTCCTTTAAGTTCAATTGGGGTTGATAATCTTCCACGTCTAATTCCTCAAAATGGGGTTTTACAACTCCATTCCTTTTCCATTGATCTTCCCAAATTCTATTCCACAGCTCTTTTGGCCAATCAGCTTCTAAATCCGGGATAGTGGACATAGCTTTTCCCAGTGTCTTGGGTAATTCTTTCCCCTCACTTCTCTCTTTTGGTTCCAGGTCTTTGGTTTCCATACAACTTTGATATTAAGTTTCAAGCATTCTTGTTTTAGGGAGGGCCGGGATGGTCTTTTCTAGGGTGGTCTGAGCTACCTCTATGAGTTTTCTGCAAATGCCCAACCTCTCCTTTTCTAGTTCCCCTTGTGGGTAAAGTTTTTCATGTTGTGCTAAGTTTGGTCCATTCTTGATTCTAGCTTGGTAAGCTTTCAACCACATGTCTAAATCATCCGGTTTTGGGTTAGCTAGAATTGATCCTGGTTTCTCTGGCTCTCGTGACTGTGGTGAAATAGAAACTTCTTCCTAAATCTCAGGTTCTTTTGATGTCTTATTGTTGTGTGTATGTCTCTTGTCCTCCTTCTTTTTGTTTTTCATCCATTTTTCCTTAAGATTTTCTCTCCTTTCTTTCCACTTTTGACTCTTGGTTGCTTTGGTATTCTCGTGTAGGTCCTCTGAGTCTTCCACAATTTGAATTCTGGGTTCTAGGTTTTTACCCTTCCTTTGTTCCGATTTTGCTCGTGGTTTTTCCTGCTCTTTCGTTTGCACTCGTGTGATCGCCTCCAATGGTACTGTGTATTCCTTGTCACTTCTTGATGCTTCTATGACTTTGATCACATTAATAGGTGTTGTGTCTTGGGTCTTATTAGGATTTGTAGGACAATCTCTGAAGAGATGTTCTTTCCCACAATCACTACAATATCCTTCCCATGTCCTAAGAGGTGGTTGGTTGTATGGCTGAGTGCATTCTCTGATGAAGTGGGCTCCTCCACATCTATAACATGGTCCTCTTGGCATAGGTGGTCTGAGGGGTGGTCTTAAGGGTGCCTGAGCCTTAGGTGCAGTGTACATTATTGTCACCACCTCTGGTCCATAGACATTGTCATACCCTTCGTATCCGTAGTAGTGTGGATCATAAGTTTGTTCGTACTCAGACATGTTAGTGTCATAGGGATAGTACTCTCCCTGAGATGTCTCGTAACCTGGGTTTGTCGACTCTAAGCTGGTCATAGGTGATGTTGGCATGATGGCTCTTTCTAGGTTTTCCTCTGGTTGAGCATACTTGACCGGTACCACATGTTGAGGAAGTGGCGGTTATGGTCCTAACACCGGTTGAGGGTTTCAAAATTGTGCTGGTTCATATGGCCTAGGCACTCCTGCTGGTCTTGAGTAAGGATTATATATAGGGATCTCCCTTCCTAGTTCTCTCGGTGGGTATCCGTATGGCCAATACTAAGGTGGTTGTAGATCCTGAGTTTGCCTATTGAATGGGCGATTTTCCGTGGTGTGATTGGTGTATTTTTGTTCTATGTGACAATACGAGGTCGTTCCTTGATAAGGCTATCTATTGTAGGGGTGGGCCTGAGGCACTCCCGTTCTGCCTCGTATGCACATCTACATGAGGTGATCTCCTCCATATAGACTCCATCTTCGCAACATGGGTACTCTTAAGGGTGGATGCTGGTAATTTCTCTGTCCTTGGACTCCCAATTTCTTTGCCACCCAGATCTGCTAATTCCTCCACATTACTGGAGTTGGATGTAACCGTACTCCGAGACTCTTCTGATTTAGTGAGGTTGGGCGTGCTCTTTAGATCCTCTGCTAGATTGTCTTCTAGGTCAATACACTCTTGAAGACATTCACTCAGGGTCTGTAACCTCTTTACATAGACTAGATTTCTTAGAGTCCCATTCGCTAATCCATCCAAAAACAATGATATCATTTTTTGCTGTGTAGGTCTTTCTGCTACAGGACATCTATCCACATACTGGTTGAATCTTCAGGCAATTGTTTCCACGGTTTCATTAGGGTTTTGTTTAAAACTATGGATTAAAGACAAAGAATTGTGTTTAATCCCTCTCTTAGTGAATTCCCCTATGAATTCTTGAAAGAATTGCTCCATATTTCCAAATTGTTTGGGGTCTAATGGCTGGAACCAAGTTAGAGCCGTTCTTGTGAGGGTGAGTCCGAAAGACTCATACTGAACAAAGAAGTCATCCACTTGTTCAGCTCTTAGGACTTGTTTAAATTCGGCAATGTGGTCGTAGGGTTCTCCCAATCCGTCATAATGATTCCTCACACATTTGGCCACCTGAATAGGTCTTAATCTTCTTACGGGTTGTGGTTGTCTAGGCATTACTGGGAAGGTGGGAATTGCTGGTCTAACTGGGGTTATTCCGGGCTGCACTCCTATTGGTGGTCATGGCCTTGCTCGTGGTCGGTATTGATTACCTACTCCAGGGTGGGTCTGATTGTGTGTTTGCACTCCGGGTGTTGCAAATTGCACGTGAGTTCGGTTCGGAACACTCTGTTGGCTTGTTTGTCCCGACATTGTATGCTCTGCCTCTTGTTGTGTTTCGAAGGGGTTCTGAGAGGTGGTTTCCTGCTCTCGTTGAGGGAATACAGGCAATCCCATGTATTTCAGTTGAGCTCTATCTATGGCATCCACCAGCCAATACCTTATTTGGTTCTTGTCTAGGTATGTTACTCTAGACTCGTCTTCCGGATCCTTTAGCTCATAAAATGTCATCGTACTTTCTTCTCTCCCTTTAGTCGGTGAGTCAATTTGAAGTAACAAGTCTGATCCATGGATCAAATAGACTTCCACGAAGTAGTCGTCTTGAGGTATCAAGTCCCCTCTCAAGACCCGTGTCACTATTAACTTGCCTCTAGGGGTAATCACTAACTCCTCAGGGTTCGATCTCCCTGAGTTTTCTTGTCTCGCTAACTCTCCCCTCTCATTGATCAAATCTGGGTATTCTGTTACCACATAGATTTGACCCAACTTTTCCATGTATGCTCCACCTTCATACTTGACAGCAGGTCTCGGCACAATTGTTGAATCTAGGGAAGTCACCATCCTAGCCACAGATCTGTTTAAACCATCCAAGTAGATGGGAATCTCCTGGGCATTAGTAGAAACGTACTGCAAGGAGGTACGGTATTCTCCTTCTACAGCAGTCATGAAATTTCTCCTTGAAGCAGGACCATGCATGTCTTCTGAGACCATGGGCATCTCCTCCTCTGAGTCACTAGAGGTATCTAAATAGACAGAGTGGTGACTGACCTGAGCGGTACTTCCTACGGATGATATGACACTTCTCCGACTACTTAGAACCCTTCCTGACCTCAAGTTCATTCACCCTCCTGGGGCTCTCTTGACCTCTAAAACTCTCCCTAAGTGGCTCCTCAAATGCCTCAAAACCACCCTTGAAAAAGGCTCAAAGTGTTCTGGAGGATACCACTTTGGCGATACTACACTAGGTGATACCAGGTTGTCGGCGATACGATACCCCTTGAGAGCACGATACGATACTGGAAAGTCACATGATATGATACCTCAAAACTGCACGATATGATACCTGACTTTGTCACGATATGATACCAAGTATGAGCACGATATGATACTTGGGAAATCCACAATACGATACCAGAGGACTCGACGATACGATACTATGGGACACAAGCGATCCGATACCACCCAATAAGATGATATGATACTACTATCGGGCACGATATGATACTAAAAATTCTAATGATACGATACCAATGCAGCTAGCGATACGATACCGCAAAACCACACGATACAATACCGGAACTCTCACGATACGATACCAATTTTTGGACGATACGATACTAGAAAGTGAGGTGATACGATATCGCTAGGTCAATGATACCACTTGGCAAATCGCAATCGCGATACCAACTAGGTGATACGATACCAAAAATGGTATCGTGATACCATAGTTGGCAACCGGCGATACGATACTTCGGCAAGTATCGTGATACAAGGGAATTTTTGGTATCGTGATACCAAAAACTCAACCGATCGCGATACTCCAGCCAAATCACCTCTAAATTCAAAAATGTTTTCACCCCCTGGCTCTTTTCTCACCCCTCTTCACTCCTACACCCCAGTTTCACAAAGAGAATTCCTCAAAACACTCTGTCCCACCCCGCGATACCGTCCGGGAATTTAATCACATGTAAGTGCAAATTTTTAGATTTTTTGGGATTAAGGTTTGAATGTAACTTACCTTTAGGTTGCTGTGTTTAAGCCTTGAGCTCACTAGGTAAGTGTAGGGGCCCTATTTGAACGATACCAAACCGGCGATACCATTCGTTGCTCTCAGACGATACCAAACTGAAGCAAGTGTCAAATGAACTTCTATTTTTTGGTTTTTATAGTTTTCAGTGACTGAATCCTAACTACACTGATTTTGCAATTTTTTGGATTTTTTTCTTGATAATTTTGACTTACTCCTACTCCACTTCTCTTCCTAGCCTAACCTTAACTCTTTCTTCTCTCTCTCTCTCCAAACCCTAAACCTAAAAGCTCATTACACACACCTCCGGGAAGTGTCGAACTCTTTGCCACTAAACGAATCCACTCCTACAAGTACGATTTCATCACTCTAGAGCTATAACCATCACGAAGGCACCTTGGTCGAGTGTGTTCCCCGGCAACGGTGCCAAAAACGTGTGTACCGAAGTCACAAAGCCTTAGGGACTTGTGCCAAGCAGACTAAATCTCGTTTGCCACACAAGTACGTATAGTGGGGAATTGACACACACTTATTTGTCAATCCGACAAACCGACCTAACCAAATGTATGAGGACATGTGCACATGCGATGGAAAATGAAGTGGTTCAGCTAGCATGCATGAGAAAAGACTAACCTACCTCTCTAACTCACTTAACTACTAAAAGTGTCTGTCGCGATACCACTTACAGTAGTTTTCACTAAATCAAGGATTTCTCCCAACTTCAAACTCCGAATATGGGCAATAGCAGATTCATTTTGAAGCCCTTGACGAGACGCATCTATTGGTGGTATTTGCACTCAATTCTGACAACTGTCCTTCAAGTTATGACCAAAACAGTGAATGGCGGGAAACACACACACTCACTCCATAACTCCTACTTGCTCACACACACATTACAGTAGCTCAAAAGTGAGGGGGTGGGGTAGACAACAGTCCTACACACACATTCCAAGCTTCACACACACACAAAGGATCATAGAGAAGATGAAAATCTATAGGGAAGAAGCAAATTCGAAATTCAGGAGCTCTCCTTCTTCACAATGGCAAAAAGTCTTTACAAAGAGTCACAAAGTGACTTATATACATGTGCCCTAAAAATGGTCTTCACACAAGTGTCCGGCACTTTATTGACTAATCTCTGTTCTCCTACTATTTTACAAGGAATATATTACAATGTCTTGGGATTATGCATCTAGAGGACTCCTCTAGTGCATTTACATAGGCACAACAACAACATCAACCTCAATACCAATAACAACACCAGACACCATATAGGCCACAACCGGTCCTAGGAAACCAACCGCCACCTCCAACCAATGTGGTTCCAGTTAAGTATGCAATGGCAGAGGAGAACCCTAATAGAGCATTGGTGTCGATGACCCCTTTGGTCTTAGAAAATGACTCTCATGCTCAAAATTTTGACTACACTGAAGATAGTCCACGAGCTTATTACACAAAGTCACCAGAGCATAGTGAGACTTATTCGTATAAATATGAGGCACCACCTATGGAAAAAAGTTGGGAGCCAAAACACACTGATTTCATGTATGTAAATCCTAAATCTAGGGCTCGACCTCAATAGATAAGACCCCCAACACGTAGAGGACCATGCTACAAATATCAAGGAGATCACTTCATTTGTGATTGCCCTTTACCTACACCTATGCAACCCTAATCAGTGACAATTCAAGCTTTTGTTTGGATTGTGGGAAGGAACATCTTTTAACACTAGTTATGTACTAGGACACTTGAGTGTCCTGGGACACTTAAGTGTCCTGCTTTTACACCCAATTGATTGATTTTTCTTGATGACACCCTTGAGGCTTTGGTCGCATACTCACTTGGATTTGATAGCCCACATCATGTACTTTTAGAGAAAAATATAATCTTTGACATTTTACAACTTCACATGTGTTATTAAATGAAGAAGAAAATGGGGATTCTTGAAAATTCAACTTTTTGCATAATACATTTTGAAAAATTGGATATGTTTTAGGAAATGGAAAGCTATTCATGGACTTTGGTAGTGTAAATCAAGTGTCTAGGGATCTTTGGAGAAGGTTGAACACTTACATAAGTGATAAACATGGACTCAAACCTTGTCTTCTCTAGAGCACTGCCATTTATCGCACCTTTTAAAGAATGGCTCACTATAACTTGTGTGTAAGCGAGATTGTTGAGAATTGGCAAGTTATCAATGGATAACCTTCATACTAATTGAATGCATATTTTTATTCAAAGTTAGAAGGCCTCCACTTTGAACTAGTAGCCATTCCATTTGGTGTTGACTTTCATGCTGAATTGGCAAAGCATATATTTCTATGTTCACAAAAAGAACATAGGTCCAAAGGTGGAATAAAAAATTATGATGAAAGATAATAATTATTTAAATGATATTCTAAGTATTAAACCTTCCAAAATATGCTTTCATGCCATGTTTCATTCTTAATCTCGTCAAATAATATGTGATCCACAATGGTGATTGTGATAAGAATGAAAATAATTGGCATACATATTTCATTTGACAAAAAGAAGATGGAATCCATGATGGAAATGATGAAATGTTTTCAAAAGATCCTTATCATTTTATGATATCAAAGATTATATCAAAGGCTTTTGAGTATGTGTCCACAAACTATTCATGATTGTATGTATAGAATTTGGTTGATGCCCACACAACAAAAGATTCTTGGTTCTCTCCAAATAGATGAAAATTTTGGTGGATTTCAATAAATTATTTAGCCTCATATATGTAAGCTTTGGAATTTTGGTGGATTTCAATAAATTATTTAGCATCATATATGTAAGCTTTGGTTTGTTATGTCACACATTTTTTACTTGGTAACTTGAATGTGTACACCTTGAATGATGTCCATAAATTCTTTTGAGTCATATATTGGCTTTAGTTTTCTATTTTTGGCAACTAGAGTCATATGAGTTGATTTTATATGTGTATACCTTGGTTGTTGTCTTCATAACGTGTTTGATTGTTGGCACATTTTTACACTTCTATGGATTCCCATAAGTTTGTTTGAACCATAATTAGAACTAGTTGTTGTTTTTGGTGTACAAAGTCAAAATAATTGATTTTATTTGAATTGAAATGATTTTTCTAAGTGATTTTGAGGCTCATACCATGTGATCTATGTTTCAAGGAATGTGTATAATTTTTTCTTTCATATGATGAAATTTTTTCTTTTGATAAAAATACATTTGATCAGAAACTTTCATCCTGTTCACTACCATAGCATGTTGAGAGGCTATTTACATGAACACAAAACATGATTTATTGTGTTTTATATTTTTGCATTAACCTTTGAATTATATTTAACGTGTGTGTTAAAGGATTTTTTTTAATTCTCTTTGTAGAAGGTATGTGATTTTTTGGAAAATTGTCAAAAAAGGGCACTTAAGTGTCTTGTTTTGGTACCAAACTAGTGTTAATAGACTGTCCTAAGAACCCAAATAATGTACCAAATATCACTCCTATTAACATCATTCGATTGGTAGTAGACTCTAATGGAAGGGTAACTTCCACTGCTCCCATGCAAGTAATCACTAGACCTCAGGCATTACAACAAAGCTAAGGCTTAGGTCAAGAAAAAAGCACGGAAGTTAGTGAGATAGAGAGCATAAATAAGAAAAGAATACAAGTGAGAGAATTAAAAGGCAATGGTCAAAGAAAATGAAAAAACTTGAGGAAAGCCTAAGAGAAACAAAAGCCACACTCATTGTGAATAGACCACAACCAGGGTCTATTCTTGCAGATCCAACCCCAGAAGACTTGGAAATGATGTTGAAGGCTTGCCAGGCTTGACTTCAAGAAGGCTTAATAGTTGCAAACCTAGACAAAGTTACCCCAGAGAAGATCTAGGGCTTGAATGGACAAAAATGTGCATAAATTTGTAGAACTAGCTCAGGCTATGCTCGAGGCCAATCCATTGTTCAATCAAACAAATTCTATCAAATCGGGTTTGCATTTCCAAGGCTTACTAGAAAGATTAGAGCAGTTGGTGAACAAGCCACATGTTTCTTTACCTCCATAGGCTCAATCATCTATTGAAAGAGAAAACTCACTGCCAATTATAGTTTATGTTCTTGATTCCATGGATGATGGAACGCCTCTTTCAATTCAACAGTACTCTCAAGAGTTCTTGCAAGAAATAAAAGAAGAGAAATGGGCCAAGGAGAAGGGTGATCCCCCTCCCATTCCTGAAATTGATGATCTTCATGATCAATTTCCCCAAGACATTCCATCTATTTACGGAGACCAAGCAGAGCAACAAGAAGATGAAAGATTAGATTTTGAGTCTAATTCTTTACATGAGTTTCCACAATTCATGGGACCATGGGAATCTGAATCTCTTTATATTAGAGCTTCCACAATAATGATAAGAAATGAAGACTCAATGGTTCAAAGAAACATTGAAGCCATGAAGAACACTAAGGTGTAGTGTTATCTCACCTTAGAAGAGTTGCTCAAAATAAAACCTTAGCTGTGGAAACATGTGGTGACTCAGGTTCCATAACTTGATTCCAATATGTCAAAAGCCAGCTCTAAGTTGAAAGTCCGAGAGATACCTCTAGACAAAAGAAGAGACATGAGTGAAGATGAAGAAGTTAATACTTATGTTTTAATCACCTACCAAGGTTACACAACCAAAGCTATCTTAGATTCAGGTGCTGGTGTTGCAATTGCCACTGGCTCCTTGTGGAAGCCATGGAGCAAACCTGCATTAAGACCAACTAGGATGAAGCTTGAAATGGGAGATGGCCATGTTGAAAGATCTCTAGGATTGCTAGAAGGGATAACTCTAACCACTTGTGGTGTAGAGTTTGAACACACCTTTGCTATGTGTGGCTTTGCAAAAATAACATCTATGAAATGATCCTAGGAAGACCGTTCCTATGATAACTACAAATGGTACAGGATTGGGGAACCAAGTCCTTGTACTTGCAGCACTTGGGGGTCACAACCAAGGTAAATTTGAAGGATTATACCTTTAGAGATGTACCAGGCCTACAGTGTAATCCTATCCACAAGGTGCAAGATGATTAAATCTATGTGCATTTTGTAAGTCCTTTTGATCCATCCTAGATGCATGAAGATACTCACTTGTGGATGTGCAAGGTCACAGAGGAAGAGGAAAGACATCTAAATGTGAGAGAAGAAGGAACCTCTCAAGGATCAAGACATGTTAGAGACCCAACTATGCACCAATGATCTTTCTAGATGACGAATTTGAGGCTTATGGTTGGAAAAAAATCTTAGCCACCATGGACATCACTGTCAATGAAGAAAAATGGATTCCTCATCGTGATGAGGAGGGTTATGATATCTCTTTGTTCATGTGTGAACCTTTGCTAGAAGAGTGTGACTCTGATGAGGTCATAGAAGAAGAGGAGAACGACGATGATCTGGATTCCATTGTGATGGATAGTTGCTTTGACTCAGAAGAGGACTACCTAGAAAATGTAGGAGTATTAACCCAAAAAGAAGAAGAACCTCTCACAAGTACTAAAACTATAAATTCAAGGAAGGAAAGTGAAGGTAGTCAAAAGAAAAAGAAAAGAAAAGCAGTGAAACAAGCAAAGGAGGAATCATTGTTTTAAGTACCAAAAAATTTCAAGAAATATGAAGTTGAAGACCGAAAAATTTTAGTACGAATGCCTAAGAGAGAGGCCATCATAGGAGAAGCATATGATAATAAAGAAACTATCAAAAAAATTGTATTAACCATTGAAGAGAACAAAGAGTTATGTATGTATATAGGGGAAGACCTAAGTGAAGATGAAGAAGTAGAGCTTGTAGCTTTATTAAGGGAATATAGGGATGTGTTTGCATGGACCTATAGAGACCTCAAAGGAGTAGATCTAGGAATATTCTCTCATACAATCCCCATGATGGCTAATGCCAACCGCACCAAACAGAAGCCCTACACATATAATGACACTTATGTAGCCAAAATAAAAGAAGAAATTGACAGATTGATTGAAGCTGGATTTATCTATGAGATTGAGCATAGTAAATGGGCGTCCCCCATCGTAGTGGTGCCCAAGAAGAATGGAAAGTTGTGGTTGTGTATTAACAATATATATATATATATATATATATATATATATATATATATATATATATATATATATATATATATATATATATATATATATGTATATATGTATATATATATATATATATATATATATATATATATATATATATATATATATATATATATATATATATATATATATATATATGTGTGTGTATGTGGTTGTCCCCCATCATAGTGGTGCCCAAGAAGAATGGAAAGTTGTGGATGTGTATTAACTATATTTGTAACATACTCAAGGCATATTGCCTTTGTGACTTACATATACCTATTTGTGTATGTATAAACTCAATGCCCAAGAAATAATGCAGCATACCAAGTCCTTTCATGTCAAACTCATGCATAAGGAGTTGTTTTACCTCTTTAATGCTTGCTTCATTCTCATGTCCTACAATCAAATCATCAACATAAATAGCCACAATCATGATACCATCATCACCCTTCCTTGCATATAATAGTGAATGATTTGCATCACACATACAAAACCCAATGGTGGCTAAGTAATCAACAATCCTTGCATGCCAAGCACTAGGGGCTTTTTTAAGCCCATACAAAGCATTTTGCAACCTGCAAACATATTTTGGGTGCTTTGAATCTTCATATCCTTAAGGTTAGTCCATGTATACTTCTTCCTATAAATCACCATGTAGGAAGGCATTCTTCACATCCATATGGTGCAAAGTACATCCTTTTGTTGTATCTAATTCAACAAGTTCTTTGAGAGTAGACATTTTTGCTACAGGGTTGAACGTTTCCTCATAGTCGATGCCATATGTTTGTGCATGTCCTTTTGCTACTAATCGTGCTTTATACCTGCTTATGCTACCATCAACATTCTGCTTTACCTTGTAAACCCATTTGCAACCTATGGGTTTCTTTCCATCTGGCAATGGAACCAACTTCCAGGATTCATTTCCATAAAGTGCAGCCATCTCCTCATCCATAGCTTTCTCGGAATCCACCTTTCCAATTGCATCTTCAAAACAAGAGGGTTCAGCATCTTGGATTACCTTTGTCATGTAGGCACAATGATGAGCCATGTAACTGTCATATGTCAATCATTACACTGAATTTAGAATTCTCTCATACCTTATTGGTCTTGGGTCACTTCTCCTTGTATCATTTGCATGTGCCTCTCTTATTGTTGGAGTCTTCATAGAGGGCAATCCAAGTTCCTCACTAAGGCGTCTTTCTGAACCGCTTGAATCTCCATCAATGTCTTCAAAACCTATAGATGTTTTACTACCACCAGAAAGCTTTTCTTTACCTTTCTTTGATGTAGTTGATGAATTTGCTAGACTAAAATTTCCATGCAATCTTCCACTCCATGGATTTTATTTTGAACTATTGCTTGGTGACGTCCACTCAAAACTTTAGATTCTACACTTGATTTTTCAGCATTTTCTTTGTCATTTGGTTCAAGATCAAGTCCATCTTTGGAATTTGCATAGAAGGTTGACATTTTATCAAATACCACATTTTTTCTTGTTGGAGAACCAATCACAAATTGGACATAAACTTGAAGGTCAAAGTCTAAGAAGAAAATCACATGCCTATGTGAAGGGACAATTTCACACATGTACTATATTTGTAAAGTTAGAATTAACTTTAGTTCTAGAATTTCAAAAGTCACAAGATTGAGAAAATCTATATAAGTTAGTTTGTATCAACAAATGTGAAGAGAGAAAAGAGAGAGATAGTGAGAGAATGTGAGAAAAAGTTCATTTTGTATGACCAAGAAATAGTGGGGCTTCTCTGAGTGAGAAAGCACTTGTAAAGTTTTTTGAGTTTCCATAGTTATCAGAAGAAATAATAGAAGTTCTATGTATTAGATTCTCTCCTCCATCTCCATGCTTTGCCTATTTTTGTTAATGAGTTCAAATGTTCATGTTTTCCAAGCAACTTGATGCTTGGCATCGAGTTTGAGATGATAATTTGCTTTCTTCTTCCTTGTGCATCATGTATTGGTTTAGCTTGTTAAAATCATGAGGTTGTTGAAGCAATCCGATGCCTGGCATCGAGTTTTAGCATAAAGTCGATGCCTAGCATCGAATCTGAGTGGATAAGTACCTTTCACAATATACATGAAATCATGGTCAATTTTAGTGCTGAAAAAGTGGCTTGAGACACACTAATTTTATGCCTGCCATCGAATTCTTGCTGCAAGTTGATGCTAAGTTGAAAACTATTTAGATAGGCACTTTTACTAAAACAGGCAAGATTTCCAGTTTTGGCAACTCATACAGGGTCATCTTGTTAAGGCCATAACTTGTTGTATAGTGCAAAGTTTTTAGCAAGTAATAGCTTATTAGAAAGCCCTTCCCTTCCACTTTTGTGTACTACAAGATCTTGGCAAAATAATATTTGTGCTAAGAGAAATAAGCAAAATATTGAAGGTATGTCATTTTAGTGACTTAAAATTTCTAAGGAAGCAAAGTTCTTAGTTTAAGAAATCCTTTCTCAAAGTTTGGAGAAGCATCGAGTTAATGGTGACCATAGAGGTTTTCTAGTGTCACATTAATTCATTTCTTATGATGTTTCATACATCAACAAGTGGTATCAGAGCAAAAAGGTTCTAGAGAGCAGAAGGTGTCAAAGATACGAGAAGTTTTGGTAAGTTTTCATTAAAGTTTTGAAAGCTGAAGCATTCAAAGACACAAGGCATCAGAAGATTACTTCAAAAGTATATTTATACACAAAGAAATCCAGAAGCTATTATTCTTTATCCTTTAAACTCATAGGTTGAAGCATAAGCAAAGAATTATGGCAGATCATATCTCCATTGACAAAGTGGAAAGAGATAATTATCCTGCATGGGTAATGAGAATGGAAGTCTTACTTATGACTAAGGATTCATGGTGTACATAATAGGTAAAGAAGAGAAGCCAATATTTGAAGATGAAAGCCAACCAAAAAAAGAGGAACTGGATGCTTTAAAGCATTGGCAGAAGAAGGATGCAAGTGCAAAGGCCTACATCTATAATACAATTTCATATCATTTGCTACCACACATCAGAGGATTGGAATCAGCTGAAGATATATGGAATGCATTGGAATATCATTTCCAAAGTACTACCAAAGCAAGGAAAGCAAGTCTATGGTCAGAGTTTATTACATTCAAGAAGAAGCCAAGTCAAAGTATTAGTGATTATGTCACTATGATGAAGGATCTAGCAGATAGTCTTGGATCCATAGATGAAGATGTTTAAGATCACAGATTGATTGCTCAATTGCTTGCAGTTTTGAGAGGAGATGAAAGGTGAAAACCTTTTATCTTGTCCATAGAACTTTCTTTGAATCATTATGTTCCAGATTTGAATCAATTGCTTGGTTTGGTGCTCACATTTAAGCAAGACTTGAAGGGAGATGGAGATAAAGGACAAAGTTCTACAATGTACATAAAGAAAAAGAAGAAAGGAGATAAAGGTAAAGCGAAGAATGAAGAGGAATCAAGTTCTCAAGTTTATTATGCAAGAGGTAGAAGCACTAGTTGGTATTGTAGAGGGAACACGGTAATATCTTGTTTCCTATACAATGCTAATATGATTTTCTTCTTCCAATAGATAAGCACTCATCAAACACTACTAGCAATATCATGGTTGAAGCAGTAGGAACCAGCACTCGTGCATGCACAAGTCATCACGTTGTTGATATGGAGAGCTTACCCATCATGTTTGAGATGAATGAACGATCAAAGGACTTGCACGCCAGACAGATCATACCCATACAAGACCCCCAATTGGCCACACCATGCTAGTTGGTGAAACCTCCCATTGGTTTAGTGAGCTAGTAGGACCATTAGGAGAGGGATCTTAC
The DNA here is from genome assembly GCA_020310875.1 of Ceratopteris richardii. Lineage (NCBI taxonomy): Eukaryota > Viridiplantae > Streptophyta > Polypodiopsida > Polypodiales > Pteridaceae > Ceratopteris > Ceratopteris richardii. Next base: position 73,789,064 of record CM035412.1, read on the forward strand.
CTTTGGGAGGCAGAGCTAGAACTCAATGGCAAGTGGGGAAAGTACCATTTCTTCACATGGTAGTTTAAGAATTTATAGAATGTGGAAGAGCTATGCCCAGTGTGGTAGAAAGCAAGATTGGAGGCATACTTCAGCGCTAAGCTTCCCAAACCTAACTTCATGTGGTGTTACTATCTCATCAACACCGTAACTCCCAACAAGTCTTGAATTCCCTGAAGGAGTCCATGTGGAAGAGCTGACGGGTGAAGATTTTGAGCAGATCTTAAGAGAGGTGAATATTGAGTCAGGTGAGGAACAAGTGGTGGAATGCTCTCAACCACAGGCAACCACATCAAAAGAACCAGTTACCATAGTCGACAAGGATGAAGAAGATGATGAAGATGATGATGAAGATGAAGAATCTAAAGACGACAATGATGAACATGAGGGAAGACATCAAGAAGAACAACAAGTGTTTGAACTTGCAGGTGCTCCGACATATGCACCCTAGTTACAAAGATTGTATGATACAATCAAGGTGGTGCAAGAACGACATAGAATCTCATTCGCATCAAGCCAAGCCTTGATAGATCAAATCCTTGCTCAATTCATAAATAGACTCAAGTTATTAACAGAATCCTTGGGAGTTCAAGAGGTTGTGCACATAGCATTGTGACAATCAATCTAGTATGACAAGCATAGAGTGGAAACAAGTCCATGGATAGGCAAAGACATATGAATAGCCATATCTCAACTAGAAGCAACCATAGAACCAACAGCTACCTCCATAGCCACCATAGATCTTATTGTAGAGACCTTTTTACAAACCTCACCTATCTCAGCTCAGCACCCCCATCGTCCCCACCTCTACCTCCTACCACTGATGAAACTATTGTAGTATTAGCAACCACTACCCAAATCCCTACCTCATTGACCTCTTTTTCCTTATCTAAATCAACCTCTCAGGCAACCCTCTTTTCTTGTATCACCAACCCTCTTTTTACTTCCCCATTTTTGTCTGTAGAGCCCGCCATTGGACACCCATTATACCTAGTATAGAAGGACACCTAAGAACCATTGAAGGTAGTTTAGCTATCCTCGAATACGCCCATTCACACCTCCCTCTTCTCGATGATCCATACTTTCCATTTGCCTCCTCCATCTTCCCCTACACCTCAATCCCGGACATAGCCCCACCCCATTAAGTATCATTCATGGAAAGTTTCATTCATGTCCCCACCACACAGATGTTAGGTTCACAAACACTCACTTCCACTTCACTGTACACAAATACCACGATCACTTCACCTACCATCCCCATTTACATAGCAGCTGCCACATGCACTGCACTATCCGATCCTATGGACATGTCTCCACCCATTGCACCTCCCCCTCCCCCCATGCTTCCACCATCCCCGCTCCCCCCGCCACCAACATCACCCCTATTATCATTCATTGCATCCACCATTCCTGTCCCACCTACACTCCACCCTACCTCCCTTGCATCTAATAATACTTTCAATACAATAATTCAATGGGTATCACAGCTTCAACACGACTATCAACGAATGGAAGATCAAAATGCTACGTTCTAGGAAAAATATCAAAGATTACAAGCATAAGTCACAGATTTGGAAGCCGACAATGAAACACTCTAGGCAGAATACTTTACATTACAACAAGCACATGCCAAGCTGGAGTCCAAGGTACCCGATGTGGATGCCCAAGCCCTCAAGGACTTGGAGATAATGCTACACAAGAAAAATCTCACCAATGTAAAACTATGAAGGAATATAGGGCTTCTCACGAAGCATATGTCCGCAGTTCTAGAAGAAAATAAGAGATTGCAGCAAAAAAACTAAGATAATCTCAAAGTTGCTACGAAAGGAATGCTAGGCACAACTATCATCCCTACAAAGTTTCAAGTTCTTACCTTAGAAGACATCAAGATATTACTCAAGGAACAAGCTAGCTTTCTAGAGTCATATGAAAAGCTAGAAAAAAAGTGTGAAGACCTCAAAAAGCAATTAAACATAGTGAGCACATCTAGGCCGGAGGCTGCAACCATCTCACAGACTACAGAGGAGGTGGAAACCCTCAGGAAACATTTTGAAGAAGTCCAAACAAGGCTATTACAATACAAGAGGCCACCTTTTCTGATTGAAGAACCAGATCCAAACACGATCGTGGAAATCCCTATGAAAGAATCCTTTGAAGAACCATATGAACCCATGCCAATACCAGGAGGGCACATCATTGAAGAGGGCAGAGTGTTGTAGTATGCCCTTGGGAGCCAAGACCCACACCACCTTGCATGGAAGCAAGAAGGAAGGCCCAAGAAAGACTCTCCTTTCATCCACCCCATCCTCCATCATGTTCAAGCCATTGGCCATCAGCCCGTAGCTATGCCACATGCTTGAAAATATGGAGCAATGGGAGTCAAGGATCCTAGTCACATATGTAAAATACAAGATAATAGAAACACTCTACTTACACACATAGGAATTGCTAGCATGCACACACACCTCACTCTCTCACACTCCAAGACTAAATACATATATGTACAAAGCCTTAAGAGAAAAGAGAGTTCTTCCATTGAAAGGATTTTACATGAGAGCACGACCAAAAGCTCTCTTTTTACAAGAAATGAGCCTATATTTATAGGCTAAGCACATTCTCCCATGTGCTCTTTTTGACTAGTCAAAAAGGAGCACATGCTCATATCTCTCTAAATCGTGGAAAATATTCTCTAACAACCCACTCTCTTCAAGACAAAAATATAGGCGTGGGAAACTTCTACGTGGAATTTATACATGTGTGTCAAAAAGATACTTTATTTGAGAGGCTTCAAAACCATAGCCTAAGGGAAATATCAAAAAGGGGCTTAGGAGAGTGTTCATATGGACATCTCCTAAATACAAGATAAAAGGGATTTTTATGAGGGCTAGAGGGTGCCATTGCATGAGGAAATTATGGGCAACCCTTGTATCAACACCCTCCTCCTCCTAGACTTTGTCGTCCTCGACAAAGCTAAGAAATGAGAGGCATGTAGTGCCGAAATGGGCCAAGTTTGGAGTCTTCAACACTTCAAATATGCAACAGTTCCAATCTGAATTTTATAAGGCTGCAAATCATTTGAATCAGCAAGCCATCTGCCTTCAAATCTTCAATCCAGCAATGCTGAGCAACACAATCCCCTTGGGGGGCAGCCAGCCTAGCCTCCATCCAAATTTGTAAGTCTTCAAGTCTTTCAGGCCTGTAATGCTGAGGGACACAATCCCCTTGGGGGGCAGTCAGCCCAGCCTCCATCCAATGTGCCCTCTCTCAAAGCTCCAATACCTGAAATTTAAACATACACAACAAGTAGACTGATTTTAAAAAGAAGCAGCCAAAAAATGTTAATTCCATTTTTAGTTTCCACTTCAGGGAGCATCCATTGTTGTAAGACTTGCTCTACTAGAGAGAAGTCTACATGAAAATCTTCTTGCTCCTGCAAAGAAAAGAAAAATAATAGCCCCAAAAAAAGCAAGGAGCCTAATCAAGACCAAGAGTGCATTTCCCTTATGTCTCAATGATTCCATACTCTGTTACTTTCAAGTGAGAGTGTCATATTTTGCAATGTTAAGCCTAAGATGGATGTAGCCTATGGTCCTGTCATTTATACTATGCCTCTAGTCAATCAAGCTTGCAATTTTAACATGAGTGTTATGTGCTCATAAAATGAATAGACAATAGTGCAACATTATGAGTCCTATCATTGTACAAGCTTTCCTGAGATTCAAACAACTTATCCAACACAATTCCTGCAAAGCATAGTAGCAAATCATCCATAGGAGGTAAGAAGGATCAATGCTAAAGTTCTAAGTGTGTTGACTTGCAATGTCTGATGAAAAAATTAAGCCTTAAATGAGCATTGTGAAACTAGAGAGTTACTTCCCTAGCAAAAAACAATCACTCATTCAGTGGCTTCACACTTAATTTAGTTCAGGTCTGGAAACTTTCAACCCCCTATGTGCATAGTCACCTTCAAATATCCTTTAAAGAAGATGTGCTCTCATCATGAAGAACATTTTGAAGTATAAGCATTATGCACCAAACCTAGGAATTGTACTAGAAACAGCCACTTGCTTTAATAAAGAGTAGAATCAAAAGAGATGCATCAACATGTAGCAAGAGTTGTGTAGTATTGTACCTGATTCCTATTAGTAGGTCAATGGATATAGAACATCAAGCAACATTCACACCCTTGTGGCTTTTGAACAAGTCTAAATCCACACACTCTTCCAATAACTTTGCTAGATCAAGACAAATTCGACAAATCCTTCAGGTTCTATGCCTAAAATATTGAGCAGACACTCTCCTGGAGCAAGCCAATCTTAGCACAATATTCAGACATCAACCCTATGGTACTACTAATTGCCTTTTAATCATAAGTGATCACATGCAACCAATTTAAGCATATTGAGGAAAACAAGCATTTTATCCATTTCTAGTGATTATGACAGAAGCATGTTATAGAAACTTCATAAGACATGGAAGCACCATCATCCTTCGTTTCAGACCTGTAACACTCAAAGTCAAGAGGAATTGAGTTCATGGTTAGCTTCTCATTTAAAGAATCACCAAAGAAGAATTCAGTAACCCCAAAAGTTCTTTAATCATCATAAGGGACTCCTTCCCCAAGGACGAGAATCAATATACTCCAATCACCTGCAAGCTTTCCATCAAGCATAAAGATCATTTATATAATGAATGCATAGATAAGGTGCCTAAAGGGGGTCAACATGTGTATCACTCCTTGGTGGGACACCAAACCTACAACTTCAAGAATTTAGCAGAAAGCATGTGTAGCACTTGAAACCAAATAGCAAGTAAAGCAGGAAGCACCTAAGTTTGTTATTATCACATGCAACAGGTTTTCCCCTTTGCACAATACCATAGTGAAGATCATACTTTGCTCATAGATGAAAGTCAAGAGTCCATGACTTGCAAAAGACAACAAGGGAGAGTGGCACTTGCCCTAGCACAATAACATGGTAAGGTGAGAAACATATTCGAAAGGCATGAATAGCATGAATACCACTCGAGGAGAGCAAGCATCAACAAAGCAAGGGATGAAAGTGTGCAAAAAAGGGGGTCACCCTCTAAGCCCCATTTGTGCCAAGGATGGCCTTACAACACCACCTTGAACACTTGTGTCCCATACTATGGACACAGTAGGTCATCCCCAAGAGTGGTGTGAATCTCCAAGAGAGTGGTTTGCTACCATGGAGTGGATCATCCACCGTCCCAAGGTTTCGTAGATGGGATCACATCCTGCAATGTATTGTCCCTGTTGGTAGCTAAAGCGCACTAGCACCAGATTATGAAGTGTGACCTGTTGCAAGGTGAAGCCTAAAGGGGAAGTGGCTCAGAAATGTATAACAAAACCGAGGAAGTATGACACATATGCAGAGCACTTGTTTGCTCTGAACCACCAAGACTTTCTACCTGTATAGAATCATGCAATATTACCTAAAAAAGTTGATTATCTGTTTCCAATATGACAGGGCCATGGATTCAAACACAAATCAAACAATTACATACGTCAACCACTCTTTTCCATTAAACATAAGTGAACATTCACTATAAAACATATGAAGAGAGCAAATGAGTTAGAACTTCCAGTAGTAGCTCTCTATATCCACAAAAAATCTCAAAGACAAGGAGCCAACAACTTTTGACATGTCTTGTGGCACCTAGGATAGAGTCACAATGAGCAAAAATGAAGACATTTTATCTCATGCTGGAGGATATCAAAGACAACAAAGAACAAACATTCAACTTTTTTTAATGCCTCTTGATGGTATCCCAGAATTCAGGCAGTTATGAAGTCACCAAAGTTGAGCCCTTCGAGATATTTTTAATACTTATAAGTGACATGCAACGACCCCACAAAGCGTCGACTTTAGCAAAAAAAATTTCCTAATTTTACCCACCCGGCATTCAAATTTGTCCTCGCAAATGTAAGTGGTGTGCATTCCTCCCAACCTTGGGAAGCATTCTGCAACTGTCAAGTATGTCTTACATAAATTAGTGATGGAAGTTCAATCTTTTGTGTCATAAGGATTTGTATAGATTGATCATGGCAATATAACAATGGTAAGACGTTATAACTTCTTTCCATGGGCAAGTCATACTATACCCCATACTACAATAATCAGTCACCCACATGGTATTACGTGGAGGTTGGGACTTAAATAGCATACCACAAAACTTCTCAATTACCCAAATGACTACCTTAACAGAGCTTAATGATCAAGAGAGTAGATAGTCCCTACCGAAGCTCTCCAACTAAAAGCACTATTCTCAGAAGCCTGAAGTTCAACCAGTCAGAAGATAATGTGATATTGATTCCAACATTATGTCCGATTGGGAGGAAGGAAATGCAAGGGTTGCCTTGAAGAAAATGAATGGGAATTAGGAAACAGATTCAGCCATGAATCTACTGAGATCAAGACATGGCTCAAAATAAACATGAAATAATGGGGCCCCGAAGATGGACCCAAGTGGTTTTAACACCACTATTAGAGTAGAGATCTACCCTACATGACCCTCTAACCTTTGATGAGTCTAGTTTATTTACCTTTGAAGTCCTTCTCATAGGATAGCCTTCCTTAGAACCAGCCATGTTCATAGAAAAGCTTCATAGGGGAATCACGAGTTTATGATGGTAGCAACCATGTCAACACAACCTTTAATACCTGAAAGAGGTACGAATAGCTTGCAAAAGTAAGTACCAAGATTTACATACACATCAAGCAGAGCATTGATATCCCAAGTGGTGATGGGGAGGTGCGGACATGATCCAAGAAAATTGGTTGATTACAAATCAAGTTGTGCCACATCAACCATTAATACTGTAGACTTTTCACCATATTGGTCCTAGTTGCCCCATTACACGGCCGACATTGCTTTGTACGGCATGAGAAGCAAAGTAGAAACATTTCACTTGTTATCATTAACCCTGAGATATGTGGCAAATAAGCATACAAGATTTAAAATCAAAACAAACTTTGAGAAAGGATGAAAACAAAAAATTTACAGTTCTTGATATCCCATGCTCGATTCCTTGCACAACAGTCGGTCCTACTTACAAACAGAGTGACAACTATTGATGAATTTTCCCAAAAGCAATGTAACAGTACCAAGTTTGCTGTTGCAGGTCTCTGCCCTTATGGTGGCAAAGAGATATACTACTAATAGAGCAAGGTTCTCCCTCGAGCAAAAGAAGGCAGGTCTAAGACGAGATTCAAGAATCCTCTCAAGTAATGCATACAGTGGGGAATATAATCTGAAACGTACGTGGCTAGATTGACCACAGAGACTAGAATGCCTAATCCTGGTTCCAACACCACCTATTGCAAACCGAAATCCACACAGTCCAAAAAACATTGTCTCAGCTGAAGCAATGCTATCTTTTTCTGATACAATCATCCGTGCATACCTAGCGCATCAAAAACTTTCCGCCAAGGTTAATGACCCTATCAACTCCAAAACATTAGAAAGAATTTGAAGCTTGATAACATATTATCTTGTAGGAATTAGACTTGAAGAGCTGTATCATTAAAAGCATAAAGCATAGGTTCCACACAGAAGTCGATACTCGTTCATCATACAAAATATCTTTCATATTGATAACAATCATGACTGGAAAGTCTGAAAGAGCAAACATAACATGAGTGGAGGGTGGTAGAAAATATGACACCCCCGGTAGAAAAGGGAAAGTGTGAACAGGATTTCATGAATCGTGCACAGATTCTGTAATCACAAACCCACAACCGGATGTGAAGAGGGAAGAGCGGCCAGACTTGAGCAGTGGGGATGATAACATTCTAAGATGGAACATTGATTAACATCTCAGCCTTACCAAAACTAGCAGCCAGAGGGCATATTGCCCGCCAGGACTACGAGCATCACATCCTCGACAAATAATGTGAATGAACAAATTAGGTGGTAAAGCAAAAGCCTGGTTCGAGGTTACACGTAGAACAGAGAGGAACCAATGAACACACAGATCACCAACAATTCCACAAATACTTAACTATAATGAAGGAACCGTGAGCGGATATGACCCTCAAAATTCACCCTTTGCTACAGACAATAGGGGAGCCCATCATTTTCCAACCCCGACAGTGAAGAAACCTGCCCGATGCAATAGTTCTTAACCTCGAGAGCTGGGAAGGGTCTTCGCACAGAGAAATAACGGAGAGAAGCAAAAGCCTTGAAATATGCCAAATAGGTGGGCAAAAGCAAGTAAGCTTGGCTCCCATAGTAGCACTTCAGATCATCGGCTTCCATTGTTCATCACACGAGGAGCGCAGAGCTGCAATGCCCAAATCGACGAAGGTAGGGAGCAGAAACTTCGCATGCCCACACCACGAGTGTTGGGGGGCAGAAGATCCTCAGCCCATGAAGTGCCTCCAGTCATATTCATTCCGAGAGGGAAGGTCTACGAGCAGAGAGTGAGAGAGAGAGAGCATGGTGAAGCTCGGTCCCTGACAGCGCTCAGGAAGGGGAGCTCGATGGAGCTCAACCCTTGGTCACAAAAGTGAGAAGAGGGAGCCAAGAGGGCACGACCCCATTAAACGTTTTCTTAGAGAGAGATTGGGAGGGAAGGAGGGAACCTCCTCCCACCTACCCACATTCAAAATGTCAGATGCCTCCAGTAAAGCATGAGAGCATTAACGCCCCACACACATTCGTTCGTGAAGTAATTGTTTTTTTTCTTTTGAGATTCTAGGGACAAAGAAATTATACATCGTCGGTGTGTCCATTCTTACCTAAAAATATGGCATCTGAGACTTCGCTTCCGTTGTAATTTCTTCCTCTTTTTTTTTCTTTTTTTTTTCTAGGAATGAGAGAGAGTGAGGGATAAGAGGAGGTGTACTACCCATCCCCCTACCCAAGGCATACACTAAAATAGAGGTGAAGGAGGTGGAAAGTGATGCCACCATGAGTGTGTGGGAGTGTGCATATGTGAAAGAGAGAGAGAGAGAGAAGGGGGTTAGGGGGTGTTTTTGTGCATCCAACCAACATGAACTAGAACTAAACTACTAAAAACAAGAAATGGGGAGCAAATGGCCCAATGGAAGGGTGAAAGTGCCATGCCAACACACATATCCTAAGTGAATAAGCAGAAAAATTGCAAATCAATATCTTACCACATGCTCTTGAGCACTCCAAGTGATGAAAGGCCATTCTCCCCGGCAACGGTGCCAAATTTGTTGTTGTAGTATGCCCTTGGGAGCCAAGATCCACACCACCTTGCATGGAAGCAAGAAGGAAGGCCCAAGAAAGACTCTCCTTTCATCCACCCCATCCTCCATCATGTTCAAGCCATTGGCCATCAGCCCGTAGCTATGCCACATGCTTGAAAATATGGAGCAATGGGAGTCAAGGATCCTAGTCACATATGTAAAATACAAGATAATAGCAACACTCTACTTACACACATAGGAATTGCTAGCATGCACACACACCTCACTCTCTCACCCTCCAAGACTAAATACATATATGTACAAATCCTTAAGAGAAAAGAGAGTTCTTCCATTGAAAGGATTTTACATGAGAGCACGACCAAAAGCTCTCTTTTTACAAGAAATGAGCCTATATTTATAGGCTAAGCACATTCTCCCATGTGCTCTTTTTGACTAGTCAAAAAGGAGCACATGCTCATATCTCTCTAAATCTTGGAAAATATTCTCTAACAACCCACTCTCTTCAAGACAAAAATATAGGCGTGGGAAACTTCTACGTGGGAATTTATAAATGTGTGTCAAAAAGATACTTTATTTGAGAGGCTTCAAAACCATAGCCTAAGGGAAATATCAAAAAGGGGCTTAGAGAGTGTTCATATGGACATCTTCTAAATACAAGATAAAAGGGATTTTTATGAGGGCTAGAGGGTGCCATTGCATGAGGAAATTATGGGCAACCCTTGTATCAACACAGAGATACTTTTGAAATCGAAGCACCATATTGTCTCAAGCAAGTAGAACAAATAGGTCAGACGCATGATGAGAGGGTAGCAGTACAAATCCAATCAATGTCCACTTTGGAAGAAACGGATCTCAAGTCCACTTATTTCTAGAACTTATCACATCAATGCCTCATCACCACATTAGAATAGCAATACATGCCATAGTTTGTATTATTGGTAGATTATAATGCAGAACTAAAGAGGCATATAGGAAAAGAATCCACATTTGCTACTCAATTCGAGCCGGATGATTTACCTGGGAAGGCACAGGAAGGATCCATTTTTCAACCAAATTGACGCATACCACTATTGAAAGATTATCCTAAAATGATGCACACATGGTCAAATATGTCATTATACATCAAATTTAACCCTTGTTACTGTCATGTTGTCCATCATCAATTGTGGAAGGCAATTGCAATCAAAGTTTGAAATAATAAAGGGTGTTCAAATTGGATAAACTATCCTTACTTTGCTTCCCTTAGAGGACCACCCACCATGGCTTATATGATATCTACTATATGCCACTAGTATGCAAGATTCAAGAATGTGCTGGACATTGCCACAAAGACGTGTATGAAGATTTTCAAGCTAATGATAGTAGTGTTCAAAACTTTTCGGAAAGTAAAAGCTCCATATATTTTGGCCCCATGGTTTTTGAAGGAAATCGTGATCTACCATATGATATGAACCAAACCCCCTCCATCAACACCATCTACACTTGGCATGTGTGCATCAAGTACTCACCTACTTGCTACAAGCAGACATTTAAGTAGATGTTCTAAATAAGGTTCTGGGAATACCACTCTAAAATTTTCATTCCCAGCCCCACCCATCTGTTGCATCTATTTGTAGTAGAACAAGCAATACATACTGACCAGCTACGACTACCACATTCGGACATTCCATGTCTATTTGAGTGGGATTAGCTAATGATAGATCTAGCATGCGCACTATGCTTGCAAGAACATCATCTTGCCACAGATGTTGTCGAGTATTACATCAAACACTCCTTACAACAAGGGTCTATCAAGGTTGACAAACACAAGAGAGGGGGGATGTTGGTAGCAGCCAAGGCAGTCAAGGTGTTACAAGACAAGGAAGCCATTAGAGAGAATTAGAGTTGAGGGAGATTCAAGCAGGACCAAGTGGGTAGAGCAGTCAATGAAGATCTGGAAATTAGGCCCACATAATTTTCAAAGAATAAATCTTTCACAATAGTGATTTTAATCACTAGACACTAGTAAATACCGTTTTTTATTATTCCTACTCCATTTTTTGCAAGGCAAGGAGACATCAGCTTGAGGAGTGTTAGATCTAAGTTCATAGCAATTTTCATGTTTTTTAGAGCTAGACAAGACCAAAACCTAGTCGAAAACTATAAAAGAAGCTGAGAGCTCATTTTTGGGGTTAGAAAATTGGAATCGAAGTGAAAAAGAGCTTGTAATCTTGTTTTTGGTTAATTAAAGATTCCATTGCTCCATCTCTTTGTCTTTTCGTGTGTGCACACATGTGTGTATGTGTGTGCATGCTTGTGTGCTTCTCACTCACTCACTTGTGCATCTCACTTGCTCACAGTCATCATACCCTCCTCATGTCTTCTCAGATTGACAATTATGAGGTGGATCTCCTCACGTTGGTACTTGCCATTGTGCTAGAGTTACAATGGCACAAACTTTGCTATATGGAAGTATTAGATTAAAGATGTGCTAATTCAGAGGAGATAGTGGAAGCCAGTAAATGGAATCTCAAAGAAGCCTATTGATATGGATGATGATGTTTGGGATGAGTTGGATGAAATGGACAAGTCTACCAATTGATTTTACCTAGCAGATAATGTTTACTTTATAGTATTAGCCTGTCAAAGTGCAGAGGAGCTTTAGAAGAAGTTATGCAATACATATGACAAAGAAACTGCATCAAATAAAGTGTATCTCATGAGAAAGTTATATGACCTTTGCATGAAGGACATAGATAGTGTTTCTACTTATCTAAATGAGTTTGATGCTATATTCTCCAATTACTGATGGAGAGTGTTAATCTCCAAAAGAACAAGTTATCCTTGAAGTTAGAGCACGTCTATATCAAGAATAACTTAAAACCTTCACAAATTTGGAGGATCAATACTCAACTACCAAAATCTTGAACAAACTGTGAAGAAGATGTCTACACAAAAAGTCTGATGCACATAACTCATTCATTGACTTATCAAATGTGTAAATTTTTTTATAAGACTTTGTACAAGGTGTCTCCTACAGTTTGTTCCTGCAAGTTAAATCATTCCAAAAGACTCAATAGATCTTGAGAAATTATCTCAACAAGTCACCTATGTCTAAAACTATAGTTCTTAACAGTTGACTTTGACACCTATAACTTCTAAAGCTTGGTTCTCCCAAATTAGAACCCGTTTATGCAAATGCTTTTAGCCATAGATGGCTTACCTCCCAACTTAGATTTTGACTCCTCATTTATGAAAAACTTTACATTGTGCACTTAGAACTGACCATTTCTTTGACCATCGGGATTGCGCCTATTTCAAAAGACACTCAACACTTCCTCACATATGAATGTTCCTACAATTGATTGTATGTTGCAATTTGAACACCATGAAATTAACTTATCTCCCACATAACACAAGTATCCATAATTTGATCTCCTATCATCAGGATTACCTGCCCAATCTGTATCACTATATATCTTGATGTTTGTATCTGATGTAAAACCATAATACAAACCTTCTTTGAGTGTACCCTTAATGTACCTCAACACTCTTTGTCCTGCAGCCCAATGTTCTTTCCTAGGACAATGCATGAATTGAGATAATACTCCAACTGCATATGACAAGTCAGGCCTAATTAATGTAGCATAGATTAGACTACCAACCAAACCTTGATATAGCTTCATGTCCTTGAATTCTTCTCCTCCATATCTGCTCAATTTGTGATTCACCTCCATTGGAGTAGGTGCTACCCTGCAATCATCCATTTTAAACTTGATCAACAAGTTTTTCAAATACCTTTCTTGAGTTACATATACTCCATGTTGAGTGTATGAGATCTCCATGCCCAAGAAATATGACAAATCTCCCAAGTCACTAATCTTAAACTCTTTCTCCATTTGCTTCTTTAGGCTTTGAATTACTTTCTCATCTGTACCTGTAAGAATTATATCATCAACATATATGCACATGTAAATGAACCCATCATCACTTGCTTTAACAAGCAAGCTACTATCTGCTTTAGATACTTGAAAACCAAGTTCCTTCAAGAACTTCACAAGTCTATAATTCCATGCCCTTGGGGCCTGCTTCAAACCATACAAAGCTCTCTTGAGCTTACATATATGATCTGGATACCTTTCATCTCTGAACCCTTGTGGTTGCTGCATGAAAACATCATCTGAAATATAACCATTTAGAAAAGCATTCTTCACATCCAATTGACATAATTTCCAACCTTTACATGAAGCAATAGCTATGAGTGTCCTGATGGTTGTCATCTTTGCCACAGGAATATAGGTCTCATCATAATGTATACCATATGTCTGAGCAAATCCTTTCACAACAAGTCTAGCTTTATACCTAGACACACTTCCATCTGCAAACCTCTTTGTCTTGTAGACCCATTTGCATCCAATGATCTTCTGACTATTTGCTTTAAGAACCAAATCCCATGTGTCATTCTCCATCAATGCATCATACTCTTCTTGCATAGCTTTCTCCCAATTTTCCTTACCTTTTGCCTCTTCATATGTAGAAGGGTCTCATCTGCCTTTACCATATAAGCCTAATCTTTAGTAGCCAAAAAAGAAGTGTCATAGCTATACCTTGTAGGTTGCCATTTGTGTCTTGATGACCTTCTGAGTTCTCCACTCCTTGAGGTTTCTGGTTCATCACATTCTGGATCAAACCTTAGCAGTTCTTCAACTTCAACCTGTACTTCATTGTTCTCTTCTTCATCACATATCTGACCTTTGATTTACCTTTCTTTTGATTCACAACTTCCTCATCACCTGCATAAATATTGATTGTACCTGCATACCAAGTACCTTTCTCATCAAATGTAAAATCCTTTGATACAAGGAATTGTTTTGTGGATGGACTCCACAACCTATATCCCATCTGTTTATCATCATATCCAATGAATACATACTTTTCAGATTTAGGTTCCAATTTGTGCCTCAATTGAGATGGCACATATGCATATGCCAAACATCCAAATACTTTGCAATGATCTAGAGTAGGTCTCTTACCCCACCATGCTTCATATGGTGTCATACCCTGCAAAGATTTACATGGTAATCTATTGACCAAATATGTAGCTGTATTTATAGCCTCAGCCCACAAATAATTGGGACAATTTTTCTCCTTCATCATGGATCTTGCAAACTCAACAAGAGTTCTATTCCTCTTTTCTGCTACACCATTTTGTTGAGGAGAGTACCTGCAAGTAACCTCCCTTTTTATACCTACCTTCACTGATCCAATTGACTTCACATTGTGCTTTGTATTATCATATGTTTGAACTACATGATTAGTTACCTTATTTTCCAAATCAATCATCAATGCTATGTTGCCACTTAGGTGATTGCTACACCCTGAGTCAATGTAGAAGACTCTTTGGTCTTCACTTTGCCTTTCACAAGTTGCATTCATAATCAATGTTGAATCCTCCTTTTGATCTGAAGCATAATTGTAGTAGGTATTGTTGTATTGTTGGCTTTGGAATCCTCTACCTTCATTTCTTCCAAAATAACCTCTAGCTCTGAAATTACATCTTTGATTTCTGCCACCTCTTCCTCTTGAATTAAAGTTCTGATTATATCCACCATTATTCTGAGTATTATGCCAACAATCATGAGCTAAGTGATTTGCCTTACCACAAATCTAGCAAGCTTTGACTCCATATATATTACTTCTGCCTCTTCCTCTACCTTTGCCACCTCCTCTTCCTCTTAGGAAGTTAGCTTGGCTAGTTGTACCTTCATCTTCATTTGCTAGTTGCTTCCCTTTTCTATTCTTTTTTTTATCCTTTGAATACATTGCTTGACCTGCACTCTTATCACTTTCACCTTTGACATCCTACTCAAAGGTTAGCATGTGTCCTAGTAACTGATTCAAATCAGGAGTAAAATGATCTAGTGATAATTCAATAGACAAAATGAATGGTTTCCATTTGTCATCACCTCTCAAACCTGTGAGGATTTGCCTTACCAATTTATCCTCCTCGATATCTTCATCAACTGCTCCTAATGCATTTGCAATGTCCTTCATCCTTGTTACATAGTCTGAAATGGATTGAGGGGCCTTCTTCTTGAATGTGGTAAACTCTGCCCACAAGGATGCCTTCCTTGACTTTGTGGTGTTTTGGAAATGCTCCTCCAAAGCATTCCATATATCACTTGCACTTTCAAGACCTGTAATGTGAGGTAGCAAGTAGTCATTAACCCCCATATAGATAATGCTCCTAGCTTGAGCATCTCTCTTCATCCAAGTCTTCAAATCTGACAATTCATCCCTAGTTAGAACACTAGGATCTCTGAACTGAGGCTTTTCTTCTTCACCTGTGATATAACCTATGAAGTCTTTGCTCATAAGATGAGCTTCCATCCTCATTGACCATGCTGGATAGTTCTCTCTATCCAATTTCTCTATCTAAAGAGAATCTCCCATCTTTTCTTCACCTGTGTATTAAATTCTTCAACCTTTATAAGAAATAAGTGTACATTTCCATTGAATGAAGTTCCTTTTGTCTTCCTTGATATCTTCTGACCTCCTTCTCAAGCTTTACTTTCAAGCTTTCACCTTTTGTATCTTCAAATGTTGAATTCTTTATAATTGCAGTAGTCGAGGTCCTCCTTTCTTCAATTTCGATGCTTCCTGCTCTGATACCACTAATGGAGAGTGTTAATCTCCAAAAGAACAAGTTATCCTTGAAGTTATAGCACCTGTATATCAAGAATAACTTAAAACCTTCACCAATTTGGAGGATAAATACTCAACTACCAAAATCTTGAACAAACTATGAAGAAGATGTCTACACAGAAAGTCTACTGCACATAACTCATTCATTGACTTATCAAATGTGTCAAGTTTTTTATAAAACTTTGTACAAGGTGTCGCCTATAGTTTTCACACCTCTTGCAAGTTAAATCATTCCAAAAGTCTCAGTAGATCTTGAGAAATGATCTCAACAAGTCACCTATGTCTAAAACTGTAGTTCTTAAGAGTTGACTTTGACACCTGTAACTTCTAAAGCTTGGTTCTCCCAAACTAGAACCCATTTATGCAAATGCTTTTAACCATAGATGGTTACCTCCCAACTTAGATTTTGACTCCTCATTTGTGCAAAACTTTACACTGTGCACTGAGAACTGACCATTTCTTTGACCATCCGGATTGCGCCTGTTTCAGAAGACACTCAACACTTCCTCACATATGAATGTTCCTACTCATAATTCTCACAACCTGTTTACAATTAGGCTCTCAAATTTTAACCATAGAATCATTAACTATGGAATTAGACACCTACAAAAAGATTCTTGAATTGATCAAACACAGAAGGAGAACACACAAAAAAACGGGTGCAACTTTTCTTCATTACTGAAAAGTTTTACATCTGGATGAGAGAGCTATCTTACTCACTTCACAAGTGTCTAATGACTTCTAATTCTCTTCAATTCTTGTTCTCTCACACTCTCTCATATTTTCCCTGACATTTTTCCTTGTATATATAGGCAAATATGTACAAGCTCATAACTATACAAAAGTATAAGTGAGCTAACTCTAAGTTAATGTACATATGTATACATATATTCATTCTCTGAACATATACTTTCTTCATGCTTCATGACTTGATCTTTTCTTCAATCCTTGACTTCAAAACTTCATCAAAACTTCAATTGTTGATTGTCTTGCACCAACAATTACAAGCTCACAAAATGGATATGGATAATGAAATGAAAGTAGTCTTGTTGTTATGCACCTTTCCATTATCATGGGATACATTTTGCACAGCTATTAGCAAGATTGCACCTGGTGGTAAATTGGTCTATGATGACATATGTGGAGCACTCTTGAGTGAGAAGATTTGTGGAAAATATATGGTTGGCATTCAGAGTGGAGATGCATATAATGTTTGTGATTCTTACCAAGGAAAGAATCAGCAACATGGTAGGAGCAAGAACAAGGAAAATAATGGTCAACAGAATAAGAGTAGAAGTAAATCAAGGAATACAAATATCAAATGCCATTATAGTCACAAGAAAGGACACATGAAGAAAGACTATTGTGCATTAAAGAATGCTACAGTTAAAGGATAGAATGTTGATGGGCATGTTAAATAGCTACCTCCATCATCTTCTTCAACTGTGAAGATTCAAGATATTAATGCTATTTCTGATGATATTGATGTGTTGAGACTTGATATTATTGTGCCCATTGAGGCTCTTATGTCTATTTATTTTTCCCACATGTGGATGTCAGATTCTGGTGCTTCTTTCCATGTGACACCACAAAGAGAATGGTTCTCTAATTATGTAGCAAAGTCTTTTGGTACTGTGAAACTTGGTGACTCTTACTAGTGTGACATTGCGGATATTGAAGATGTGATTGCGCACTTCATTGATGGTTCAAAATGTACTATTTTTGTGAGCATTTTCAATATGGAAAGCAAACTAGGAATGTGCATAAAATCCACATTGACTCTTCAATTCAGCCTCTAGATCTCATTCATATAGATGTGTGTGGTCCTATGCGCACAAGGTCATTAGGTGGTTATCTTTAATTTCTCGCTTTCATAGATGATGCTACTGGAAAATTTTGGGTGTAGCATATCAAATCCAAGGATGAGGTATTCCCTATTTTCAAAAAATGGCTTGCTTCAATTGAGACTAAAAAAGGAACTAAGCTCAAAGCTTTACATTCAGATAATAGGGTGACTATACCTCACATGAATTCAACCTTTTTTGTTAGTCTATAGGAATTCGTAGAGAGTTTAAAACTCATTATACCCTAGTAGAGAATGGTGTAGTTGAGAGGATGAATAGAACTATTCAAGATAGAGCAGTTTCTATGCTACATCATCAAATCTTTCACAAAGCTTTTGGGCAAAAGTAGTATTGACTTCACTTCACATGATTAACCTTTCACCTAGTATTGCCAAATGTTCAAAAGTGGCACAAGAGTTATGGATAGGGAAGCCACCATATTATCATCATCGTCGAGTCTTTGGGTGTCAAGCATATGTTCATATACCCAAGAATCTTAGAAAAAGGTTGGACCTTAAGTGAAAAAAATGCATTTCTTGGATATGGTTGAGAAGGAAAATTTGGATATCCCTTATGGGATTCTAAAAAATGATCAATGATTAGAAGTAGTGATGTTATTTTTCAATGAATCTAAGATGCATAAATAGCCCATAAAGGAGGTTGAAGTGAGAAGAGTGGTGTTTGAGGATACTAGTCCTCTAGTTAGCATGCATAAAAATACTGCACATAGGGATGTTCAACTTAATGTTCGATCATATTAGTCTACAAATGTTCTTGTTCAAAAACAATTGAGACGCTTTGCATGTGTCTCACATCCACCTAATACATATGTTTTAGTTTTGGATGTTCTTATGCAGTTGGAGTTTTGAGCAGATATATGTCTAATCCTGACAAGAAGCATAGGGAAGCATTCAAGATGATTTTGGGATATCTGAGTGGCACTAAGGACAAGTTTTTATGCTTAGGTAGAGGGAAAGCATCTGTTATTGGTTACAAAGATTGTGGCTATGCTAATTGTGTAGACAATCGTAAGTCTACATCAGAGTACATTATTCCTTTTTGTTGGAGGTGCTATCTCTTGGAGATCTCGTCTTCAAAAATGTAGAGTTGTTTCCACCACAAAAGCAGAATATTTTGTAGCAATTGATGCATGTAAGGAAGCATTGTGGATTTCTCATCTTGCTTGTGATATGGGTTTACCTTAGCATGTACCTCATTTGTTCAGTGATAATCAGAGTGCTATTGCAGTGGATAAAAATCCAGTCTATCATGCAAAGACCAAACACATTGAGGTGTGGTATCACTTCGTTACAAACTACTTAGCCACTGAGTGCATTATTCTTGAGAAGGTTCATACTCGAGATAATGTTGCAAATGCTTTGACTAAAGCTCTACTACAGGATAGCTTTGGATACTATTGGCACTTGATGGGGGTTACTTGATTCATGAACTTACACAATTACTTGTGTATTATGTAACATGCCTATCAAGTGGGAGATATAGTTTCTATATGTATACTCACGTATTGTTTATCATTCTTTATTTTTCTCCCATAGTCACTTTGGCGATATTGGCCTTTAGTCAGAGATTGTTACCGTTAGTGTCCATGCGAAAGGCCAAATGGCTGTTGGACACGTTTGTACATGTTCTTTAATAAAACATATAGTGGTCTGGTCAACTACAAACTCTAAGTTTGATCGCATTTGTACGACCTAAGAAATATGGTCCATGTATGGTGTTTTTTATGTGTATTCTACAAGCCCTACGCATAGTATTGTGTGTGACATTGGAGTTCGATTTTATGTTGATATATTTAGGTAGCGATATGTGTGAACACTCTAGGGCGGTCGGGGCACTTTTTTCCCTCCTTAGAAGGTTTTTTTACCCCCAGCTTGTATATATGTCTATTGCCCTAATGGGCTACTTATCTTTGTACAGTCAATTTTTTGCATCAAGGTATTTTAGTCACCGGCGCTGAAAGCAGTGATGTATTTCGTATGTTGGTTGTTGAGGATAAGTTGGATGGTACCAACTACCCGTTATGGGCTTATATGATGCGACATCTGTTGGTTGCAAAAGGACTGTGGAACATTGTGCAAGGTGTCGAAAAATGTCCTATCACACTTGCAACTGTTACAACTGCAAGTACTAAAGTTGATGCAGAAGGTGTTGAAGATGGTGATATTCTGCATATTCTTGTTCGTGTTGCGGTTTCTGCTGCACCTACTATAGAGCAGATTCGTTGGGATGGCAGAGATGCCCAGGCACATGCATTGATAGCTTTCTCTATCAAACATGCCATTATTCCTCATATTCGCTCTTGCAGAATAGCTAAGGATGCTTGGGATACACTTACCACATTGTACCAAGCTAGGAATGAGGCTCATGTTGCTTACCTCCGAAAACAGTTGGAGAGTGAGCACATGAATGAAGGTGATTCTATGGACAGTTTCCTAACAAAGATCAAAGACTTGAAGGAACAGTTGATTTCTGCTGATGAGGTTATACCAGATAGCTCACTTGTGCACAATGTTCTGAATGGTTTTCCTGATTCATATTAGAGTTTTGCTTCTACTCTTTGGTTAACGATGAAAGGCAATCCAAATGCCTTGTCATTTGAGGAGTTAGTCTCTGTTCTGTTGCAGAAAGATCAGTCCAAGTAGAACAGGTCCATTCTGCGTGTTCCAAATAAAGCTTTCCTGGCTAGTCAAAAGGGCAAAGGAAAATGGAGCTCTTCTACTAGTAAGCAGAAATTTGCAAATGCTGCACATTCGAAGAACCAAGACAAAGATGAGAAAAAATCAGAAAAGCAGAAATTGGTTTGTAAGTACTGTAAAGGGAATGATCATATCATAAAGAACTGTCCAAAACTGGCTGCAAAAGAGGCAAAGAAGAAAGAGGCCGGAATGGTTGTTGCAGAAGCCTCTACACCAAAAACGGAGTCTGCTAATCTTGTGCAGGAAGAAGAATGGGCATTTACTACTTTGTAGTTTTGACCCATCTTCTCATGAGCAGTGCATGTCTGTAGTAGACTCATATGTTTGGTACTTGGACAATGGGGCGACCAAACATATTACCTTGCAGCGCAGTTTCGTCTCTTCACTCGAGCCTGCCCCTACAGGGAATACTGTTACATGTGCCAACAACTCCTCTTATCCTATTATGGGAGTTGGTAAGATCATTTTGACTACTATTGATGGTAGTTCTTTCACTTTGTCAGATGCTTTATTTGGGTCAGGGATCAAGAAGAACTAGTTATCAGTTTTTGCATTTGCCAAGATTGGCTTGGTTGTGAAATTTGTTGATGATAGGTGTACAGTTCATGATCTGTCAAATGGCGATATGATTATTGCTTCTGGCATTTTATGTCGTGGGCTGTATAAGCTCATAGACTATGAAAGATCTGTAAATGATTTGGCATGTGCAGTAAATGATTCTTCGGCTATGTCAGATACAAAGCTTTGGCATGCATGCTTTGGTCATCTGAATTTTGCTAGTTTGCTACGCCTGCAGAAATCTGAAATGGTGTCCTCTTTGCCCAAACTTGAGGCACCTGGAAAACATGTTTGTGAAGGCTGTATTTTGGGCAAAATGCAATGTTCATCCTTCCCAAAAGATGGTTCATTTCACGCTACTCAAAAATTGTAGCTTGTACATAGTGATATCTGTGGTCCTATGCAGACACCTTCTTTTGGGAATTATCTTTACTTCGTGACTTTCATCGATGGTTTTTTCAGGCATGCATGGAAATATCCATTGAAGGCAAAGTCCTAAGTGTTCATGTGCTTCAAACAGTTTTTGGTTTTGGTTGAAAATCTGTCACCATGTAAAATGGGCACCCTCCGTTCTGGATCGGGGGGGGGGGGGGGGGGGTATATGTCTTCTGATTTTAATGCATTTTTGGCTGAACGTGGGATAAAACACCAGTGTACAGTGCCATATACACCTCAACAGAATGGAGTTGCTGAACGAAAGAACATGTCACTCATGGAGATGGCGAGGTGTATGGTCAAGAGTCAGGCTTTACCACATAGTTTTTGGCTTGAGGCTATCATGTGTGCAGCATATGTACTGAACAAGTGTCCCACTAAAGCGCTACAGTCTATCACTCCATATGAGGCTTGGCATGACCGCAAGCCATCTGTTGCTCATCTGCGTGTTTTTGGTTGTTTGGCATATGCATTAATGCATGAACAACATCGCAGAAAATTGGATGATAAAGCAGTAAAATGTATTTTTGTTGGGTACAGTTCTGAAAGTAAAGGCTATCGTTTGTATCATCCACAGACTAAACGCATTCTGGTTAGCCGTGATGTTGTTCTTGTGGAAGATGCTATTCAGCCATTGCTTTCATGTACTAAGGAGACATTTGTTAGCTCCAAAGACATGTATGATACTTTGTTGCCTCTCTTTTCAGGTTGACAGTCTAGTGCTAGTCCCAATGAGGCAACTTCTCAGCCTTTGCACGTTTCATGTGATGATGCAGATAATTCCATTTCTGATGCAGATGTACATGATACACTTATTGATGAGAGAGCTGATATTGAGCAGGCAAGAACTATGCCAAAATGGTTGGTGCAGACCTTGCGTGACAGTAAATTAGATGCACCTTTGTCATATCGTACTCGTTTAGGCTCTCATAGTGCCTCTTTTGCATCAAATTGCTATGCTATGGCTGCATCTAGACTCTATGATGAGAATGAGCCTGTTTCGTTTGATAAAGCACAAAATTCAGAAAATTGGATGGCGGCTATGCAATCTGAATATGATGCAATAATGAAGAATGGTACTTGGTCTTTATGTGACTTGCCTCCTGACAAGAAGGCCATTGGCACTAAGTGGGTATACAAGCTGAAGCATAAACGTGATGGTACAGTTGACAGGTATAAGGCTAGGCTTGTTGCAAAGGGTTATGCGCAGGAAAGAGGCATTGATTTTGAAGAGACCTTTGCACCTGCATGCCATATGACTACTGTTCGGAGCATTTGTGCACTTGCAGCCCATCATGTTGGAATGTACATCAGTTGGACATTAAAGTAGCATTTCTGAATGGTGACTTGCATGAAGAAGTGTATGTTTTTCAGCCCCATGGCTTTGTGCCGAAAGGGCATGAAAACCAGGTGTGCAGGTTAAAGAAGGAATTATATGGTTTAAAGCAAGCACCATGTGCTTGGTATGAGAACATACATGCCTATCTGATTGCACATGGTTTTGAGAACAGTCCAACTGAAAGCACCTTATATGTTAAGCATGCTAATGATGTGCTTCTGATCATTGTTGTCTATGTTGACGACATGCTACTCACTGGTCCTATTGAGAAGCATATTGTTGATTTTAAGGCTGATTTGCATGTCTCATTTGAGATGTCTGATTTGGGGCATTTTCATCATTATTTGGGCATTCAGTTTATGCAAGTTGATGGTGGAATGGCTTTGTGTCAAATGAAATATATTGACACATTATTGCAGCATTTTGGCCTTGAAGACTGTAAGCCTATTGCCACTCCTATGGAGACATGTTTACGATTGAGTCTTCGTGATGTTGGAGATGCATTTGATGTTGTTCTCTATCAACAGGCTGTTGGATGCTTGATTTACTTATGCATTACTCGGCCAGATATACAATTTGCTATCTCACAGATGAGCAGGTTTATGCATTGCCCAGGAGTCAAGCATTGGCAGGCGATTAAGCGCATCTTTCGCTACTTGAGTGGTACTCGGCTACTTGGGTTGTTTTATCCCAAGGGGGGATCACTACCACCATATTTGCATGCTTTTTCTGACTCTGATTGGGCTGGTTGCTATGACACTCGTGTGTCCACTAGTGGCTTTTGCTTCATGCTTGGTAGCTCATGTATATCTTGGTTGAGCAAGAAGCAGCCTACTGTGGCCACTTCCAGTTATGAGGCTGAGTATAGGGCAGCTTTCACAACTACTGTTGAGTGTGTGTGGCTCAGACGCCTTACAGCTGATTTGGGTGTTGGCCAGTCTTTTGCCACCACCATCTTCACTGACAGTCAGAGCGCATTGGCAGTTGCAAGGAACCCTGTGTTCCATGCTCGCATTAAGCACATTGAGGTGCATTACCATTATGTCACGGAGAGGTTCTCTGCTGGGGAGATCAGCTTGGCATATGTGTCCATGCAGGAGAACATTGCATACTTTTTCACGAAGGCTCTGTCTAGGGAGAAGTTTGAAGCTTTCCGCAAAGCTTTGGGCTTACTTCCTTTTGTGGAGTGATTTTCACATAGCTTGGCACTTCCTTATACATAAGTGCTAGCTACTTGTTCACTGCATCACTCCCAGGGGGGATTTGTTGATATATTTAGGTAGTGATGTGTGTGAACACTCTAGGACCGCCGGGGCACTTTCTTCCCTCTTTAAGAAGTTTTCTTCCCCCGGCTTGTATATATGCCTATTTCCCTAATGGGCTACTAATCTTTGTACATTCTCTAGTAATGCATTCAGTATTGTGTGTTGTGCTCCAAGCTTCTTCTTCTTCCTTATGTTGTTCGCGTGCTTCCGCAGACGTCTAACTCCAACAATTTCTACAGCAAGGGTATCATTGTGGAGCTCTCAAGAAGGAGATTTTGCAATCATGCATCACCACAGAAATACTTCAATACTTTCATATGTGATAAGTTTGGCTTTTTACCTGTAAACTATTTTTCAGGTGTAACTTGATGTACATCAGCCATCAAAGTTCTGTTCATGATGTATATAGCAATGTGGAGAGCTTCTACCCAATAACAATGGGGCATATTCTTCTCAATGATCAAGGCTGTTGCTATTTTTGAAATATGTTTATTTTTACATTCAACAACACCATTCCATTGTGGTGTGTGCTTGCATGAAAATTGTTGTCAAATTCAATGAACTTTTAGAAAGCTACTAAATTCATTTGACATCCATTCACCTCCTCCATCAAAACTTAATGTTTGAATATATTTCCCTATCTTCTTTTCCACCATATCCTTAAAATTTTGAAAGTGAGAAACACCTCACTCTTCTCTTTCCTAAATTATACCTATACTTTCTGTGTATGGTCATCAATGAAAGTGACATAAAACATGCAACTACCCATAGATGTGGTCTTGCACAAACATTTGTGTGTACTATATCTAGCACATTATCACTAAGATGCTTGTCGTTAAAAAATGATGCCCTTAACTGCTCACCAAATTGACATGCTTCACATACCTTCTGCATCTCTACAACCTTGAAATGTGGTAGTCCATTGACAAGCTCCTTTGACTGCATCAATTTCAACCTCTATTAATTTCAATTTCTGATTCGCTTGTGCCAAATCTCTATCTCAACAATAACACATGCACCTTTTGCAAACATGGCTACATTCATTTCAAGAATTTTCACATTCAAGGTGAAGATCCTACCAACTTTGTTCCCTTCCGTGACCAACCTTTCATTCTATTTGTACTCTTCTGCATATAAACCATCATCATTGAATCTGACTTGTAATCCTTGGTCAACCATTAGTCCAACAAAAACCACATTCTTTGTTATGTTTGGAACATGTAGCACATCGGTAAGATGTTTCACCTTCCAGTCCTCCATAGATAGTGTTATGTTTCTTGTATGCTTTTTCACCAAATATAGGAACAAACAATTTTTGACAAAATATTAAACCTTTCTACATGGTTGATCATGTGATTTGAGGCCCTTGAATCAACATACCATGCATTACCATTTGATTTTGAAACATCATTAGACATTGTATTCATCATGTGATGTTGGACCATGAACAGCTTCTTCAAATCATCTACACTTGTGGATACATAGTTGTTTTGTTGCCTTTTGTTATTTTGATTTTTCAACTTGCAATCACATTCAAAATGACCAGGTGCACCACAATTCTAGCATCCTTTATTGTCATTACCTGACTCATTTCTTTGGAAATTTCAACAGCCTCTCCTACTCCCCCTGCCTCGAAACTATCCTCTACCTCTTGCAAGATTTTGTTGTTGACCTCGATCTTGGTTAATGTTTCCTTTTCCACTTTTGAAACCTCTATCGTTGCCTCTTTCTCTGTCGGAGTAGAATACCTACTCATGACTAGGTTTTCCTTGGGAGTTTGAGTCCTCACGAAGATTCTTTTCTTCAATTATCAGTATGGATACCAGGTCAATAAAATTCAAAATATTTTCCCTTGTTGTATGAATAGAAGTTCTATACTACTTATGTGCAGTTCTTAAACCACAAAGGCACACTTCCAACTTATCATCATTCTACATTGATGCCAATAGATGCAAGGGACTCACATATGCTTTTGATTTTTAGGGTGTAGTCAGTTAGTGACATGTTCTTTTGCTCCAGTATATGCAGCTCGTTCTTGAGTTGCAATTTCTATGCCTTTGTATTGGTCTCATATAATGTGACCAAACTATTCTAAGCCTCTTTTAGTGTTTTGGGAGCTTGTATGTGCCCAATTATGCTATCCTCTATGATAAAAGATAGCCAATACATTACCTTCCATGTTCGTTGATTCCACTCTTCATATGCTCTTAACTAGTTCGAAGTCCGGTTCCTCTTTGGTAGCTATGAATCATTTTCATTCTCTCCCTTGATGTACTTCCAGTAGCCTTTTCCCATCAAGAAAATTCTCATTATGTATCTCCAAGCATGAAAGTTGTTTATGTCCAGCCTATCTGTCATAAGTTGACTCATTGCATCAACACTTCACAACACTATAAAGACACTAGAAGCAATACCTCTACTTGAACACTTTCACATTGTGACATGATAGTTCGATCTCAAAAAAAACACAATTTTCATGTATCAATAGTACACAGAATCACTTGAAATTCTTGATTTTGGATATTTGAGTGTTGGAAGAATAGAATGCAAGTTATAGTTTTGCAAACTGACTTGGTTTTTCTATTGGCCCCACCTTGCGGGCTCGAAACACCTTCTACCTTCACACCAAATTTCATAGCAATCTGAGGTCATTTGTGGTGCGCTTTCTCCATGCCTTCTCACATACTCTTCATTGTTGGCCTTCTCCACGAGCCATCTACAGCCATGCTGGCTCTGATACCATGTCAAGAGAAAGGAGATAAGGAATAGATCTCACTCACACACTCTCACACTCAAAGAGGAGCACACACAGATTGACGCAAAGAAGAATGACCTTCTTCTTCTTATTCTATTACATAAAAAGGAATATACAAGAATGACCTAAAACAACAATACAACTAGTGCAGTATATAAAGAACGGTACATAAGGGAAATCCTAATATCCGTGAGTGAGTGAGCTGGCAAGAAAAAAATGTGCCATCACTCTCGATAGACAAATCTAGTAAAGCTCACTAAAGTATCCCTGACATATACTAGCTTGAACACTATACATGTGAGAGAAATAAAAAATGATATGTGTCATCCTCGATCATTACATGTTGAGCTTGATATCTCAACATATAGAATCCTTTGAGTTTTTACATGGCTCTCCCTAGATAAAAATTATGCGTGTGAGAAAGGATCTTGGGGTCTCTGCTAGACTATCAACGTTCAAAAAATTAGAGGAAATTTGACTAGATGCAGCAAAACATTTGGAGGAGACATAAAACAAAAGGAAGGAAGCTCATGATAAAAATTTATGGGCAAACATATTATGCATTGGTATGCTTGTTCTCTTACATAGATCCCAATTACAGACACAATTGTGAGGAAAGTGGCTTCCCATTGGGAAGGAATGTACAAAATTAGAGAAATTATACAGTGGGGTGCGATGCAATCAAAGGCTTTGGCTAGCAAGGCACTCCCACTAGTCAACACATGCATGCTTAAGGCTTATCATCATCAACCAAATTGAATCTCTTTTGGATCACCTTGCACTTTGCACAATTTGTCTAGGTTATGCATAACTCCTCTCGTGCTCATCAAATTTTATGCATTTATTTCTTAAACTTGATTCCATTTTATTGTCCAATGCATGAGAACTTGCCTCATATTTTTAGGATTTTTTGGGAATATTTTAGATTTGTTTTAAAATTTTTAAGGGTTTTTTGGGATTATTTTCCTTTTCTAGTGCACTTTATTTTATTAATTTAAAAGATAAAATGGATGTTCTTTGATGTTTTGAGTGGGAAAAGGTATGAAAAATGTGTTCTTAATTGTAGGATTTTTTTAGGCATAAAAACTTTTTTTTAACTATTTTTTCAATATGAATGCTCAATAGCTCTACATTGCACCTCTGGTGGTCATTTTTTCAATCTTGGAGTCATTTTCATGTTCCCAGATACCTCTAAGTGCATCTTCACATTATTTTTCCCAAAATCCAAAAAACAAAAACTTTTAGTGAAACCCCCTCTTTTTTGTCCACATTAAACATGTGATTTTTTACCTACACATGTTTCACATGCTCCATTCTCTCTTCATTTTCCCACATGTTTCAAATTTTTTACATGCATCACATTTCTCTTCTAATTTTTTTACTTTTTCCTTGTAGCCGACCCCCTCTAATCCTCCCTATCCCTTCCTTATTCTCCCGCACCCCACCCCTACCCCTACCTCTGATTATATGATCCAACCATCCTTCTCCTCTCTCCCTCTTTTCTATTGATTCAACATCATTTTTTTCGTCCATCTTAGCTACTTAATGTGGATTCATGTTTTGATGTTACCTTGCAATATCTCCCTTTCTTTCTCAAGTTGGATTGCTCATATGTTCTTTTCAAGGTTTACCACAGACTTATCTTTTTGTGGCATATCCTTGCTCGTGGTTTTGCAATTCTCTCTCTGGATGGAGAGCCATTAGGTGGGGGTAACTATTGTGAATGTCAAAGTGGTGCACAGGTGGTACACAAGTGGCCAAAAACATGGGTACACAAGAAGTGCACATGGTATGCTCACAATTGTCTCGTAGGTAAAATTAAATACAGGTTGTGAAAGGGTATTTTTGAAGGGTTCAAGTGAACCCTCCCTTATGTGCACATTTTTTAGACAATAAGGTCAAATGTGGAAAAGATATGCATTGAAGAAGATATGCAAAAGCTTATGTGTGCCCCCCATTAAAATGTTGTTTTTCCATAAATTTACTACAGAAAAAAATAGAGAATTGTTGGTCTCTATGTGAGAAGGTTCTTAGAACAACAAGGAAATCATCAAGATATACAAGCAATTGGAAAGTGAAGTGATGTACATAAGAGGAATTGACACAACAAAGGGGTATTCTTAGGGGATAGACTAAGCAAGCAAGAGCATATAGTACATTGTGAGAGCAAGAGAGAGCAAGATACACTTGCTTAGAAAATGCAGAGAGAGAGATAAAGTGTGTACAAAGAGAGAGAGAGAGAGAAAGGGTGCAGAGAGTGCATAGAAATATCCATGCCACTGCACTTTTTGCAAAACTAATCTGAACAAAAGGTGTTTATGGATACAAACGATTTTTTTTTCGAGGAAGTTTCGTCAAAGCTTACTCTCTTTGAATGCTTTAATTGATTAGAAAGTGGAAGTGAAGGTGGGCTTAGTACCCATGGGGCCGCCCATATCCCACAAAACAAGGGTAGATGCATCGGCATGCTTGAAGGCTATACAAAAGAAAGCGACTAAAGGTGGTACTAGTGGGTTTTACTGGCCTATGGTACAACTGGGTTTGATTGGCCTATGGCCCATGAACTGTCCAAAAGCCCAAAGAAAAGGTCAACCCTCACCCTCGCCTCAAGAGGCAAGAGGCCCAACCACTCGACTTATGACACACGGACATATACAAAGGAGTCAAAGGTAATCGAGAATTCAAAGTGAGAAGAAATGAGTGTATAAGCACAAGAGTCCAATAGTGCAAGCCCCTTTGGTTGAGTCTATTGTCTTGCTTCGTGGGGTGAGGGTTCAACCCCATCAGTTGGGCTAGTAGAACATGCCCCCATCTTTGTGGTGAGATGAATTGGTACCCTCTAAGGACATATCTTATTGATCTCCAAGCATTCTCAAAAGATCATGGCAAAAACATGCGCCATACACATGCTTGCAATGACATCTCTTCATCTATTCAAACCAATCTCCGTGTCTAACCTTACGGCTATGGTCTAACAATTGATACCCTAATCAAACCTTCAGGTTTTGCACATTCATGGTAGGTGCTAAGTGTTCTACCCCTTGATTGTGTGGTATTCAAGGAGTCCCATGGGTTCTACACCCTTCATTTTATACATGCACTTTTGATTAATTTCAAGTCTTGGGAAATGTAGATCGTAAAATCAAACTATGCAAGAATTCAATTGAATCTTACAAGAGTTATATAAGAAGAAGATGTTCACTACAAATTATTTCTTTATTATAACGTAATTTTTTTTTTCCATAGCATCTTCAGTCTCATAACCTCAGCTATTTTTTCCCTACCTCTTCCACCCAATTGGCATGAAACTTAGCAAATGAAATTTATGTGGATTGTGGAGATTCTAAACCCTAATCATGCCTTGGTGGTCACACATATAACTTGCCTTGCTTTATGTTTGGGCTAATCTGAGACCTCTACTCATTCGTTTAACTCGTCTTCAGCTTGTTTGCATGAGTGTCTTCATCGAAGTATTAAATTCTTTTGGCGTGACATCACTCGCACATTGTGCATGTGTTCTTTAACATCCTTTCATTAATAAGAAGCTCGCTTTCAGCATTCATTAACTCAAGCAAAAGTGCAAGGATTTGGTGCCAAGTATTCAGGGATCTTACAATTTTCCTTCCCTCAACTAAGTCCTCCATTCATCCAATCACCCAACAAAACACACAGCCCAAGAACAAGGCACCTGTGGGGCACCATACGATATGGGAGGGAGATCGAAAGTGACTTTCTACATTCTTATATATATATATAGAGAGAGAGAAGGGGGAGGGAGAGAAACCAAATTAAAATCATTAAACACTTGCTGCTTGAGAAACATTTCATTTATGCGCCAGTCAATGAACAATTAAATGACAATCAGTCTCATCATGAGAAGTGCTCAGCATGTACAACGATGTCGTGATATGCAGCAGGAAAAATAGATAAATTTATATTCATATTCTAGGACAAAAGGTTTCAAAACTTTGCTCTGCATGGCAATCGATCGAGCTTTGTATATCTATAAAGCATCTGCGATCAATACTTCCGCTTCTCTTGGAATAATAGCACTTGAAGAACAAGAAGGCTTAATTACGGTAGCCAATGCCAAAATGGAATCTCTGTTGGTTAATATCATTCAATGCATATTCAAGACGCAGTGGGCCCAAAGGTGAATCAACCCTGATGCCAGCACCATAGCCGTATCCAGTACCAGGCTTTCCACGTACACCAGCAGGATCCCCTGACGGTTTCGACAGTTCAATAGAATTATTAGCATGTATTTTCCTACTTAGATCGAATACACATTTTAGTTGCATACCTGCAACGGTTCTGCCTGACCCAAGATCTGTTCCATAGTCCGCAAACAGTGCACCCTCAACTGGTCCAAACTATTTACACAGTAAAAAAAACAAATAAGCAAAAGATGAGCTCATGGGAAATTTCACGATCGAACACGTAAAAACACATGCATGTCGTCTCAGAAGAGAGATTTCTCAGGAGCCATACACACTTCTTTACCAGAATTAGCCTGAAGGTGAAGTGAAACATATCGATGCTACAAAGAGGCTGATGATATTTACGTTCCTAAAGGTCAAAAAATCCTCTGGAATGATCCACAATAGACTCAGGAGTATCAACACCACCCTCTGGCAGACAAGCCTTTGATGATACACAAGAATCTAATTCTGAGATTCCCCAGGAAGACTAACTGGTCAAGTATATAGGGGCGCACATGAGAACTCTGATCAAAAACCAACTTGATCCTAGTTGGCAAAACATGAAATGTCCCATTCACTGAGCAGAAAAGTATACGCTTCTTCTCATATAATAAGCATATAGATGTAGCACGCACGCACGCGCACACACCAAAAGAAGAACAGAATACCATCGGTACTGATATTTCCCCACTGGCCACAATGCATGAACGGCCTGATCCAACTGCCCCTTCCTCATAGCCACGCACACTATTTGTGCCTCCGATTGGAAACGCTTCATGAGGGGCAAGATCTCCAATCACTGTTCCACCTGAAAAGCTGTTTGGCTTAAAAATTAATCATCTTATGCTCCTTTATCTCTATCCAAAGATTGTACCTGTGTAACTTTGAACATGTGCTACCTGGCAATACAGCGAGCGGGACCTATTTGGATACCTTGCCGGGCACGAACATTCAGCCTATTGAAAAATAACCAATCTTGTGCAACTGGCAAGCCTTGCTCTACATTAAAAACAAACTGTTGCAAAAATAATTACAACGACAATAATAGTCAGAAGCACCCAGCAAATTATATTCATATATGCATAAATGAACACATGCATATGCACAAAACCATTAAGATGGATGATTAACCTGAGAGGATCCATGATCTCCAGAATCTGTATAGACTGTCTCAAGCTTTGCAACAAGCATCTCATCATATGCTTTACCACTGTTCAAGCAAGCTGTGTTTAATTCAAGCGTTATACGATTTGTATCAAAATAATATTTCCTCAAAATATATCATCACCTAAAGGTCAAGGGACCTCCATATATATCCTCAACCTTAGGGCATCCATTATCATCTCTAGCTCCTGCACGCTGTCATATGTCCATAGAACATTAATGACTCAAATTCCAGCCCCATGGTTTGATTTACATTACATACCAAAACTTGTGCACAAAGAACAAGCTCTCATTGTAAAATAAAAGAAATATTCTGTTATGTCCATAGAACATTACTGACTCAAATTCCAGTCCCTCGGGTTTGATTTACATGGCATATCAAAACTTGTGCACAAAGAACAAGCCCTCATTGTGAAATAAAAGAAATAACGCTGATGCAGATCCCTGCAATAGTGTATCTCCCGAAAGATGCAAACTTGCGTGCAGTCTTCTACATTTGGGTTCACTATCCTAATATTCTATTCTCTCAGAGGAACCAAACATCGCCTCAAAAGATTTTGAGTATACATAAACATCACATAGAGCTCACAGAGCAGACACTTGTCTGTGTGATTGGGGCAGTAGGTTCTTTTTGGGCCAGGGAAGGAGAGAAGCAGCACAATTATTGTTTACATCAATCATCGAAATTTGTATCAAAATTTTTCTACTTCACAAAGAGGATCTAATCCAATATAAGATGGAGTGTACCTGGAAGGATATCCCAGCTGAACCACTCCATTTTGGTCGCAATGGCCTACTATAATCCAGTCCTGCTGTTAGTCTGCCAATGGTCACACCACCATGAAGAGGTCCTGATGCGCCTCTCTTGATTCCATGCACAACAGTCCCAGGAGTTCGAGAATTCTGCGACAATCACAATGATATGAGAGAATATGTGAGAGAGAGAGAGAGAGACAGAGAGAGAGAGAGAGGTTCTCCTTTGAAGAGGAAATCACCTGCATAGTGATGGATCGTGCAGTACGTTTATCATCTCCTTCAATCCACGGGTCAGTATAATTGATCCTGAACATTGAATCAACTTGGCCCCTTTCCAATGATATGTTTAGCTTTT